>CM074443.1:11016215-11473715 GCA_037101425.1 Elopichthys bambusa
TTTGATTTGGATGGGTTTATATCTTAAGGTAGTGCACAACAGGGTGGCACTATGTTTCATATCACTGCTTTTATGATTTTCATCAACCTTCATGAAGTCATCAGCCTTTATCAAACATTAAATCATGTACTAATAAGATGCATTACTATTTCAAAGACCTCCTACGTGGAGTCGTTGCCAATCAAAGGTAGTTCTTGTAGAGGAATAAAAGAATATGTTGAGCTTTGAGTTTTATAATGTCAAGAGCTTTTCAATTTCCTACTGTGGATCCCTGAGAAACACTGCAGAGAGACGTACATGACGCCCAGTGGTGTCCTCAAAAGCAGTTGGGTGCCTCTGGGACTAATGACCTTTGTATCATCCCGTGAGCTTAACACACTGGAATATGCTTTAAAAACTGAACGACAACAGAAAAGGAAAACGCAGTAACAAGGAAGATAAATGAGTTAGCTCCTGCTGAGAAACATGGAGGGGAAAAAAGAAAAAGCAAACAGAGAACCACTAGGGAATAAAATCAAATCATGTTCACCTTGAACCTATAGTGCTGCATAGTCAAGTCTAAATTTAACCTGCGAGGAGCGGAAATCAGACTGATGTTCCAATCCAGAGTTACCTTAGAGGAACCTGCAGCCTAGATGTTCTCAGTCCAAAACCTTCAGCCAGTATGATCGGGTTGTTCGGTTTACGGACAATGGGGACATAATTCGGGCCCTTGAACTTCCACATTAGTGAAGCATTCAGAGAAGTGGGAGAGTGTATTTGAGCTTTGTTCTCATTTTTCATCTGACCAAATGAGAGCCATGGGATGCCACACTGAGACCGTCAGTACTCTTGATATGCTGGAGCAATTGTCTGCTGTCATTGCAGTCGTAAAGTTTGAACATTTATTCTCACTAAGCAGTCAGAAGCTTACGATTATGAACATGATTTGGAGCTAAAGATCAGCTGTCTTAAATCAGATTAGTATTGTTCTTGATAACAATTTGAAGATGATTCTTTCTACAACTTTTTTTTTTTTTCATTTTAATAATTTTAATATGCACTGGTAAACAGAAGTGATGTTTCTTAATTTGAGCAAAAGATCTTGAGGGAATGTGCTATTGCAAATCCAATTATGGTTGTGATTTAATCATTGGCACAAACCCGGTGTAAGTAAAGACACAATAAGTCAAAGTACAAACAAACAGCAAAACATAATTTCTGATATAATTTTTTAAGGATCTACACTAAAAGGTAACAATGTTACGATACTTGGCCACACGTCACGTCACGTTCACTTTCATACACCGATCAAGCATAACATTGTGACCACCTTCCTAACATTGTGTTGGTCCCCCTTTTGCTGCCAAAAAAGCCCAGACATGGATGGCAGGACCCAAGGTTTCCCAGCAGAACATTGCCCAAAGCATCACACTGCCTTCGCCGGCTTGCCTTGTTCCCATACTGC
The DNA here is from genome assembly GCA_037101425.1 of Elopichthys bambusa. NCBI lineage: Eukaryota > Metazoa > Chordata > Actinopteri > Cypriniformes > Xenocyprididae > Elopichthys > Elopichthys bambusa. Next base: position 11,017,663 of record CM074443.1, read on the forward strand.
ATCCTGGTGACATGTGTTCCCCAGGTAAGCAACGCACACGCACCCTGCCATCCACGTGATGTACAAGAAAACGTGATTCATCAGACCAGGCCACCTTCTTCCATTGCTCCGTGGTCCAGTTCTGATGCTCACATGCCCACTGTTGGCACTTTCGGAGGTGGACAGGGGTCAGCATGGGCACCCTGACTGGTCTGTGTGCCCCATACACAACAAATTGCGATGCACTGTGTATTCTGACACCTTTTTGTCAGAACCAGCATCACAAGAGCTGCAGTTTTGGAGATGCTCTTATTTGGTCGTCTAGCCATCACAATTTGGCCCTTGTCAAACTCGCTCAAAATCCTTACGCTTGCCCATTTTTCCTGCTTCTAACACATCAGCTTTGAGGACAAAATGTTCACTTGCTGCCTAATATATCCCACCCACTAACAGGTGCCGTGATGAAGAGTGTTATTTGCTTCACCTGTCAGTGGTCATAATGTTATGCCTGATCGGTGTATAACTATTGTAAAAATTAAAATAACAGGAAGAACTGGTAAATAAACATTTATTTTATTGCACTTGTTTTTCAGTTTTTTCTTCTTTTCAATAGATCTATATAAAATATTTATTTAACAGCTTAACATCATACAGCTTAAATCATTGCATGGAGTGTGTAGTTTTGGGTGTATGTAAATTGGTTTGAAATTTAAAAAATGCAGACTTACTAATGAATAATAATTTCATCATTTAAAGTTGTTACACATGTGTTTTTATTCATTTTAATGATGATCAATTAATATCCATTCATTCTCAGCAAATTCTTGCATTGCAGGTACTTACTGTGAGCGAAAGAAGCTCCTCTGTGATTCAAACCCGTGCTGGAATGATGGTCGCTGTGAGGAGACTGCAAATGGATATGTTTGCACATGCCCAGGGGGTTTCACAGGCCTCAACTGTGAGACCACCACTGAGGTTGACAGCTTCTGCAAGTCTAACGGATGTCAACTAGACGAAGCCTGCGCCACAGACAAACTTGTGAGGCCTTTTTTTTTTTTTTGCTCCTAATGCTGTTTTTTTCTCTCTTTAATTTTGCCTGAGAGAATGTGATTAATTTGAAATGCCACATGCAAATGTCTGTGACACACCTGAAGTGGATCAGCCTGTGTCACATTGAAGGTTACAATAACCATTAATAATTGTTTTGATAGCAGAATCAGCATGGCATATATAATATATTTTTTTTTATTGGACTTGAGCAAGTTGTTGCATATTCAGTATAGCACAAAAACGAATTATAGGATAAATAAATATGGAATTATGGGACTTTTGTGCCATGTTCATGTTTTGTGCCAAATGTCTCCTCAGATTGTTATAGTTACAGTCTGCTGTTCATGATCCATTACAGTAATGAAGAGATGAATTTAGAAGAAAGTGGGCCAGTGGTAGACTAATTGTCTTGTGTGACCTTCATTTACTTGGTAGTGAAATTCAGCACATGGGCCTGTCCGTAGCAGATTCTCATGAGGTACCTTAGTCATTTGAGAGCATGGACAGTAAAGATGGACTTTAATCTCTCTCTAACACACATACACACACTCATACACATTAAATTGATTTGTTTGACATTGATTTGGTCTATCTGAGACATCCTCCTAAGAGAGCTCATCTGTATGAAAATGAAATAATCCTTCACGCTGCTCCAGAACTGCACCAATGCTTATATCAGTGGGAGTCTCCGTATTACTTTCATCTGGGATTGTTCTCAGCTTCTATTACTCATCTTTGAACGACTGAGTCATATATTAATATTATTGATGTCAGTATGGGTTAGTGAAAGTTGGAGAGCAGAACCGGCTAATGACTTGTCTATTGTACTGCTTATTCAGCTCTGGATGCTCCAATGCTGGTTATTACTCTGGTTTGTCATGATTGGCTCCAAAAAAAAAAAAAACAACATTATGTTCTAAGTCACTAATTTTGTTTGTCCTGTAGGCAGTCCAAGGTTACCGACAGGGTGCCTGTGCCTGTGCCTGTGCTGGTGCCAGAGCCGGTGTCCAATCTGGCCCAGTTCTGCTCATTTTCTCTGCAATAAAGTTGATTCTGCTGGTCTCAAACCAGGAAGCAATAACATCAATGGTCATAGGAGAGGATAATGTCCTTAAGTTTTTAAAACAACTAAAAATAAATTTTAAAAAATTGTAAATTGCTGATATTTTAATTACCTGGGACCAACTGTATAAGCATAGCCATTAAGACTGTGTCTTAAGAACTACTACAAATAACTAGCAATTAGTTATTTTTAGTCAGTCTTACTTTTTGGTATCAAGTTAGACCAATCTACGTTTTTATGTAACTGACTTAAAAAAAAAAAAGTTATGGATAGTCTTAAAGACTAACTTTTAAGACTAGTCTTGACAGTTTATGTAACCGGCCCAGCTGTAAGTGATGAACATTGTATTCATGGGCTGTTCATTTTTTGTCTTGCTGTACAGTACAGCTACTCCAGTTGGTTTATTGTATCCATCCATATGAAATCGAATGATTTCTTTTACTAATATAACATCAGTGTCACTATCCCAGTTCTGTGTCTTTTTGTTTTGTATGGACTTTTATGTTGAAGTGCATTCTCTCTTACCATTGTTTCTAAGTTCTCTTCCTGTGTTTGGTTTCCATTTTGTCTGTTATATTAGTTACCATAGTCACTATCATTAATTCCAGCTGTTGTTAATTATCTACTCATTATTCTGTGTATTTAATGCCGTGTTCCAGGCAACCCATAACCCGTGTTTTTTCCAACCTTCTACACGTGAAAGTGCACTAGAGTCAAACCCGTGACTTCCCACCCGTGAACTTGTACTAGATCGATGTACTCCCAGTTCTGCGCTCTGACGTCACATAGCCTGCGAATCAACAATGGGAGCCCCTACGGATGTGGTGTTTATGCAAGTGGTACGCTGTGAGAAACAGACTTTAGGACAATATAACATTGCAATCAAATTAATAATAATATAATAATATTAAATAATATCATTTATAACAAATATCAAATAGTAACATTACCAAATACAAACAACATAAAATAAAAGTATAACAGCTTCTCTTACCTTATGCGCTATTTTTCCTCCTCCGTTTCCCTCAAATAAGCAAGGAGTAAGCACCTTTGGCCATAGAAATGATTGTAAATAAGCATAAGCCCCGTACGGTCTGCCAAGCTGGTTTATTTACATCTAGCTACCACAATTCCTTGCGCGTTTACGCAGTGACTTGCCTGGAACGCTACAAAGTCGTGAATCGTGGTTTGAAGTCGTAACTCAAAAACCTGCCTGGAACGCAGCATAAGGTCTTGGTTTTCAATCATGCTTTGCTAGTAGTTGGTTGCTGTTATCATGTCTGTGTCTTGGGTCTTGAGTTCCTGGATGTTCCTGTTTTCCTTTGTGGAATCTTTTCATTTAAGTTGTGCGTGCAAGTAGATTCCCTCTCTCTGCTTCGTCTCTCAGCATTCATACAAATCAGAATTTTTTTTATCACTTTTATTCAATGTTTACCATTACACCAAGACCAACCTCTGATGGCATAAATCTAATTAAATTACTTTGAATTGTGGGTGCGGCGATATGACCAAAATCTTATTTCACAATGTGAGAAATTTTATTTTACGATAACGAAATATATCACAATATAGTTTTTTTTAATGTTATTTTTGTTATTAAAAATAAGAACAATTATTTAACATTCTTATTAAAGCTAAAAAAAAGTTAGCAGTAAGTTATTTTCTCGTTTGTTTGATTTGACAGACAGGTCAAATCAGGTTTATTAGGGGCCGTTCGCGTCTTTTGCACGTTCAAATTCGTTATTTCAGATGTAGGCGTGCGGCAGGCACGCTCATAATAGAAGCGGTCGTGACGTGCATTTGGTGCATTCTCCAGGCGCATCGAGATAATAAATTCTTAACTTTTCAGAATCCCGCAAGCGCACTGCAGGTCATGTGACAAGAACCAACCGATCAGCTTTGGCCTTTCTTTAACAAAAAGCGACGTAAAGCGGCTGCGCTTTCTACGTGTTTTTAGACGCGATATGTGAACGGCCCCTTAGGCTGCTGTCACTTTAAGAGCTAATGCACGGATCAAATATACTGATACACATCCAGTTTATACCCAACTGTTTACTTTCACTTGAGATATAACCCACCGTGACTAATTTGACATAATTGTGTATGTATTCAAACACCCAAGTGCAATAATGTGAAAGAGAAATGGTTACGCGATCACATGCTGAGAGACGTGGCTTTCTGTGCGTGCACTTCAGCTGTGTGTCAGCCAGCCCGAGCAGTGAGCACCGCATAGAGTTCCTTTTCATGACTTACTCCGCTCAATAACTATTTTTAACATTATTCACGCTCTATTGTTTGTTTAATGCGTTTCATCACTCTAAAGTGTCAATGGTACTGTGCTATACTTACATATTTACATACCGCGATATACATGATATAGCAAAATCTATAGGCCATCACAATGATATTTATCGTCATATTGGCAGGCCCTACTTGTGGGCAAATGTTTAAAATATGCTCTCAAAACTACTAATAAAGACTACAATGCACTATGCTTGTTTGCGGCTGTGTTGCATAGCCAGTTACATTATTTGCAGCTGGGTTATATAGCTAGTTACATTGTTTGGCTTTCAAATGAGTGGAAATGTGAGTTTGCAGATCCCCTGGGCCAAGCCCCAGCTCTGTCCAAGCACCAGCAGCTCTTGGTGAAAAAGTGTTAGCTGATGCAAATATAATGGTGTTCAAGCTCACCTTAGGTTGTGATTTCGATTTCAGCATATCTCTCCAATTGACGTGTAACCAACCCTCCTTGGGGTGTTCTGTTTCTTTTATACAGAATTCCACATGCATTTGTGTAGACCCGGAATGCTCGGAGCAGGCGGAGGTGTGTGGCACTCTGCCCTGTCTCAACGGTGGCATCTGTGTAGTTCAGAATGGCCGGTATCATTGCAGGTAAGAGAATTGAGAATATTCAATGACTTGTTCGCTCAGGTCAGCAGCATTAGCATTTCTGATAAAGGCATTTTAATGATCATTTCTCTTAGCCTAAAGCCTTGTTAGAGAGTTAGCCTAAAGAAAACTTTAGGGATGCTTTTAATTGGAAGGTTTTCGTCTAAAGTAATTGTGCATGCTTATTTTGCAATATGCCGTATTGTGTCAATATTGACATTTGAGTGAACTTTTTAATGCAGAATTTCTTGTCTTATTTTGAAATATTTTTTAGTGCATGTTATTCCAATGTCAGAGTTGTGGTATTCTGTTTTCATGTCCATGTTGTGCTCTTATTTTGAAGTTTGATACCTTGCTTGGTAACACTTTAGTATAGGGAACACACAAACTATTAACTATGACTTTTCCCTCAATAAACTCCTAATTTACTGCTTATTAATGGTTAGTAAGGTAGTTGTTAGGTTTAGGTATTGGGTAGGATTAAGAATGTAGAATAAGGTCATGCAGAATAAGGCATTAATATGTGCTTTATTAGTGCTAATAAATAGCCAATACTCTAGTAATATGCATGCTAATAAGCAACTAGTTAAAAGACCCTAAAATAAAGTGTTACCTCTTGCTCTTGTCAGTGTTTAGGGTTTGCTCCCTTCATTGATCCAAGGTGTGTTGTTAATCAGTCTTGTTAACCCATTTGTCTTTTGTGTGTATGTTTGTGTTTTGTATTCGACTTCGTTCTGTTCTGCGCAGACCGATCAGCATCTGATTTGCAGCAGTGCATGTCAGTTTAAAAATGTTGTCCGATTTGAGACAGTGCCTTCACCACGTTACTGTGACGTATGACATTAAAGTACAGCTCAGTCAGCGCAGCTTCTCCAGAGCGGTTGTACAAGCTCTGATGATGACACAGCTATTTCACGATTGGCCAGACTTTCATGTTTATTCTGACACCCTTAGTTCCCCTGTTGCTCACAAATCTGTGTTTTTACAGCAGTATAAATCCTTTCATGCTCTATTGTGTCATATTTATCATACTAAAACTAATAAATATATAGACTCCACTTTATTGATATTTAAGTATTATAGACTTAAATGAAACTAAATGGCACTCTGTTAAGCAGTAGCTACATAAACTATTGGAAGAAAAGTGTTTCAGGTTTCTACAAGCATCTGAAATGCCTGTTTATTTGACAAATATTGCATCTAAACCACTTTGACTGTGATAAAGAAAGCTATCACCTTGTGAGCATCGCTACGGGAAAGTGTCCACCCTGACTGTTGGCAGCAAATCGCAGTCAAAGTCTCCTAGCCTCCTTTCTCTGTTGGTCTTGTCCTCTGTAAGCTGTTTGGTTGGTGGTTTCTTGTTTATATTTTAGTAATTCAAGCTAATTTAAACTCCACTTGGAAACTTGCCCCATGTATTCTGGGACATGTTTGGTATATCCAGATTTTTTCTTTTTTATGGTTATGGTCAGTTAATGAAAATGTAGGGGAGTGGGGAAAAAAATGAAAGGAGATACTCCACTTTTTTTGTATAGAAAATCAGAAAACTAGCTTTTAAGAAACACCTTTCCTGTGAATCATCTTGTGCGTATGGGTTTGTTGACATCTGCGTATAGTACCTGTTCATAGTTTGTGTTAATCAAAGGTATTCATTTTACATGCTTTTGACAAATTGCTTTATGAAACTCACTCTTTGAAACGCAGAATGTCATGTATGCTGTGATTGCATGTGTTTCTTAGTATGTGATTATACAGGCTAAAAAGAGAAATACTGTCTGTAGACAGTTCATTAAATTTCCAGTTGTAAGGTTCAATATTCCGCCTGTGACAGCTTTTGAATTACTTCCTGCCGATAATGAGGGAATCCGCTACAGTTTCAGAATCCGCTACACTTTGAGATCTTCCAGTCCTTAGGGGGATTCACAGCTATGTCTTCTCTTGCTCCTGTTCATCTTTTTTTAGTTTTTATTAGCAAAGATCACTTGAATCGATACATTTGATGGCCTCTCTGACTAAATGACAAACGTAAGATAAGATAGAGATTGAAAGGGGAAAAATGAATTAAAAATTGAAAAAAGGAATGACTAGAGGATGATAGTGTGTGTGTGTGTAAAGAGAAGTGCAGATAAAAGCAATAGCAGCTGGTCACCTGGGAGTCTGTGTTAATAATTGAGTGATCTTGCCTTTGTGTCAGAATAATATTACTGAAGTCTTATCACAGCAGAAGGAAGACAAAGATCTGACTGAGGCCAAGGAAACAAGAGGATTCATGAAGCATATGTGCCAGAGGTTGAACATTTAAAAGACATTCTTGTCATGCCTTTGCTTAAAGGGTCTTTTAATTCTCCACAAATGTCACCAAGGAACATAATGGTGATAATGACACACCAGTGACATCTAAAACAGCATAAAGTGCCTGCATTTTATCAACCCTGATTGTTACTCTTGGCCTTTTTTTTCCCTCTTAGAAGTCTATTTATTTGTATATGTGGGTAAAGTTAATGTCATCTTCCTGTAGATGCCGGCAAGGTTTTTCTGGAGAGAACTGTGAAGAAATAATTGACTTCTGCAAGCTGTTCAGTATTAACTGCCTGAATGAGGGATTGTGTCTCAACCTAGTTGGAGGATATAATGTAAGTAACTTGTTTTTTTTGTTTTGTTTTTTGCAGTGGTTTATTTGCACATAAAATTATTTCAGATCACATACATGTTATATTACTCCATCAAAAAGGGCTTTTGCACTCAAGGAACCTTTCCATAGTTCCTAGAACTATTGGCTGAAGTACCCGGATTTTGCCATGTTCGCACTGCAGGAACTAGGAACGATTTTAGTTCTAGGAACTCCTTTTGGGAGAACTAAATTAGCTCCTACTTCAGAGTAGGGTCTAAACCAGCACTATAGGAACTATCAGTGACGTAAGTGTATATTGATTGGTCAAACGTATGTCAAAAACCGGCACCCAGCATTTTTAAAAAGCTGTGAAAACATATTTACTTCACGAACATTGAAAACAGCGATAATGGCATTTACCTGTTGTCTGCAGGGTTGTGTTCTTTTCTCTGCCTCGCTGATATGTAATACTGAAAGTTGTCATAGGAGATTTTTGCTCTTTCCATCACATAAATGATGCGTTTACATTCCATCTCCATTATCACAAAACCCACGACTCTCAACAAACACAGCTCCAATCATGGCATCCTCCACCCACTGGTTTTTAGCGTTTGTACATGCCAAACTTAAAGACACCGTTGTCGGCTGCTTCAGAGTTCCCATTATCTGTGCTAATGCAACCAGGTACATGGCCCGGGGAAGAAATTTGTTCTAGGGGAACTATCCTAGTGGCTAGTTCCTATAACTGAGTTCTTAGAACTAGAAAGTGCTTAAAGAGAAGCTAAATGAGAACTTGTGGATTAAAAGAGATATGAGGTATATGCTGTGGTGTTAGGAAGTTTGTAGAGAAATGTTGTCTATATACACTCACCGGCCACTTTATTAGGTACACCTTGCTAGCTTTACCTTCGGAACTGCATTCGTTTTTCATGGCATAGATTCAACAAGGTGCTGGAAACATTGCTCAGAGATTTTCACCCACATAACTGCTGCTCACTGGATACTTTGTTTTTCAGACCATTTTCTGTAAACCCTAGAGATGGTAGTGCGTGAAAATCCCAGTAGATCAGCAGCTTCTGAAACACTCGGACCAGCCCGTCTGGTACCAACAACCATGCCATGTTCAAAGTCACTTAAATCATCTTTACTCCCCATTGTTATACTCGGTTTGAACTTCAGCAAATCGTCTTGACCATGTCTACGTGCTTTAAATGCATTGAGGTGCTGCCATGTGATTGGCTGATTAGATATTTGCTTTAACGAGCAGTTGAACAGGTGTAACTAATAAAGTGGCAGATGAGTATAAATACATAAATATTGTGTATGTGTATATATAGTAGTCAGATTGTTCATTTTGATTTCCTACCCAAAATGGCAATGCAAATACAGTCATGACACGACCAATAATCATAAGTTGTTTTTTTTAGATCAGTCTCATAATAGCATCCTTGATTTATGCTCATGTCTCAAGGTTTCAGCCATCCTCTTCTATTTCAATATCATCTTTCTGTCACTCCCATCAACAGATCTGCACTTTGAGTGATGTGTCACGGTTATAAGCTGTCGATTGATGTAGTCACATCTGTTTTTGTTATGAAGTGCTCTAGAATATGCGCTTCACATGAATTGATTTACTTCAAGTGCAATTTGTTAAACTATCAAAATCAGTTGTTCATACATGTATGAATTTAAATGCTCTTTTGATATAATGCAAAAATATTTTTGGAGCAATGTCTTATGTTGAGTGAATGACTTATGATTGATCCTGACTATTAAATGGTCTAAAAATGAAAATATTTTTAAATTTCTCCTTTTGTGGGAAAGTATTATGGAACAATAATAGAATACAGATTTGGAATGACATGCAGGTGAATGAATAATGACACAATTAAAATTTTTAGTTGAACCATTTTATTAACCAGAATGTTCAAATGTTTATTTTACAGGTATAAAAATAACAAAATGAGGCCTGAAAAAATATCAACATTCTCAAAAATGAAGGGGAAAAAATTTGTTTTTTAATGGTGTCAGCATTAACTCTGAATTTTTTTTTTTTAAAAAGTAGAAGTTCTCTTTTATATTACAATGTGCTGATAACGTTCCGGAAAGCTTAAAATGTGTTCTTGAAGACTTTATGGTTGATATATATGGCTGTCCTTAAAAATAACCTGAAAACAAATCTGAAACTTGAAAAACTGCAGGCTACCGTTGTGCATTGGAATTTTAAAGCCTGTTTCTCTGCAGAAGTTGCTGTGATGTATGTAAACATTAGCTATTATAAGAGCTGATTTGGTTAACATGCTGTTTGGAGACATCTGGTTGTTTAATTTCTAATCAGTCACATCCTTAATTAAAACTTTGACATAGTCCAGGAAACAGGCCACATTTTTTCATTAGCAAACTGATGATGAATTTGTTGGTCATCAACAACATTTTCTTTTCTTGAACTTCCTTTCTTCCCCTTTAATCTTCCTAAACTCTATGTTGTATAATTGCCTTCTGAGAAATGATAATTAAAATTACCAAGGACTGAATTGGCTAAGATTTTTGATTTAAGGATATTTAGTAAAACTTTACTTTGTAACCTTTTCATCAAAAGCTTGAATGCATGTTTAACCGAACTATAGGAACAGCACATGATTGTAGAAGTATTTAGTGTTTTGCCGATTGATTGAATATCTAATAATTAAGGTTAATTACTATTTTTGTCTTCCCCCTACAGTGTCTCTGTGCACCAGGATGGACGGGGGAGTTTTGTCAGTACTTGGATAATGCATGCTTAGCCTATCCAAACAGATGCTTGAACGGAGCTACTTGCATCAGTATGAGTCAGCCAACTGCACCCCCGCACTATATGTGCACCTGTCTCTCTGGATACACAGGTTAAAAGAAAACTATATCAACAAACTCAGGAATATGTTATCCTGATTTATGTCCAAGTTTGCACAGAGTTTGGCAGCAGAAGCTTTTTAAATCCACATTCATTGATTTTTTTTTTTTTTTTTTTTTTTTTTTTTCTACAGTAGAATTGGAGAGGGGAATTATTGTCATGTTATTTTCATGCAGTGTTGGAGATTGCATATAGCTGATATATAAAAAAAAACAATTTCTGCTATATCCGTATAAATCTGAATATAGCATGTAAAATATTTTTGTCAGCTAGTGAATGTGTTCTGTTGGGGACATTTTTGAGAAAGTTACATGACACTTAGACTTGTAACTTGTAATATAATTCTTGAATTTGAATTAAAGCTGCAGTCTGTAACTTTTTTATAATAATATAGTATAAAAAAAAAATATCCAAAAGCAATTACATAACCAGCCAATGTTCAAAACTACCTCCTTACCTTAGCCCGATTCACAATGGTAAGCTTGTAATAATGTTTCCGAATTCAGATGGTACTAGTGGGTTTTCGCAGGAAATTTGAGCATGCAGCCATTCGTCTTTGCGTCATTACGTCACGTCTGTTTACAGCGGATCATTTATAGCCTTTTCTCACAGCAGATGCAATAATTAAATTGATCACTTTGATGGCGAATTGTAATCCAGGAATGTTTTAAATGACAATCATCAGTGACAACTAGAGATTTACCCGTAGTCAAAAGCAAAAGACGTCGGACTAGCTACAGAAATTGAAATCTATGGTAACGCTAATACACACTAAATACACATAGTCAAGCAATGCTGATGTTGTTAACATTAACAGTTTGAGAACAAAGTATAACAATAATAATAATTTGCATGGTTAGACGTGATCCGAGCTAAGCAATTGTTATTTAATCACCATTGGCAGTGCGATTTATAATGCTTTTTTTCTGTTGGTCAGAACAAAAGTGGCAGACATGTTACTTGTTCAGATGACATTTTCTGGTGAAAATTCTTATTTTGGTCATACTTTCAAGACATAGAATCTGTGATTCCGAAGTACAGTATCCACACCGATGTGGTGACTGAAAGCAAACATTAGATTCATCTGCGCTGAGGAGCCGTGCCGATGCACATCCCACGTAAAGATGATAATTCCGCAAATAACTGCAATTGCAAGTTTTAAACAGAGACGACAAAGAGGCAAAACTTACAGACTGCAGCTTTAAGGTAGCAAACTGGATTTAGAATTTGTTTTTGAATAAAAGGAAACTTCCAGAAATATTAATTTAATATTCATACTGGAAGAACAATTCATTTCCTTGAATGCTGTACTTTAACTCAGTGAAGCCAACCATCAACATATAATTAGTATATTTTTATATTAATATTTATGCACATTTAATGGTGCTGTTTGTTAAATAGTTGTTCTTTTTTTGGCATATTGAGGAAAACATGTTCTACCTATCAGGAAAAAACAGGCATATTTAGTGAAAATTAATGATGTAATTATGTTTTGTTACAAAATTAATGTTGGGAATTGCAGATCAGTAAATTACTCTTCTTGTCACTCAACATCCGGTGGGCATGACCAGTTCTATTCAAATTCCAACTCATGAATTTGAAAAAGGAGCCAGTTTTGAATTTTGCCCTAGCCTGAATGACACAGTTTCATGTCCAACATATCATCCGCTGTAATGTGACTCAGAGTGCATGTCCCACCGAGATGAGTCCCGCTGCCCTGAGGCATCTCTTTACCGTAACTCATCTTTGCACATTGCCCTCCTAACTGGATTATTCTGTAATTTGTTTCATCATGCCTGCTAAATGAAGGGCAAATAGAGGTTAGAGAACACTTAATCGGTAAATCTAACTGGGAAAGCAAGATCTTTCATTAGCTTGGCCACCAGCGCATGAGCACAGGAGGAGCTATTTGCCTAAACAACCAGAAACAAATAAACAAATGAGAAATGATTTACTGGATTTCATCAGTCATGACGTGTTGATCTCTGTGATATGCATTGCAGTTCTGTGCTTTTGCAGTTCAAGTCTTTATAGGCATTTTACATTAATTATAGATGATCTGCATTTCATGACACCTATAAACCATGACATGTTATGAAGCTGTATTGTCTGAAAAATGCCGTCCCTGAGAGATTTCTTTTAGTATTACATACATAGCAGATCTCATATTGTCAACGGGATAATCGCCAATGCTTCTGTGTCCTTGTTATCACCTCTCCGTCTCCTTGATGTCTCTATTTCCCTTCTTAGCAGATGAAGAAATCCATCTTTCCACATCCCAATTGTCAGCGACAAGAGGCACCTGACGATTTCTGCCTCTCTGTGGGCTGTATAAAAGATTAGAATACTACTAGGAGAAAACACAGCTCAAACCTCAATGTTTTATTTAGACATCTGGATGATGCTGGCGATATCTCCATCGATTAATAACCCCAGAGACTTAAAAACGACCGTTCTTGTCCCATTTCTCACCACTGTATTGCCAGAAGGCCAATGTGAAATGTCAAGTGCTTTCATTATAATCTTCCTCCAAAAGTCAGACGACATGTTGAGGGAAGATAATGTGACTTCTCTCACAGCAGAGAAAAGCGTCGGTGAAGCAGATCTTGCACTGGATAAGACTTTCAAGTGTTTTTTTTTTGTTTTGTTTTGTTTTTTTTCTACAGCTTGCGTTGCTTTTTCCATGTGAAGATTTGATTGATTTGATTCCACATTATGTTAATTGTTACGAAAAAGTGTGTGGATGAAAAACATTAGACTCAGATCTGCCAATCAGGTGGGAATATGACCTTCAGAACAGTTCTTGAGGTGCTGCTGATTACTAACTGCTGTAAATATGAACTGCCATAACATCCAAAAAAATCCCATATGCCCTGCTTATTAAGTTAGCAGAGGTTAACCTGAAGATAACGTTGCAGCTTAATTTATAATGTGCTGCCATCCGTAATCTTCAAGAGCATTCGGTTCAAAAGTGTTTCTTAAAAGAATAATTCACCCTAAAATAAATTTTTATATATATATATATATATATATATATATATATATATATATATATATATATATATATATATATATATATATATATATATATACTCATCACATTTAGTTTTTTTGTCTGTGGAAACAAGAACAGATTTGAACAATCTTATGTCTGTCAAGCCCATTTTACAAAAAAAAACAAAAAAAAAAACAACGCGTAATGTCTCATCTCCCATTCCCTTTAAAAGGAGGCTTTGCTATTTACATGGCGGAATTTGCAAGCAGAAAAACAACGCTTCTCTAGCGAGGAAACGGATCTGCTCGTGCATGAGGTTAAAGCGCGGATTCCACCAAAGCATTTTTATCTTAATGCACACAATAATATTTTACATTATAATTCTCTTATTTTTAATATTTGGCATGTTTGCGTGCTGCTGCGCGTGCCTGTGTGTGTAATAAGCAGAGTGTACGTGCGTTGTGCACCTGCATATAGGCGCATATTACTAACACCCTTTAAATAACAATTAAAATGCTATGTTGAGGCAACTGAAATGGACTGTGCTTTTGACCAACTGAAACCTGGTATAAAGTCAATGGCGCAGTCTATTTCAGTTGCCTCAACATAGCAATGCACCAACAATGCGCCTAAACACACCTCGTTTGTAGACCAGCACGCCCATGGGCGCACAAATGGGCGCAAATGCATTTGCTATTTAAACAACGTGAAGCAGGACGTGAAAATGATAACTGCGTCAGGCTGAAACTAGCAAAAAACACCTGCGTCGTGCCTTGCACCGCATTGCGCCGGGTGTATGATAGGGCCCTCAGTGTGGAAGCTTGTTTCCGCCACTGAATAAAAATAAAAAAGGTAATTGTGACTTTTTATCTTACAATTTACTTTTTTCCTCCTCCTTCTTCTTTTCTCAAAATTGTGAGAAATAAACTTGCAATTGCGAGTTGTTATAATGTCAGAATTGAGAGATATAAACTCACAGTTGTGAGAAATAAAATCATAATTGCAAGTTATAAACTCACAGTTGCACGTTATAATCTCACAATTGCGAGATATAAACTCCAATTCTGCGAGTTATAAAGTCCAATAAGTTCCAAAAAGAACTGTTTTTTTTTTTTGTTTTTTTTTTCAGAATTGCGAGTTTATATCTCACAATTCTGACTTTATAACTCACAATTGTAAGTTCATATCACGCAATTCTGAGAAAAAAAGTCAGAATTGTTAGATAAAAAGTCACAATTATACTTTTTATTTTTATTTTTTTAATTATTATTCAGTGGTGGAAACAAGTTTCCATATCTTAGTACTTTATCTCGTTTTTATCATATTTATATTTGATTTTATTTCAGCTTTATTTCAATGAGCAAAAACAGTTTTAATGGTTTTAGTTAAAAAGAAAATCATGCCGTTTCGGAACGACAATTTTCCATTTTTAGGCTATTTTTACTATTTTTTTTTAGTCTGACATTCTTTGCCTCCTCACTTCTTTTTTTCATTGCTTTTTTCCACAAAAGTTGAGTCACTTATATACTGCCCCTCTTTGGCATCTCACTTAGTTCCATATGTTGTATCATTCTGCATACAGTCTGTCTGCATTAACTGTCTGAACTGTGACTCAGTAAATGGCACTTTGAACTGTGGCTAAATTAGTTTCTTGTGGGTGTTTCAGGATGTAAAATATGATTTGGCCTCTTTTCTCTGTGACGTGCACCCACAGTGAGCCATAGGGGGAAAAAGTTTCCAAATTTGTTTCTTAGTCCCAAATGTCAAAAGTGAAGTCAATATGTTCAGGGGAGACGGAGCGTAAAAGCTTAACTAACACTCCATTCACACCCCTGTCTTCCTGCAGGACGCTACTGTGAGGCTGAAGTAAATGAGTGCGATTCCAGTCCCTGTCAGCACCAGGGAACATGCACTGACTTTGTTGGATACTACAACTGCGCCTGTCCTTCAGGTACGAGTTTCTCTTACTCCTGAGAATGAGTTTTTTTTTTTTTTCTTTTGACTGTGCCACAAATCCCCACCGTGCCAGCACCAGCGGCTCTGACTGACAGCTGAACAAATCACTCCCGTTCTCACACTGCCAGAGCTCATTAGTACTGCAGAATTGTGTCAATATTGTGTTATGAAATGCTCTTCCCTTTTGAGGCCACTGCATTGATATGGTTTCCTCCTGTAATTGTTGGTTCTGCTCACTCTTTCTGAGGCATGATTTGCATTCACTGATGCAACCTGATGGCTCACCCTAGAGATTGGCAACTCACTGGCGGGGTTACAAGCATGCTTCTCTGCCAGCTGCTCCCTTCCGCTCGATGAGTAGAGGACCCAGAGTCCCAAACGCCCCCTCCCTAAACCTGCCCACGCGTACTTGCTGCTCAGAGAAAGAGATGCAAAAAGGAGAATCATTTGAATGGCTTTCTCATAAAAAGATGCCGTTTTTAATAATAATAATAAAAAAAACTTGACTAGGCCATTGTGAAATAGTGGATATAATTAATAAGTATGTAAATACTTAAAGTATGTATCACTGTATGCATGATTCCAAACCCAAAAATGAACATTATGCCATTATTTACTCACCCTTGTGTTATTCCAAACCTTTAAGACTTACTGGTAACACTTTATAATAACGTTCAGTTATAAGTCACTTATAAATTATTAGTTAATGATGAACTATTCATTTACAAAAACATGACTATATATTCATAAATTATTAATAAGTGATATACTAACTTTTTATGAATGTTTTATTAATTCAGTTATAAGTCTTTTATAAATTAGTTAATGATGAATGAATCATTTACAAAACATGACTATACATTCATAAATTATTAATAAGTGGTATGCTAACGATGTACAAATATGTTGTAAATTATCTTAATGTGTAAATCATAAAATAAATCAAACAGATCATTAGTAGATGGTTGATAAGTTATTAGTTGATACATTAGTTATCACTTATAAATCACTGAAGTATTTATGTATCATTATCTCAATAAGCAATTGTTAATCATGAACAAATTATCCATTAGTAAATGATCAGTATATGATTTATTGATGAAGTTGTAAGGTGGTCTGTGTTCAAAAGCACAAACATGCAGGTATGCTAAAGCACTATTTTTAACAGGAGTAATTTATTTGTTTTGAAGTGGATAAACATTTATAAATGACTTACAGTCAGATGATTCCAGTGGGTTGTGTTAAATCCTTTCACCCATCAGCACAGACTTGTGTTCTGTGTGGAGTGTGTGGGATCTGGTGATAAAGTGAACGTTTTCTGCATCCCCTATTCTAAAGTGTAAACTATTCATTACTTGTAAACATGTTATATATCATTTGTAGACCTTTCTTACCTGTTACAAATCATTTGTATATGTATACAAGCCAATTATAACACTTTCTGCATCCCCTAATCTAAAGTGTAAACTATCCATCACTTGTAAATGTGTTACATATCATTTGCAGATCTTCCTGTTACATGATCCATCTCATTCCATCACTTTACCTAAGTCGGAACTTTACTATTTTTTTATTTTTTTATTTAAAAAAATAAAAATAAATTAACACTCTGCCACTGTTTAATCAGCACTTAAACTAACTAAATAATTAAATTATTTTCATGAGACGGCTCCTTACCATAACATGAAAACACACCATAAAGTGATCATAAACGTAGTCCAAACTGATCATAAAATGTAGTCCATTATTTTGTGAATTTCATTCCAAGTCTTCAGAAATCGTATGATACCACCGTGTGAGGAAAAGATTCTTATTCCGTAATATAATCATTAAACATTAATAATCGTACATATCCGCCTTCTCATCCATTTAAACTTTCAAAATTGGTGCTTCAAACACTATGACACAGTCACACTTGCTCCTTATTGGCTGTCACTGTGATTTGCGACCACCATAGACTGTTTGCGACATGCCAGATTTGAGTTGCTATGTTGAGTTAAGATGCAGCGCGAAGCGTCACGCTTTGGAGGATGGAAATGCAGATCAGGGGAATGTTTGCAGCGATTAAACACTTTAATTTCATTGTGTAACTCGCACAAAATTATGTTTTGCTGTCAGAGCGCTGGTAATGTAGCACACGCGTCGTTTTGTCTGTTCTTCATACTGCTTTTAGTAATGTTTTAAATAAATTGTGATTACATTTGCCTGCCTGTTACACTTTGTATATTGTCAAAATGGTTATGCTTAAGGTTATAGGGTGGAGTAGGGAGCTTAAAATTATTATTTTCATACAATAGTATATCAACAAAGATAACATAAATCTATATTGCTTTTTTATTTTTGTGAAGTGGCTAAAAAGTGATCCTGTTTTGGTAAAAGGGGTAAGTTAGGGGCTCAAAGATATGTATATAATAGTAAAATATATTTGCATAAAAAATATTTATAATTTAAATATCATATAAGGGATTCATAAAGATTTTTATATCCTGTAACTGAAAGGTATACTAGAACCTTTGCATATGGCAAATGAATGGTAAATTTACAAACTGCAGTTTGTACATAATTTATAAACAAGATCTACAAATTATATGTAACATTTACAAGTGATGAATAGTTTACACTTTAGATTAGGGGATGCAGAACATTTTGTAAATGATTTATTCATGCATTTACACATCATCTATAACAGGTGTTGAACACTTTGTAGTGTGTACTGCAGTGTAAGTGCTGACTGGTGAGGGTCTACTGTGACACGCATGGAGTCTTTAACTTTGTGCACCTGATGTGAGCTTCAGTGGAAGGTAAAACCAGTTAAGAGGTTCACTTTATCACCAGATCCCACACACTCCACACAGAACACAAGTCTGTGCTGATGGGTGAAAGGATTTAACACAACCCACTGGAATCATCTGACTGTAAGTCATTTATAAATGTTTATCCACTTCAAAACAAATAAATTACTCTTGTTAAAAATAGTGCTTTAGCATACCTGCATGTTTGTGCTTTTGAACACAGACCAGCTTACAACTTCATCAATAAATCATATACTGATCATTTACTAATGGATTGTTCATCATTTGTTCAAGATTAACAATTGTTTATTGAAATAATGATACTAAATCAATTTTTACATAAATACTTCAATTATTTATAAGTGATAAATAATGTATCAACTAATAACTTATCAACCATCTACTAATGATCTGTTTATTTCATGATTTACACATTTTAAGATAACTTGCAACACATTTGTAAAAAGTTAGCATACCATTTATGAATGTATAGTCATGTTTTGTAAATGATTGATTCATCATTAACTAATAATTTATAAATGACTTATAACTGAATTAATAAAACATTCATAAAATGTTATAATATCACTTATTAATCATTTATGATGTTTTGTAAATGTTTAGTTCATCATTAACTAATAATTTATACGTGACTTATAATTGAACGTTGTTATAAAGTGTTACCCTTACTTTGTTATGCAGAACATAGAAGATATTTTAAAAAATGTTGGTAACTTACCATTGACTCAGTGATTCAGTGAGCATAGATCACAAAAATGATTTCAAGCCATGTGGGCCTTGATTGTTTGCATAAGAGTTAATATAATTTAGTTCACCCAAAAATGACATTTCTGTCATTAATTACTCACCCTCGTTCCACACCCGTAAGACCTTCATTCATCTTTGGAACACAAAGATATTTTGATAAAATCCTAGAGGTTTTTTTTTTTATCCTCCATTGAAAGCAATGAAATTACCACATTCAAGGTCCAGAAAAATGGTAAAAACATTGTTAAAAAAGTCAATGTGACTACAGTGGTTCAGTGGTATTGGCTGGCTCTGGTCTGGTGAGCAGCAGAATCACAGGGGAGAGACGAATTTGTTTAATAAAGTAGTTATTTTTGTTTTGTTTTGTTTGTTTTCGAACTGGCGAGAGAGAGTGTCAGGCTTTGTGTTCTTTGCGCCGGGCTGGTACGAAATAGTAGAATCAAAGCGAGCAAAAAAAACACCCAACATTTAGTCGCTTAGCCGTTCGGATATACTCGAGGTTCCTGTGATCCGTCCATACAATGAATGGAACAGCGGAACCCTCTAACCAGTGTCGCCACTCACCCAAGGCCAATCGAATGGCAAGAAGCTCGCGATTGCCGATATCATAATTGCGTTCGGCCGTTGAAAGTCGATGGGGGAAAAATAAGCACACAGATGGACCTTTTCAAAACCTTAGCTCCCTGCAAGATCTCAAAAGCCGATGACATAAGAGGCAAGGGGTAACGGTTCTTGACTGTTATGTCATTGAGCCCTCGATAGTCTATACAAGGACCCGTCCCTCTTCTTTACGAAGAAAAACCCCGCGCCGGCGGGCGAGGAAGACGGGACAATAGTCTCCGCAGCGAGACTTTCTGTTAGATATTTCTCTAGAGCATCACGCTTCGGAGTGGACAATGAGTACAAGCGACCACGAGGGGGGGGAAGTACCGGGAAGTAACTCAATGCTACAGTCTTACAGGCGGTGAGGAGGAAGGGAGGCAGCCCAGGAACAACTGAACACATCCCACAGATCGTGGTACTCCTCCGGCACTCCAGACAAATCACCAGGTTCCTCCTGAAAACAGAGACAGAAGAAACGGCAGGGACAGCGGACAGCAGACACAAGACATTGAACATGACAGGATAATTTCCAGGACTGAATAGTCCCTTCGGCCCAGTTAATCTGAGGGTTATGTTGAACCAGCCAGGAATGACCCAAAACAATAGGGGCAACAGTTGAACGAAAAATAGAAAAAGAAATAGTCTCTTGATGATTGCCAGAGATTGTGAGACTCACTGGTACGGTGACAAGATGAATTCCAGGCAGCTCACTGCCATCTAGTGCGAACACAGGGTATGATCCTCTAACTGGCTGACAGGAATGTTTCTCTCCCGGGCCCACTTCTCATCCAAAAAGTTTCCCTCCAACCCTGAATCATTGAGGGCTTGACAGGAAGCAACGGCACCCACCCACCGGAGGGTGACATGGAGAGTGGTGACAGTCCTAACTGGAGGAGAGTGTGAAGTGGCGCTTGACAGTAGTCTCCGGTCTACTGGCGAGCGCTTCCTTTTAACGGACAGACAGCGACCAGATGACCCGAACGGCCACAGTACATACAGAGATGGTGAATACGGCGCTGGCGTTCAGCGGGAGAAATCTGAATGCCCGATGTCTGCATGGGTTCAGGACATTGGGCAGCTTCGAAGGACACCGCAGTGGAAGCAAAGTGAAGATGGGTGGCACAGATTGCGTGCCGTGGGCATGGCGCTGAAGATTTACATTTACATTTAGTCATTTAGCTGACGCTTTTCTCCAAAGCGACTTGCAAATGAGAGTAGTAGAAGCAGTCGAATCAACATGAGTACAATCCAAAAACAGTACGTAAGTGCAGTGTCAAGTCACAGTTTCATCAGTAAAGTGCTCGTAGCAAGTTTTTTTTTTTTTTTTTTTTTATATATACACAAATAGATGGAGAAAGAATAGAAAGTAATATAGCACTTTTTATTTATATTTTACTCTTTCTTTTTCAACTGGGTCAAGTGTTGACGAAAAAGATATATCTTTAGCAGTTTTTTGAAAATGGCTAAAGACTCAGCTGTTCGGATAGAGCATGGCAGGTCATTATACCAACCAGGAACAGACCAGAAGAGGGTCCGTGAGAGTGATTTTTGTGCCCCTTTGGGATGGCACCACAAGACGCCATTCACTTGCAGAACGCAAGCTTCTGGAGGGCGCATAAGTCTGAAGTAGTGAGTTTAGGTATGGTGGTGCAGAGCCAGTGGTTGTTCTGTAGGCAAACATCAGAGCCTTGAATTGGATGCGAGCAGCCAATGCAAACTGATGAAGAGAGGTGTGACATGCGCTCTCTTCGGTTCGTTAAAGACCAGTCTTGCTGCAGCATTTTGGATCCGTTGTAGGGGCTTGACAGTGCATGCTGGAAGGCCTGCCAAGAGAGCATTACAATAGTCCAATCTAGATAGAACAAGAGCTTGGACAAGAATTTGTGTGGATTGCTCCGATAGGAAGGGTCTAATCTTCCTAATGTTGTATAGAGCAAATCTGCAGGACCGGGCCATTGTAGCGATGTGATCTGTGAAGCTTAAACCATCATCCATCACCACTCCAAGGTTCCTGGCCGTCCTGGAAGGAGTTATGGTTGACGACCCAAGTTGAATGGAAAGGTTATGATGAAGTGTTGGATTGGCACCAACCACAAGCAGTTCTGTTTTTGCAAGGTTAAGTTGAAGGTGGTGGTCCTTCATCCAGGCAGAAATGGCTGTCAGGCAGGCTGCGATGCGACCAGCAACCGTCGGATCATCTGGTTGGAATGAGAGGTAGAGTTGTGTGTCATCAGCATAACAGTGATAGGAAAAACCATGTTTCTGAATGACAGATCCTAGTGATGACATGTAGATGGAGAAGAGAAGTGGTCCAAGCACTGAGCCCTGAGGTACCCCAGTAGCAAGATGATGCAACTAAATGATGGTTAACAGTGTCAAAAGCAGCAGACAGATCCAGCAAGATGAGTACCGATGATTTTGAAGTTGCTTGTGCCAGTCTCAGGGCTTCAGTAACTGAGAGCAGGGCAGTCTCAGTTGAGTGGCCACTCTTGAAGCCAGACTGGTTGTTGTCAAGGAGGTTGTTCTGTGTGAGATAAGTAGACAGTCGGTTGATCACAACTCTCTCAAGTGTCTTCGCAATGAATGGAAGAAGGGATACCGGTCTATAGTTTTCTAAAAGCGCTGGATTCAGAGTGGGTTTTTTAAGCAGTGGTGTAATCCTAGCCTGCTTAAGATCAGCTCTCTTCTCCAGTCTGATTGCTAACTCCACCAGCTGATCAAAAGCAGCGGGGACTTCACGCGCATAAACTTCATCTTTAATCTCTGGATTCAAACCCTTCAGAAAGCATGCTGTCAGAGCCGGTTCGTTCCACTCACATGTTGCAGAGAGAGTGTGAAACTTGATGGTGTAATCCGGAACTGAACGTCTACCCTGGCGCACCACAGCAAGCAGACGGGAAGCCTCACGCCCATAGAAGGATCGGTCAAACACCTTAGTCATCTCCTCTTTAAAGATGGTGAAAGACTGGCAACAGTCGGCCTCCCAGACCGCCGTAGCCCAGTCACACGCCCTTCCAGTCAACAGGCAAAAGCAATCCTGGCGCGACCAGCTGCATACGTAGAGGGCTGGAGGGAGAAGACAACCTCACACTGGGTCAAAAAGCTTTGCATTCAGTTGGCTCACCCGAATATCGTGGCAGGTTGTTGATCCTTGGCTCAGAGATAGGACTGGGAGATGAAGAATCAGAGAGCTCATGTCGGAGAAACTGAAAGCGTTGATTCAAGTCCGTCACCTGGCCCGCGAGGTTCTCCACCACACGTCTCGCTGCCGAAAGCAGCTCCTGCCGAGCATGGCACCCTGCATCTCGACAGCAGAACAGATGGGTCCCTCCTTCGCCGGGTCCATGGCTGGTCAGATGATTCTGTTGTGAGACAGCAGAAGATCCAGAAGCAAAGGAACGATCTTAACTGCGTTTATTCAGTGTAACGTTCAAAGTCCAACAAAAACAGACTGCCAGGCGTCGTCTCACAGGGACGCTGCAGCTGGTAAACAGATAAACATAAAGGGGTTCGTTCCCTGATGAAAGTTTAAGCACTGGAGCTCGGTGGCCGATCTGGGCGTGCCTCAGGTGGTAGATGGTGAACACCAAGCCTGGCGGATGGTAGGAACCAGGCTTGTAGACAGAAGGCTCAGATAGACGGACCACGAAACTAAGACTGTGATAATACACAAACAGTAGTTTAACGATTGCAGAGAGGTTTTACAGACGAACGCCACACACAGGTAGATAATCATCCGACAAAGACATAAACAAACAGCAGCGAGAAGTAGCCAGAACAATCAACGAAGACACAGAACAGGTACGGATGCGAGAGCGCGAACGCCGACAGAAATGACAAACAGCTGAAACAAATCAGCATAGAGGACAGGGAGAAAAGCAGAAAACAAGGAAATAATCAAACCCGGCTCATGACATTATGGGTGTGGAACAACATGAGGGTGAATAATTGATGACAGAAATTTCATCTTTAAGTGAACTAACTCTTTAATATCTATAAACTTATGTAACGTTCTATAATTGTTTTCCTTCACTGGATAAAAGTTTTGGATCTTGAATAATATATTTACTTTTTTTTTTTTTTTTTTTTGATCATGAGGCAGTCCAGTTTATTTAATGTAATTATTAATGTTGTTAGTGTTATTGTAAACAAAAGCTTGCAAAATCATAAAATATTTTTTTTTTTAAAAACAAAAAAACAAAACAAAAAACAGCTGGATGAAGCGCAGCAGAATGCAGGGGTCTCAGTGTTTTTAAAAATTGTTTTTAAATGCGTGTGTAAATTAACAAAAAAAAATTAAATTGTTGGTCTAAGTTGTACATTTTGCTTTTTGTATATTAAAAATATAAAAGCTAAAAAAATGACAAAAAATATACATAAATTCACTAATTGACCTCTCTAATTGACCATAGTCGACCATCCTGACCCATCCTTAATTTTCATGAGTGTGATCTTCCTGCTTATGCCTCCATGTGAATGTATTTTGAAATTATTAGTTTTCATTATGTAAACTAAATGCGAGCAAACAAGTTTATTTTTTATTTTTTCTCACTCCAAAAGCCCTTGAACAAACTAGCCTGGCCTCTTTCTGACCTTTACAATTTTGTTCTTTTCACTTGTACTGACTGGCTTTTAGACTTTGAATAGGCTTTCAAAAATTGATTGCCGTTTTCTTTTACTTTCTTTTTCCAAGAAACAAAGAGGGTGGAGGGTGGGGAGAAAAGAATTTGATTTCCAGCTTGCTTCATGTTCATTGATTGACCTTATTGATTGAGGCACAATGACATGAGGAATATATGCAGTGCGTTCTCAAAGGCGTTAACAAGAGCGAAGATGCTTCAATCTTGTTTAATCTTTTAAATTCTAGTTTTGCACAGGATTTCTTTTAGTTCCCAATCAAGGAAGCAGCAACGGTAAAGGCTAAGCAATTCTTCAAATTGTTTTGCGTTTCTTACCTCCCTTTGCAGGATACGCTGGGGCTGACTGTGAGATTGACATAAACGCCTGCGCATTTCCTAATGTCACCTGTCCTCCTGGGATGTTCTGTGAGGATTTGCCAGGTGACCAGCTCCATGTATGTCACACTCCGTGCCCTCGCTATCTACAGGTAGGTCAGAATTGGTCAGCCTCCTCTAGTCCCTCATAATTCAAATAATTTCCATCACAGTGTTCTGAACTATTACTGAAAATTAGGAAATGTGATTTTTATATGTGCATTAACACTATGGTTACCCTAATTCAAACAAAGGTAATAATAAATTAAATAAAATCAAACAAACAAACGAAACTTCCAGTCAACGAAACTATTTTACCAGTGACAAGACAATAAATAAGTAACTAAATAAATCAATCAAAAAGCTTGAGTCAGATCAAGTGTAAACAGTTATTCAGAGTAACAAGAAGGAATATGCACTTTTTTTAAGTGCATGAACTTATTTCAAAATGCATACACCACCCTCTTCCATTTCCTTTTAAGCACATGAGAGGAGCATGTTAAAAAAATATGTTCTCAGCATGCTATATTCTTTTGAAGATGTGTGAAGCTGCTTGCACGCTTTGTCAGTGACTGAACTATATACCAAAGACAAATTGCATGTCCCTTTTGAACACGCTTGATCATTCAGATTTTTTTTTTACTTGTGTTGATAATCACCAACATAAATGGCAATTAAAATGCATTAGCTTTCTTTCATTAACCAGCATGTTTTATTTAACATGGGGACCAAGCAATCCTGTTTACAAAAGACCAGAATTACCTTTACACATATTTAAATGAAGGATTGTTCTGGAATAATGGTTGATTTTCATTTTGACAGCCATGTGCCAATGGAGGACATTGTGTTCTTAACAACATTACCAGTTACGGTTGTGTTTGTGCACCTGGATGGACTGGGCCGACCTGCTTGGTCAACATAAATGAGTGTGTCCAGCACAGGTGTCAGAACGGAGCCACCTGCGTGGATGAGGTTGGTGGATACAGGTGAGTCTGGGTGAGATGTTGTTGGGTTTTTTTTTTGTTTTTTTTTTAATGCAAGGTTTGTTTAGAGTACAGAAAATGCCTTGCTTAGAAATTAAGTGAATTCAAATATGATTCTGTTTTGTTCATACAAAGGTTTTATAAAACAAATGAAATGCATTTTAAATGTGGTTTTTTATATATATATATATATATATATATATATATATATATATTAGCATGAACTCAAATGCAAATAAAATTAGCAATGGAAGGGATTGTTTACCCAAAAATGAAAATTGTCATTATTTACTCACCCTCATGTTGTGCCAAACCTGTATGCTTTGTTTCTCCACTGAACAAAAAATGTAAAGAACTATACAAACACTGACAGCTTGTCGTGACTATGAACTGTCAGGCTCCAAAAAAGACACAATTTCACACCCTAAATATTCCATATAACTAATGTTCTATGTTCCAAACCTTCTGAAGCCATATAAGAGCTTTGTGTTATGAACAGTGCAAAATGTAGTCATTATTTGGTGAAAAAAAAGGAAAAAAGGTAACACTTTAGTATATGGGGAACAATTCTGACCTTTAACTAGTTCCTTATTAGCTTGCATACTAGCAGTTTATTAGTACTTATAAAATGGTTAGTTCCTGTCCTTGACTCCGCTTTGGTCATGCCTAACAACGCCCTTCAGCCGTGACTTATTCACGATACAGCACAGCCTTGAGTACCTTATTGCTTACTTATAAAGCAAATATTAATGCCGTATTCTTCATCCCTAAATCCTACCCCATACCTAAACCTAAATGCTACAACAACTACCTTACTATTAATAAGTAAATGAAGAGTTTATTGAGGCAAAAGTCATAGTGTTCCCCATACCAAAGGGTTACCATTGTTTTTTTTTCTTTTGTTTTTTCTTTTCTTTTAAAGACTTATATATTCATTTAAATACATATTTTTTTTAGTGTATGGTCACGGTGTATGTTTCATAGATACACACAGCAAAAGAGTTTAGAATCGACATATTAATATACCTTTAATATAACATGTTGTTGTATTAATGTGGTGCTTTTTTTCCAAAAGAGTGATTTGAGATGGATTTATCCATTTTAAACAAGATGCTTCTCTCAATATAAAATTAAAATTGATATTCTGTTCAGGTTCAGTAGCTGTTTTTTGTCTCATTCTAGAATTAAACTACCCATAGCTGCAAAAACAAATAGCTTATTCCTGTGATAGAAAGCAAAGCAAATTACATTGTCCTCCCCCATGACTCAGCCATTTATTTTCATACTGTGTCCGGCTGTTTTGCTTGCGATTCCATTTAAGAGATACTGTTTTATGCATTCCAAGTTGCCTTTGTGGTCATGGATACACTGGAGTCCACTGCGAACTTGACATTGACTTCTGCTCTGGGCATCAGTGTTCAGAAAACGCTGTCTGTCTGGACCAACAGCACAACTACACCTGTCACTGCATGCTGGGATATGAGGGAACGTTCTGTGAGCTTGAGACGGATGAATGCAAAAGTGCACCCTGCGCCAACAGTGCTACTTGCATTGATCTGGTGGCAGGATACCAATGCCTGTGTGCTCCAGGATTTAAGGGTAAGCTAAATGTTTTGCTCTGTGGTACCACTGACAGTCTCTAGCCTATGGAAGCTTGTTACACTTTATCTCACAATTCTGACATTTTTTCTCTCGAAATTGCGAGTTTACATCTCACAATTAAATCTTTTTTTTTCTCAGAATTGTGTGATATAAATTTGTGAGTTATAAAGTCAGAATTGTGTGATAAACTCACAATTGTGAGTTTTAAAGTCAGAATTGTGAAGTATATGACTTTTTCTCAGAATTGTGTTTATATCTCTGACAATTGCGAGTCTTTTTTCCTCATAATTGGACTTTATAACTTGCAATTGCAAGTTTATATCTCACAATTCTGACTTTTCTCTTAAACTGACTTAAACTTAACAATTGTGGAAAACGTCAGAATTGCGAGTTTATATCTTGCAATTCTGACTTTATTTCTAGCAATTTTGAGTTCATAACCCCACAATTGTGAGTTTATATCTCGCAATTCTGACTTTATAACTGGCAACTGCAATTTATATCTCACAATTCTGAGAAAAGAAGTCAAAATTGTGAGATAAAAAGTTGCAATTACCTTTAAAAAAAAAAATATTTAGTGGTGGAGATGAGCTTCCATACTGGCCCTTTGTTAGGCATTGACTTTCAATATCAACATTGTTGAATTCCTTAAGATTATTGAGAAAATGTGGCTAATGTGGTCATGATTCATTATTTGAAATATTATTTAATATCTAATTAATCTGATTAATTTATTTATATTTATATGTAGGTTATAAGCAAGACTTTATTCATTTCACTTTTCATTTTCCAATTAATTCTCAATGAATAATTTTCCTGTGGCTGTCCTACATTGTCTCATTGAATACACTTTTTTACTTGGAAATTTGTGACATTAAAGTAGTAAAACATGTTTCAAATGGTAATTCACACTGACTTCAATTCAATTCACATCAATTAAAAAAAAATGATTACACAAGTATCCACCTTATTTTTCAACGCAGAAGTAAGGTGTTTTCTGTGAATGTGCGAGACTTCCGATTTATTAGCCGCTATAGGGAAATAACGAGAAGAATATCAAAGTTCAGTAAACTACAAACCAGCGTGTTTATAATTAAGACAATACATTAAAATAATATGGTAAGTGTAACGGTGTGTGTTCAGGCAGATGAGGACGAAGACGAATCAAGTTCAAACACAGTTTAATATAATGTTCCAAACAGGAATCAGAACAGGCAACAGGGTACACACACATAACTAACTGCGAGACCAGACGAAGAACAACAGAAAGGCAGGTACTTAAGTAGTGCAGATAACAAGGTGCTAAATGATACACAGCTGACGAACATGAACTCATAATAACGATGACCATGGAGATGGAAGACAGGCGGGAACACAAACAAAGGAACATGTGACAAGTGAAAACAAAACTGAAAGTCCATGAAAGTAATGTGACAGTAAGAAATAAGTTTGCAATATCAAGCAGCATAAAGAGCTGTTTTGTACAGTTAAAAATAACTGGAAGTGAATGACACCGGAAGCCAGGCACATTAAAATTACAAATGGCCGCGCCCACTCTTACTTGAAAAATAAGGTGGATAGCATGATATGAGACAGGCTTCTTATTATCCATATTGTCTGTGTTAATGTCCATCATGCAGGTCGAACATGCTCCGAGAATATGAATGAGTGCCAGTCCAGACCCTGTCTTAATGGGGGCACCTGCATTGATCTGGTCAATTACTACATTTGTATCTGTCCACTCGGTAAGCAAAGTCCAGCACACTGTTGCAAAACAACAAATGCATCCTGAGCTGTGCTACACAATGTATGTTTTAAAAAAAACTTGATAAGCACATTTTGTTAAAAAAAAAAAAAATTGTCATTCTTGGGAAGGAGCCACAGGTCCATATAGGTAATTATTCCCCAGGAACCATCTAGACTTTAGTAAAGATCTTATCTCCACAGCTCACATTTATCTGTAGATGTGAAGCTTTATTGGTTCCCAAAAAACATGTCCTGTATGACTCATGCTCCCTGTTTTCAAGATAATTTACCAGCCCAAGGGGAGGAGGATCCATCAGTGTAAATTTTCGAGTGTTTATTAAAACGGCCTCTCTTTAATTCTCTCAAACACGATGGTGACAGAAAACAGACCTACATCTTGTCAGGACAGGTCTCATTAGAGGGCACGTTTCTTACGGGAGATGGTGTGGAGTTGGAGGATGTGATCAGGTTAGATCCTTAAATTCATTTAGATTTCGGAATTCAACATTCAAGATTGAATCTTAAAATAATAAGTGATGGGAAGCCATTTTCGAAAGCCTGTTCTCAGGAAAAAATGCCTGAAAATCTCAGCATTTCATTTTAAATAAACTTTCCAGAAATCATATTTTTCCCATCTCAGGAGTACCAAGTACCAAGGCTGTAACTGCCATAGACACTTATATACAGTAGTGGCCCAAAGTTATGTCCAGCCTAAGAAAATTTACATCTTTACCCTTTATTCAAATATTATTAAAAATGTATTTTTTTTTTGTAAGCATATTGTGTATTTGTGCTTGGAGTCAATTGTTTGGTCACACTTTAGTTTAGGGTCAAATTCTCACTATTAATTAACTATTAAAGGTAGACTCAGTAGTATTTCAAATACACTGTTTGGAAGTTAGTCGGGCCGATACCAACAACAAACGTCTAACCAATCAACATCAGGGGCGTATGACGGTCAAGGAGAGAGAACGAGCAAGGGAGATTTGAAGTTTAAATTCTACTTACAGCACCTTTAACTATGACTTTTGCCTCAATAAACTCCTAATTACTGCTTATTAGTAGTTAGTAAGGTACGTTGTTAAGAATAGGGCATTAATATGTGCTTTAGAAGTAATAAACAGCCAAAATCCTAGTAATATGCATGTTAATAAGGATTAGTTAAAGGATTAGTTCACTTTCAAATGAAAATTACCCCAAGCTTTACTCACCCTCAAGCCATCCTAGGTGACTTTCTTCTTTCTTATGAACACAATCAGAGATCTATTAATAAATATCCTGATGCATCCAAGCTTTATAATGGTAGTGAACAGAACCAACGAGTATGAGCTGAAGAAAGTGCTTCCATCCACATCCATCCATCCATCATAAACATGTACTCCACACGGCTCTGGGGGTTAATAAAGGCCTTCTGAAATGAATCGATACGTTTGTGTAAAAAAAAAAAAAAAAATCCATATTTAACAAGTTATGAAGTAAAATATCTAGCTTCCACCAGACCACCTTCCGTATTCGACTTGGGAAGAAAGTGCAACGCCTCTCGCAGTTCAAAAAGCTTACGCTACGTCCTACGCCTTCCCTATTTAACTTACGAAAAAAGCTTAACTTGATGCTTGACGTGACGCCAGTTCCGTATTTTTCATAACTTGAATACGGAAAGCGGTCTGGCAGAGGCTAGAGATATTTCTTCATAACTTGTTAAGCATGGATATTTCTTTTACACAAATGCATCGCTTTGCTTCAGAAGGCCTTTAGTAACCCCCTGGAGCCGTGTGGAGTACATGTTTATGATAGATGGTTGTGGATGGAGACACTTTCTCCAGCTCATACTCATTGTACCCGTTCACTGTTATTATAAAGCTCGGATGCATCAGGATATTTATTAATTTATCTCCGACTGTGTTCATCAGAAAGAAGAAAGTCATGTACACCTAGGATGGCTTGAGGGTAAGTAAAACTTGGGCTAATTTTCATTTGAAAGTGAACTAATCCTTTAATAGTGACAATTGGACCCGAAACTAAAGTGTTACCAATTGTTTTATTTGTGATAACACAATTAAACATGCCAAACTGTGAAGACAAAATATTAATAACTGATTATGTTGTAGTCAGTATATGCTTTTTTCCTGTTAGCTTTCTGGTGTCTTTGCATTTATATATTTTGATTGTTTAATCTTGTAGAGTCATTAAAAACAAATATACCCTCCAGACATCTGTATGTGAATTTAACTCCATATAATCTATTAAAATATAATGATGGTGAATGCGACATGCAAATTAATTGGCTGAAACTCTGATAAAAAAAGCAAGCAATCCTATTGATTAACATTTAAATTAATTTTAAAACGTATTAAATTTGCCAAATATTACATTTAGTTAAATATATGAAATATGACGATACTTATCTAGGATTTTTTTTTTTTTTTTTTTTTAATTAGAAGTCATTGAACACAAATGGCACTGCTTTCTGAGAATAAGCCAGAAACTCTTTATGCTAACTTAATATAATATAACACAAATCACTGAAACATTTTTAGGAGACATGGAGCCATACGAAAGAACAATAAATTACAAAACAGTGCAGCACAATGCAATTTAGTAAAAACCTTAGCATGAATGCAGATTATAAAATGTGCCATACTCTCAATCACACTTATTTTTCATCTCAGTCCTGTCTGCTGGGCCGTTAATGTGCAACAGGTTGGGTGAACTGAGTGGGCTTTCTGGCAAAAAATGAGCTAGTTTTAGTCTCTGCATCCTCCTACAAAGCGAGAAGTATGCATATTGGATATCAGGAAGTGACAGAAAATAAGTGCAGTCTCAATAATCCCTCGGCAAGTGTTTGAATCACAGCCCTCAGGAAAATAAAAGGATATAAGCTGCCATCATGCTGCAGAAACGAATGATTTCTAGATAAGAGGTATCATGAGAGTATGGTGATTTGATGACGCTATTTGATGGTAAGGGTTACTCACAGTACCAAGAACAACTTCAGATGCACATAATGGCAGATTGTATTTAAACCGACATTTTCTGAAACGACGCATGAGGATCCTGTTCATGATGCTACAGTGTGATCATACCAAAGCGTCATTTGCATTATTTTCTGAACTGTTACTCTCAGTGTTATCCCATACATTTGAGAATAGCAGGAGATATTATCGTCTTGTTCTTGAATGCACAACATATAAAACATTGAATGACCCCCTGCTAGCCTGTTTTTCAGGGGTTTTTTTTCTTTTTCTTTCTTTCTTTCTGTTAAACCTATTTGTGATTTAATTGTGTATGATTATAGCTTTATATATGGTACTATTCGTGTTCATATAATTTTTGTGTCTTTCTCCTCTGAGTGCAGTGTGACATTTTATTACTGGCATCCTTTGTGAACTGCAATGTCAGGTCTTTCATTTAATTATTTCACATCTATATTCTCTTGGCATCCCGCTCGCCCCTGAGAGTGAACGTGTTCTCATTACCCTCACGGTTCAGAAGACCAATAAATACAAATACTTGTTCTTATAAGCCTTTAGCAGACCTGTATGTGTATGGAGCTATGCATATAATTATATTTTAATGGGCTTTGTCATTCGGTGTGGATTAAAATGTTGGTTTCTTAGAATACTGCCTTGATAGGTGAGCTGCTGGCTGATTTTGCTTATAGTCTGTGTGTATGTTCTGTTGCAAAATGCACTACAATGAGAATTCTCTCTTATAGAGTAGTTAAATACCAAGGAAGTTAATCTTAATGGCAGATAGCAAATGTAGTCATTTTTAAAAATGCTTAATATTGCTTTATTCTGTCAGGAAAAAAAGTAAAAAAAAAAAAAAATAAAAATTAAAAAATCACTTTTGGGGAACAACAACCTGGCACTCGGACAGTACAGTCAAATATACACCCAGTGTTCCCCTATATCATATATATATATATATATATATATATATATATATATATATATATATATATATATATATATATATATATATATATATATATATATATATATGTATATGTGTATATATATATATATATATATATATATATATATATTAACATGTCCATTTTGCCATTGTTGCCTATATCCAGCAAAGTAAACTACTACTTTTTCAAGGTACATTTAGATGTCTTTCCAAAAAAGGACACTAAATTACCGAATTATATCATTTAATATAATTCATACATTTATGTACATCAAAGCACCCATAAAAAAGAAATAAATAAAAAAATAATAAAATCAACAATGCTTTTACTATCTAACAATATTTTTCAGGTAAGGAAATTGAACAAAGTAATCAAATATAAAAAAAAAAAACTGCATATAAACTTCTTTGAATAAATTAATAAAGGTGAAACATCGTTACAAGAGTTCAGTCAAGAGTGATTTCTTGGTCTTTTGTCTTTTGATTAACATTAAAAAAAGAGAGCATGAATATTAGACTGCTGTCCCTTTAAGACATCATTCAAAGATCCAGTACACTGATACTGATACACATGTGCTGTCTGTCTTGTTTTTCTCCTAAGACATAACCTACTATGTTTGTTAGGATACTCGCTAAGATGGTCATGTTGACATAATTTTTGTGTGAATTTGCCCGTTTAGGTGCAAGACTTGAAAGAGAATTTGCACGAGAGTATTTGCACACAAATCTCCTCACAGAGCGCACAAGGTCTCTTTCTCGTCTTACGGATTCAATGTTTAAATTGGCAAGGTTTAAATAGTTTGGTTTAAACACAGATAGCAACGTGAGCTGTTCAGGTCTCACCTGCGCTCGTGTGCTATCAACACCGGGTGATGAAGGCGTAAATTACTGCTCATAGAGCATTCGGCACGTCATTGAACATTTGTTTACAGTTGACTGTTTTGTTCATGTTCTTTTTATCATTGCTGTTGTAACGTATTGGGAAACCAGAATGCACATCCATCGACTGAAACATACATTAGCTGAATCCGTCTGTCTGTTCTGCACGTTGTTTTCAACAAACCATATTATAGGTGAGTCGTCAGATTTGGGATGAACTGCGGTGCAAGCGCGTGCTGAACCGTGGGTGGACAACCGGCGTGCCGATATATATGTGTGTAATATATACACACACATTATATATATACATATATGTATGTATATGTATGTATACACATACACACACATTATGTATATACATATACATATATGTATGTATATATATGTGTGTGTATATATATATATATATATATATATGTATATGTATATATATATATGTATATATATATATATATATATATATATATATATGTATGTATGTATTTATGTGTGTATGTGTGTATATATGAGAGAGAGATGATAGATAGATAGATAGATAATTGTTTTATAATCATTTTCATATATACTACAATATTACATTACCTTAATGCACCCTTGCTGAAAAATATTAATCAAAAGTGACCGTAAAGACATTTGATTTGTTACAAAAGATTTCTATTTCAAATAAATGCTGTTCTTTTTATTCAAGAAGCAAACTGTATTCAACTTTGATACTAAGAAATGTTTCTTCAGAATGATTTCCGAAGGGTCGTGTGATTAAAATATATTAAAATGGAAAAGTTATTTTAAATTTTAACATTTCACAACATTACTGCTTCTGTTATTGTTTCTACTCTTTTTGCTATGAATGCAGCCTTGGCGAACATAAGACTTCTTGCAAAAACACAAAAAAAACTGAACCAAACTGTTGCAAAATCTTTAGGCAGGAAGATAACGAGAGGCAAGTAGATCTAATAGCAACATAAACTTTTATTAAACAAAACAAAATAGAATAATCTAACCCAGGGCTCGTCAACTGGCGGCCCGCAGGCCAAATCCTGCCCGCCAATCATCTTAATCTGGCCCGCGGCACCCCAGTCTCCCTTCTCCTCTTTTCCTGGCGGGGCAGCTAAATTTGGTTAGATACGTGGCCGCAGTGGCGCCTGCAGCTGTACGGCTATATACGCACTGTTCGTACCATGCACCCTCCTCTGACTGGCCTGAGAAAGTTTTCCTTGTGAATATTTCAGCAGTTATTATGTGTGTCCCGTATTTCTGTCGACTGAACCAGTGAAACCAATCATTCTTAAATTAATCATTCTTTTGTCTCAGTTCTTCTTTTCCATGAATTGGCCAAACACGCTTGCATAACGATCTGAAACGATTTGGATTTGTTCGGACCGCTCTGTCACTGAATCATCTGTAGTTGTTTCTCGGTCAGTAACAACAAATACAGAACAAATAGCGCTGTTTTCATGTGTTTCACTAGTTTACTTTGAACTACGCAGCACGGCCCAGTGGATAATGGAACGAAAGTCTAAAGGAGCTGTGTTTATTCCCGGTCACCATTATTAAACAGCATTGCGACATCTAGTGAGAAGCGTTTCAATTCGATACACACCTCACCTCTCGTTTACAAAATACAAATCACTCAATGATTAAACTAGTTTTAAATCAGAAACATTAACCATGAATGAACTGTAGTGAATTACCATGGTTTGTGGAAATGTTTTATATTGAATACGTTTTAAAATAAATTTAAATGTTAATCAATAGGATTGCTTGCTTTTTTTATCAGAGTATAAAAAAAATTTATATTGAAAACTGTTATAGCCATTTATATTGCAATATATTCATTAGGTGGGTAGGGGAATATATAATTCTTTGTTAAGGTGTAGTTTGTACCTGTGTTTAGGCGTTTTTTAGAGCCCTATATAACATATCATAATATATCATTTGACAGTGGTTGTGAGTAGCCATGTATGGATTACTTTCGAAAGGGAACTCTACACTGCATTTGAAACGCATTTGGGGAACGTCATCACGTGAACCGGTGTCTGAATGCAACTATCAAATCTCACCAATCCTATTGGACGGCGACAGCCTATTATGTCATTAGACACGACCCGGAAGTATAAAGGAGCGCCTAGAGAAGCAGTCCATATCTTATCGTCTTCAGGGACGATTTTTTTTTTTTTTTTTTCCAAATCTGGTAAGGGATTTTACTATGTACGTTTCAGTAAGTGTGTGGGTCTGTGTCCCAGGTTTTGACACCTGATGACACACACAATCTGTGCCTCTGGCAGGCTGCAGCTGCCGTGTGTATGCGCTTTCAGAAAGGGATCGCCCGCGGATGGCTCGACGTGCGATTCCTTTCCGACCATAATCTAACAGCCTTTCGTGAGCCTTCCATTCCTTCCTGATCTACATGAGGAAATTGAGAAGGCATGAAAGAACCCATGTTCGGCTCATATAATCTAACAGCCTTTCGTGAGCCTTCCATTCCTTCCTGATCTACATGAGGCAATTGAGAAGGCATGAAAGAACCCATGTTCGGCTCATATTCACCGACATCAGCAAGCTGATTTCGTTGATGTTGAGGGAGTGAGCCAGCATGGGTATGTGTCGGTGCCCTTGCTATTGACAAATTGTTTGTTAACTATCTCGTTATGGGGCGGGCGCAGGCATTAAAGCTCTAGTCCTGCCTTTTAAGCTCTTAAGTGACATTTCGCTTGAATGGCAGGGCATACGCGGCGGCAGGTCAGACTGGTGTTGCTCCACACACGATGGCAATGTTACAGGCATTACCAATCTGATCTGCGAAAGGATCTGGATCAGCGGCAGCATTTTTAACCTGCTTTCCGCTCTGATCCGATTCTGGGCCCAGACTGACAGGAGGAGGAAGAAAGATTTGAGGGAGGAAGTCAGTTATGGACGGCAGCTGCGTCGGTGACTGATTTCCTCTCCATGAGGGTAGTTTCTTCTACCCTCTCCTTTCTTCTTCCACCTCTTTGAGTAATAATTTTTTACCCAGGTACTTCTTACGATCAGACCGAGGGCTGGGCCCATGATGTAGTTTTCTGTGGCTCACTTTTTGGTTTGATAGTGAAGAGGCTCTTTCAGGCTTGAAAGCACCTTAGATTCCATCCTTCTATGATGGTATGTCTCCGTTCTTCGAGCCGCAGGATTTAAGCTTTGTCTATATTTATTTTAATATATTGACTTTTCCTGGGTGCATAAAGGAAATAGAAAGGGAGATTTAAGGCCCTGACGTTCCCATTAGGTTGGTTATCTTTGTGTTGGCTTTTGGCCACCTTTTTCAGCCACCATATGGTAGAGTAGCTTTCTCCTCTGGTCATAGCTAGAGTTGGTATTAGAGATTGGCACTCTTTACTTCAGTTAGATCTATGTTAAGCGTCGGCCATCGGGCCGCCTGTCTATGTTTGACTCTGGTTAAGTTTCGCTCCTCTGAGCTCTTATTTTTTTAAGTGTATTTCAGAGTTTCCTCATCTCTATTGAGAATTTTGAGGTTTGGTTTTAGCCCCAGGCAGATCTATGCTTATGTGTGGCCTTATAGGCCCACAGCTATAGCTGGCCTGGGCTAGAACTAGGGTTTAGGTGATATACAGTAGTTTTCACCCCTTTATTACTACCCCTGTCAGGAGAGTGTAGTTTCCTAGTTCTGGCCTCCTCTTATCAGAGTTGTCAGGCTGAGGCCCGTTTCCCCTTTGGTGTAGGTGCAGGATAGATAGCTGCTAGGGTTGCAGACTATTGTTAGTCTCCCTGGTGCGGTTGTCTCAGGTGGTAGGCCTTTATCACTGTGTGAATAAAGGATGCTAGTGTTGCTGTGGCCCCACTTTTCTAGAGCTTTTCATTTTATACTTTGTATTAGTCCTTTCCCCTGAACCCCTTGAATTGAGATTCAAGTTTGAGTAAACAGTGTTAGCTTTCCTTAGCTCCTGTTCCCTAGGGTTCAGTACAGATGTTTCTGTCTTGGTGAAAAGTGCTCGCCCTTGAAATTCACATTTCAGGGTGGTACGAATGAAAAGTAAAGCATTCCCTTGTTTCTCAGGGTTGTTAATGCTCTAGCTCTTTTTGCCATGCACAATGTGAGCCCTTAACTCTTTGCTGCCCCAGGTAGGACCTGTTTTCTGTAATAGTAGGCTTTGTGCTATCCTCCTTCAGAGCATGGTGACTAGGTTGTACTCCCCTTGCTATTTAGGGTAAAAACTGTGTTTTTACTGAGTATATGGCCTGTTGGAATGCATAACCTCACTATTTTGTTTGGTTCTTATATGACTCACTTTAGAGTTTGAACACTGCCATAATTGATGATTGTGTTGTTTGAAGTAGTTGGCTTTGTTTGCACCTCCTTCAAAGCACAATAGCTTGTTGTATTACAAGTTTTGTTGGTAGATGTTAGAGTTTTTTGCTCACTTAATATACTAGCACTGTCACAGGTTTATGCCTGTGATTATTTGAGGTAGTAGACCGTTTTTGTGGACTCCTTCAGAGCATGGTAGCATGTTTCTTTGTACTCCCCTTATTGTAAAGGTTGGAATTATCTTTACGGAGTAAATTGCCTGTTGGAATGTGTAAATAATTGTACGGCATAATTGTACTCCTCTTGCTAAGAGAGTTTTTAGTGCTTCACTGAGTACATTGCCTGTTGGAATGTGTTAAATAGAATCAAGCTCAGGTTGAGCTAAGTAGTTAACCTCACTACATAAGTTTGGTTCTATGTTGGCTCCCTTAGAGCTTAGGTACTGCCACTAGCTGACGCCACGTGTCTTTCCGAGTCATAGGCCCTGTTTGGGCCTCCTTCAAGAGCATGATGGTTTGTACTCCTCTTGCTTTAAGAGTAAAAGGTCTTTTACTGAATACATTGCTTGGTGGTATATTTGGTTTGTTTGAAACTGCCACTGGCTGGCTCCTGTGTTTTCTGGAATGTTAGGTCCTGTTTGGACCTCTTTCAGAGCATGTCGGTGTAGTTGTACTCCTCTTACTAAGGGGGTTTTAGTGTTTCACTAAGTACATTGCCTGTTGGAATGTGTTGATTAGAATCATGCTCAGGTTGAGCTGAATGTTTAACCTCACTGCAATTTGGTTCTATTATCGCTCCCTTAGAGCTTGCAGACTGCCACTAACTGACGCCACATGTCTTCTAAAGTCGTAGGCCCCATTTGGGCCTCCTTCAAGAAGATGATGGTATAAGTAAAAGGGTTTTACTGAGTTCATTGCCTGGTGAAATGGTGGCTTAGGTTGAGTTAAATTTTTTAACCTCACCGGAGGGTTTGGTTGTCATGTTTAGCTCCCTAGAGCTTGGAACACTGCCACAAGCTGACGCTACATGTCTTTCTGGAAGTTGTAGGCCCTTCTTTGGGCCTCCTGCAGAACATGATGGCTTATGTTTGTACTCCTCTTGCTTAAAGAGTAAAAAGTGTTTTTACTCAGTACACTGCTTGTCGGATTGTGTTAAGGTTGATTGTTATGTGGACACTCTACAGTCTTATCTGCTGTTTGACTCGTTTCATTCTAACGAGTTCCATGTTTGTGGGATCTTGCTTATCAGCAAGTGAGCTGTTCTAGGTGTGTGGCCTTCACAGGCTGCCCTTTAAGCTTTCCCCCACCACATCTGGGTGTTCTAAAGCAGATTGACCAGGCCTAATAATTAATAAAATAATTTTTACCAATAAGACCTAAAAGAAAGCAGGTGTGAGTGACTAATCACCAAAGACCAAGGTAACCAAAGGAAACGGGAAACAATTAAAAAACAAACTAAAAGTCCATGAGCATGAAATTAAAACACTATCAGAACATGACAGCTGTCAAATGGTACTATTTTTCAATGAAGCCTGCAAACATACCATTTCAAACCCCCAAAACTTACCACATTCTTGGAAAGTGTGGTCGATAAATTTGTGTGTCTGTACCTCTGTGCTTGTTCACAGAAATACAGAAATATACGAAGAGTGTGCATAGTTCTTTTTTTATTTAGTT
The DNA here is from genome assembly GCA_037101425.1 of Elopichthys bambusa. Classification (NCBI taxonomy): domain Eukaryota; kingdom Metazoa; phylum Chordata; class Actinopteri; order Cypriniformes; family Xenocyprididae; genus Elopichthys; species Elopichthys bambusa. The sequence goes on from CM074443.1 coordinate 11,057,360, forward strand.
TATTTAGTAATCGAAACACTTTAAAGAGTGCAAGTACAATATGGCAGTACCTGCATCCCTAAAACAGATGCATCATTCTTTTCGTTTGGCGCTTCAGTGGATTTCTGGAGTTGTCCAAACTCCTTTTAGTACCCAGGATGTGGGAGAATATGGTGGTGACTGCAAATTTGAGCAATTCAAAGAGAAGGCACTAGTAGAGGTGATGTGTTGTGAGATTTGGTACCATTTTTTCCAATAGTGAAATTTTAAATTCTGTTTTATTTTTAAAGTATGAGAACAGGTGCTGTACATGACCCATGGGCTGTAGTTTGGACACCCTTGAAGTGGGTTTTTAGAAAAAAAAGTGGGTATTTTTTGAGTGTTTGGTACTTCGATGTTTTGTGGGAGTGAGAATAGCTCACAACCCTGGAATGTGTCAGAAATCCCATTTGGAAAAGGCAGCACTGTACGTGTGACATTCCTTCATGCTACATTAACTTCTCAGTGAATTGCACGCACAATTGGTTGTTAAATACCGCTTACGTGGTTTGGCAGAAGTGCTGGCTGTCCATTAATGACTCTTTTCCAAACATGTGGCAGTTGAAGAGATTGTTAGGTTGATTTATGCATTTGCACGCTTAGGATTTAAAATGATTTTCAGAACACTGACAGTGGATCTTGTACCTGTGATAGTGCTTGTCTTTTTTGATCTAATCTAACTTCACTTTAGATGAGTCATGCTTGGGGTTCGGGTAGGAGAAACCGATGCTAGATCATCAGCACAGAAGGGCATATGCTACCTGGAGTGTTTGGTCTCTCGTTTCCTCCGCTTTGATAGTGATTGAATGCATGAGAACATAATAAGATGGCCGATGTGTTGATGCTGAATTTAAGATATTGAGCGTGTTTACATGCACATTCTTAACCCAATTATGCTTAAAGGCACAAAATGTAAGAGTAAAATATTTAAAAACCACTAGAACAATGTTTATATATTGTCGACTTGTGTACTTACATTATCCCACATTTCTAAGAATTTAAATATGGAGAAATAAGCAATTTTAACCGTGCGTTGACTATCAATAACATCATATCCGCGTTACCCTCAATTTCTGGTTTTATTTTGTAGAATCCATGGAAACACCAAAGACGCTTTAATATATTATATGTTTTATTAGACAGGTGAGCAACTGTTTGGATACATTTATAGGCCGAAAGCAAATCATTGTTATATAGCTCAACACGTTTAGTCTTGATTATGCCTCAGAGAAAAACACTATTTTGTCAAGTGGCTAACAGCATAATCAGATGCAGCTTTATTTTTAGTAACAGTAAAACAGCATTTTCTCCGTCATACAATATGTTTTAAAATTAATTGCATGTCATTTAGCAACACTCAGCGTCATCAAGCTACACTTTTGTTTTGAATAGGCAATCTCTAGCGGTGAAAAGTTACATATTGTGCGTGACAAAACTGTCACCCAGGACTGTTTATTTAACATCACATCTCACATAGCAAATGCAATGTGCTCAAATACTCTGAGTCAGATACACGAGTGATTAGGTTTTGACATCGCTACCGGGGTGTAAACTGATTTATTAATAAAGACTTATAAACCAGGTATTCTTGTGTTGCCAGGTTATTCGTTTCCATGTCAGCCAGGACAATGAGTTAATTCAATAAGATGATTTTTGGGAGTTAGGCATATCAGTATGAATGTAAACATGTTCATTTGCGCTCATTGCCAGATAAGGTTATTAAGACTGTAATTTGTTTAATTATTGGCACTGTGCATCAGTTGGCCACATTTCCAGCAGGTATTGATCAAATATTAGTTACTGCATGTGGGCGTGTTTTATTTATAACAAAGGTTATTGACATGCTCGTCTATCATGTGGCATGTGGACACTGTATCTGCACCGGCAGACAAATGTGATATAGATCGGCACAGCAGGGCTTTATGAGCAGATTCAGTCTATTAGCATACAGGCCAGCAGGTAGTCTGCCAGAGGAATCGATGGCTTCATAAATCTGAGTCAGAAAGGGTGTCTTCTCCCCACAAAACATATAAAAGCCATTAACATCCTCTGGAAATGTGCCTTTTTGCAGCTCTGCTAACAATCTTTAAGAAATTTGTCAAAGTGGTGCCTAAAAAGGGAGAAGTGTAATATTTTTTCTGTTTGGCATTGCTGTAAAAAAAAAAGTCAAATGCATCTCTGGGAGTCTTAATCTGTCCTGATTTCAGGCTTCTGAGGGAAGGTTTGCTCAGGGGATATGGACCTCAGTGAACTACAGCCAAACCAGAAACACTCTGAAATGTGGGGAAACAGAGAATAGAAAGAATATCAACTGCATTTGTGAGGAAGGTCAGTTTAAATGTTCAGAATAATACCAAATAATAATACTTTATATTATATTATATTATATTATATTATTAAAAGTAATGCATTACAATATTGTGTTACTCCCTAAAAAAAGTAACTAATTGCATAACTAATTTTTATGAAAAGTAATGCATTACATTACTTTTGCATTACTTTTTCTCACCTAGGCTGGGCTTGCTTGTTTGTTTTTTAATAACAACAAAAAAGTTCTATTTTTGAAATGAATAAGCCTCAGGAGAAGTTCCACACTCTTATTTCTAAATCTAATCTAAAGTAATTTCTGCTTATTAGTTTGGTTAAAGTAGATCATAGGAGGTCAGCAGCAAAGACATTGGTTAATAAAGTGAGATTAACTACATAAAGTGTATTTGTGTAATTTAATATAGTTAATTATTACAGGTTTGCGTAAAATTCTGCTAATGCATTTTGCATTTTACTTTTGAGGAATATAGAATGTTTTTGTGCAAGTGAGATGAGTAAATGTATGCTAAAACTACAATAACTATCATGTTCACACAGTGCACACACCACCTCTGCATTTTATTTCTCTCAACATGGGTACAGGAGAGCTGTAAGTCAATAAATGTGAAAAAAGTAACTTGCGTTAATTTGAAAAAGTAACAGATATTTTGTTGTAAATTGAAATAGCAATGATTACACTGATTATATTAATGGTTCTCAACTGGTTTGGTCGTGGGACCCACATTTTCCCATGGTCATTAAGCCGTGGCCCAATTTTTATTTTTATATATATAAAAATAAAATTTTGCACTTTATTTATAATGAAGTGATATACAGCGTGCGCCGCCACATTTGCGCATTTAATTGAATATGCACTACAGGCAGAGTAAGAAGTCTGACCAGACAGGAAAGTTTGTTTCCTTTAGTCTCCTATATAATAATAGCAAAAGTTTTATAAAAGCAAACACATTATTTTCCTTGACCGTCTGAACTGCCTGCACCACAGTGGTGTTTTCCACAAGTGCCAGAGATTAAGGAGCTGAGCTACCTTGCATCATTATTCTATGCAGCAAGTGTGAATTTCATCTGTGGCTGATGATTTTACAGTGTTTCATGCCACTATATCAATAAGCGCATCTTCATTAGTCTACCGCCACTTATTCTTGACATGTCTAAATGAGAGATTGCTAGTGATGTCCTATGCAAATGAGAACCTCATATACACTTTCTCTTCAAGGACGACAGAGGTGTAGATGTTTCATAAATGTTTCTTGCCATTATAACGTGTTAGTGGTAGACGTGATAAATCTATTACATGCAGAATTTACACCACTTTAAATTATTTTAAATTACATAATAGGTTAGTTTTAGGACAGTGTGGTTTGATCTTACGAGGTGACTGGCTTCATAATGTATCGGCTAAACGCTGTTTACCTCACATTTTGATGGTTGTCATCACTTATGTCATGATTAATTGGGTGTATAGAGACAGTATAAGTTGGTGTAGACTAACCATTCGTGGGAAAATTAATGGAAGAAACTGCAACTCTGAATATGGTGGCTGTATAAACTGGAGTTGTGAGCCTTTTTGATACACTTTTAGGGGGGAAAAAAAGGTTCAATGGGTTTTTTTATAAAATCCCAGGGTTCTTGACTGAATTTTAAATAACCCTTTATGCCAAAAATGTTCTATATAAGGAGAAATGTCTTAAATGATTGCATGTTTAACATGTTATTTCATTTTTTTTTTTCTCGAGTGAAAGTATGATTACATGCTGTTCAAGTCATAAAATTTAAAGGCACAATATGTCAAATTTTTGGATTAAAATATCCAAAAACCACTAGAGCAGTGTTATATATTTTGTTGAATTGTGTACTTACTTTATCCCAGATGTTTCAAAGAATGTTTAAATCCAGAGAAATAAGCAATTTTAACCAGGACACAGAGCGTGTCTGTGCGTCGCCTATCGATGACATCATACCTGTGTTATCCTGGATTTCTTTGATCTTTTTATTCTGTAGAAACCATATGTGTTTTATTAGACAGGCGAGCAACTGTTTGGATGCATTCATCGACAGAAAACTAATCATGTTATATAGCACAACACAGTAAGTCTTATTTTTTAAATCTCTCTCTTTTTTTTTCTTTCTTTTTTTTTTTTTTAATTTACAGCGAGTATCATCTTTTACCATGCCTAATATAAATCTAGCTTACTGCAGTGTGCAACAAGTGTCTCATAGTAGTCGCCGAGCGAACGCAAAGTAGCACTATAGCACACACAAATGTACAGTGCTGCTTTACCCCACATATGCTTGACCATTATAAAAGTCTGCTCTCAAGCCGTGTGTCTCATCCATGAACATGATTTCTGACCGAGTCCCGTTCCGATTCTTTTCCACCGGCTGTAGACAATGAAGACAACACGTCCCATGATTCCGCGAAATCAAGGCGTCATCAAGCTACGCCTTTGCGTAGCTTACCTCTAGCGGTGAAAATGTATATATTTTGGCTTTAATCAAAATAAGAAAAAAATTAATCAAAATCCATAAAATGATCCCATGATGGTGAACCTTTTCTTCTAGGAGAAATCATTGCCAATTATTTATTTATTTATTTATTTTTTGCTGATTTGAAGTGTATTATTGGAACATATATCTTGACAAATAGTTTTGGAGATTTTAAACTTTCACCTATACAGGAGCTCTTCTTATGATGTTAGTAAGATGGCTAGCAGGTTGACTGTCTTGCCTTAAAGGAACTTTGATGGAGCATCTTGAATCCGTTGTATCATCGTTCCCCTACATTAAATCAGGTGGCTTTTCAAAGAAACCATCTACCCTCATCTGTAAAAGTGTAATCCTGAGGGTGATCCTTCTTACATGATGTGTACACCTGTTATCTAAAACACACTGACTATAATGAAGGGCCCCTTTGGCTGTTCAGTAATCCCTCATATTGCTTCCAGAGCCGTGGTGATGGTGTTGTTAGGTTTCTCAGACATGACAGATCTCTAGGTGGAGCTGACATAGTACTCCCTGTATAACATGCTGGGTCTCCTGCAGAGCTCTAATAGGATCACATCTCTTCATGGTTAAAAAAGATACATGAAGGTTTTTAACCATGAACACGCTGTGTCTGGCTTGCTAATGGTTGTTGCTATGGCTTTCTGAGGCAGAGCGTACAGCTATAGTTACATGTTAGTTACCAAATGTGTTAGATTCTGAATCCTGTTGTTCCATTTGAGTCTCAGCTAGCAGCTAGCAATACTGACGATGTTCTGTCTAGTACAGCGCTCTTGTTTTTGTCACAAAAAGACCAAAAAATGCAAAACATTTTGAAATTAATATTATAATTTTAATGTTAAGAATAATTTCTGTTAAATGTATTCATATACAAACTTGCATTAAACATTTTCATTTATATAAATGAAAATGTTTATATTTTTGCTTAAATGTTCAGAAAATGAGCTCTAATACTCCAAACCTGATGTCCAGATCACTACTATACCATTCAAAAGTTTAGGGTCAGATTGTGAAAGCTGCATTTATTTGATCAAAAATACAGCAAAAAAGTATATTGTTAAATATTATTACAACTTTAAAATATAATAAATAGAGTATCGATAGATATCGGTTTTGATCCTCGATTCAATTTGATTCTTGAATTTCAATTCAATGAGTTCAATGATTCAATTTTCTTTGGCCCCACCACAAAAAAGTAATAAATGAATAAAATGGTTTTGTTGTTTTTTTTACCCATGTATGCTTGTATTGTAATGAATAAGGTTATAACACCAAAATTTTAGATACCAATAAAATGTAACAATTTTTTTATTCCAATTTCGATGCCTTAGCTGAAACTAATATCAATTTCAAATATTATTAAAGACAAGTAAACAGTCATTAATAAAAAAAACAAAAACAAATAATCAAACTATTGCAGGAACTACTGAACTACTGTAAACTACTATTGCAGGAAATAACTACTTTATTTGTATAGTGCTTTTCACAATACATATCGTTTCAAAGCAGCTTTACAGAGATTGCATGTCAACATTACAGTTTAGAGTAATCTGTTATAAGAGGTGACTGTGTCCAAATTGTGTAATTTCAGAAATGTACATATACAAATTACGCAGCTAGCTAACAATGTATTAATTTAAGCAATATATTAATTTAAGGCAGAAACTATGAGCTCATTGAAATAATGAATACATGTTAACAGTGATTAGGATATATAGCAAAATTTGCATTTGTGCATGTTGGTCTAGACTAGTTTGCGTTATCTTAAAGGGTTAGTTCACCCAAAAATGACTCGCCCTCATGTCGTTCTACACCCGTAAGACCTTCATTTATCTTCGGAACACAAATTAAGATATTTTTGATGAAATCTGATGGCTCAGTGAGGCTTTTATTGCCACCAAGTTAATTTACACTTTCAATGCCCAGAAATTTACTAAAAACATATTTAAAACATGTGACTCATGTGACTACAGTGGTTCTACCTTTTAATATTATAAAGCGTCAAGAATACTTTGTTCGCCAAAAAAACAAAATAATGACTTTTCAACAATATCTAGTGATTTCAAAACACTGCTTTGAATTTTTTGTTTCAAATCAGCGGTTCGGATCGTGTGTCAAACTACTGAAATCGTGACTTTGGCGCTCCGAATCACTTATTCGAAACAAAAGATTCACATTTGACATTATTTTCATTTTCGGGTGAACTAACCCTTTAAAACCTTGCAGAAACTGCTACAAAAAGTTTTTCACTTTAAAATAATGGTCCAGATAACTAGTAGTTCCTGCAGAGTGAATAAGTAACATTTGAGTAATTATGATGCATTTTATTATTTATTATGTACAGAATAAAACAGGCAATTGTTCACATCTCAGACACATGCTAATGTTGTGATTAGAAATCAACTGGCAATTATTTATCATTCGTAATAGTTAGCTAATAGTTCTTAATGAGGCTGATTTAAAATTATTGATTATCTAATAAGGAACTATCTCAGTCCTAAATTTTCTATTACTTACTGATTAGTTAACGTTGTTTCTATGTTAGTTATTAGTAGTAGCTGAAGTGTTAATGTAGTACTACTCATTTGTACATCATTACTTCCTGCATAGTTACCTATTAATTATGGATTGACCATTACTCTAAATTGTTACTGAAAGTTGAAAAGAACAGCATTTATTTGAAATATATATTTGTAGAAACATTATACATGTCTTTACTGTCACTTTTGATCATTTTAATGAATCATTGCTGAATAGAAGTATAAACATAAAAAAACAAAAAAACAAACAAACCTTTGAACTGTCGCATAGATCGATTTTAGATGGCCTTTTTGTGTGTGTGTGGTCCAATCTGAGTGCATGTGTATCAGTGTGAAGATGATTTTGCTTTGACCTGTGCTGTGCCTGGGTTTGTCACTGGCTTGCTTAATGCAATAAATCAGAGAGGCAATGACTGCCTCTTATTAAACATGATTAAATGATCCAGTGGGTTGAGTCCGTGTGTGCCCGCGGAGCTTTCAGAATCAATAACAACCCTGTAAAGCTTCTTTTGAGTGGAAAACAAAGTCCTACAAATCCTAATTGCCTGTGGGATTAAACTAACCAAGGGGACTGTAGTAATGACTCTGTTCTGCTGTGCACGCTTTGGCAGCCATCTCTGTGATATAAATCAAAAGAGAGATAAATCAGGTTCTGCTAGAATGTAACTGTGTGGAGAGCAGAATATGTACAGGTGACTCTTAAAATTATGTTCAATACAATGTATTTCTCTTTTTTTTTTGTGTCTGCGCAGATGAGATGCAGTGTGGTTTCTAGTCAGTAAATTCAATCTTTTTTCATTTGGATGTTATGGTGCAGATCTGGTCCTGGTGTCATAAAAGTGCTGTTGCAGAGACAACGATTAAACATTTAATTTGCACAATGAGTCATTTGCACAATTGCTCCACAGCATTACTCTTAGTCACACAACACTGACTGAATGAAGCCCTCTGCTAGTCAAATTATTATTAGGGGGGTTATGAATTACAGAAATGTAATCAAACTAGTTAGATTTGATTTAGTGCAAGTTATCCATGTGGAAACATGAACAAATTAGATGAATTGGGAACTATTTGCAAGGAATCATGATTTTAGTGTGAAACTAGATTAGAAACTTAGATACTGTTAATGATTCAAGGTAAGACAAGTTTAAGTGTACGTTTAAAGGATTAGTTCACTTTCAAATAAAAATTACCCCAAGCTTTACTCACTCTCAAGCCATCCTAGGTTTATATGCCTTTCTTCTTTCTGACAAACACAATCGTAGAAATATTAATAAATATCCTGATGCATCCGAGCTTTATAATGGCAGTGAGTGGGATGAAGAGAGCTAAAAAAAGTGCCTCCATCCACATCCTTCCATCATAAACATACTCCACACGGCTCTGGGGGGTTAATAAAGGCCTTCTGAAGCAAAGCGATGCACTTGTGTAAAAAAAAATAAAATCCATATTTAACAAGTTATGAAGTAAAATATCTAGCTTCCGCCAGACCGCCTTCCGTATATTTACAAAAAAAAGTGTAACTCTCGCAGTTCAAAAAGCTTATGCTACACCTACACCTTCCCTATTCAACTTATGGAAAAACTTAACTGACACGACACCAGTTTTTTTTTTTCTTTCGTAATTTGAATGTGGAAGGCTGTCTGGCGAAAGCCTCTAGTGGCACCAAATAGAGCTAAAAAAACAAACAAAAAAAAAACAACAAATTCTGTTTTCTAACAGGTTTCTCAGAAACACTCTCCCTGTCTTTGTCAGGCTTATTGGGAATGGTCAAATCCTCCCTAAATTCAAGCATATTGAGATGGGATAGGAAAAAATATCTTAACATCTGAAGAAATTACACACACCACCGGTAAGCATATGTGCTAATCCATTTAGATTTAGTAATTGAATTGCATTCTCGTTCTTTTAATTATTTAGTTTATTAGCTATGTGTTTTTGTTTTCTTTTGTTGCCTGATTGAATCTGAATGCACCCAAAAATCAATAACACTGATTAATCACATTGTTACCATGGCAACAGCCACATATGCAAACAGCGTCACGGGTTTGATAACGTCGTCCTGCTTGTTAAACCAACTAAATTACCCCAAGTCATTTATATCATTAAGTTGAGGGGGGAAATAAATCCTTACAATTTGCCAATAATTTCTTGGCTCAGTCAATGCCCTACCTGTGAGACACATTGCTGATTAAACCTTGATTGCGGGCGAGGACTGCTATGCATTATTAATGAAGTCAGGATAATTGTCAGATTTTATGACATGGGGAGAGGTAGAAATTGGTTCCATGGTCAGTTTGAGGAATGATGAGAATTTGCCCACACCGATGGTGCTGATGGCCCAGCATTAGTCACGGGCCTCCTGCAGCCTTAGCCTGTGACAGAGCTAATGATAGTCATTTTGTAGCGTGACCGTGCGCTGGAAAGCATTTATGGCAGCATAAAATGTCAGAAAATTTGAGTCTTGCACTTTCCTCCACTTCACGCCTCTTAGCTTTTCTACCTTTTTTTAAATATAAGCTATGTGCAGAATAATTTATAATAAGATGTTTAATGACAACACTTTAATCTGTGTTTCAAATGTTTCTCATATGCTAGCATTAAATATAGAACATGGGCTATCCCAAAATCAACCTGGATAATAATTGTAAGGCAGTTGTCAAATGCAGATTTCAAAAACAGAAAAGTATTCATAAGAAAAGGTTACTAATGTAATGAACATGCGTAATTTCACTTAAGTTTTGAATGTGTGGTGTTTTTCTTTTCTTATTTGACTATCAGGCTGGTAGCTTAGCAACATGCTAACATCAGATGTGAGCTTAGTCATGTCTAGCTGTGTATCAAGTTAGTGCACATTATTGTGCCCATAAAGTGTAGTTGGAAATATATGTAGTGATTTTACCAAGGACGCAAAGTAAAATATGGATTGGTACTCACGTCACCGCTGACGTTGTGATTTTTGGATCACACGTCTTTTAAGGTGTGGTTATGAGTACATCAGATGACCACTTCCCCCCTTTTCCTAGTTCAGGGCACCAGTCAAGGTCTTTTACCTTGGCAGTATGAGAACACTCCCAACAGGGGCTTTTCATTCATTTAGAATTAATGTAAAGTGGTCAGCTGATTTATTTGAAAGATTGGTGAGATTGTTAACTTGTAGAACCTTTTCTGTATTATCAGCACAAGGAAGACACAACTACTAAATGAATACAATGAATGATAAAAGAATAAAGTGCATAAGATACATAAAATACAAGTGATTAAGTTGGGTGTGGCTATGGAAGAGTTACGTTATCTTATGGAAAGATGAACTGTTTCTCTGAAAATAATAAGGTGGAGAACCTTATTATGCACCAAACAAATAAACGAGAGATTATTTGTTATTAACTAACATCAGCTATATTACATCTAATGGGAATTAGGAAATTATATACTGATAATATACAACAATGCCAAGGTCTCTGGAAAGAGGTTTGCTTAAGTGATATTTACGTTCCACCTGGTTGAATCCGATGACTGTGACGTTTTCCACTGGTTGTGCTGGGTGACAATGCAATGGGGAGAGGAGACGGAATCTGTTTCAACAGCTTTGAACATGAAACTCTGTGGGACGCTGATCTCCTGGAGCACCAAAGGGTCCTAAAATCTGGACCACGCAGATGAGGCCCTGGCGTAAGTGCAGAAGGTCCTTAACAATCTGGAACACGCAGACAAAGGTACCTTGGAGTGAAGGTTTGCTCTCCTGAGCTCTCCTGATGCAAATGTCATTACTGTCTTGCTGGACGGAAACTCTCAACGTAGTGTTTGTTAATGTCTCTTTCCTCACAGGCTGGAGGCTCAGAACGTGGTCGTATCTGTTGCTGCCTAACAAGCTGTAGACTCGGATCATGGGACCTGTTGTTGTCTCTCTGGACGAACCAGAGGCTCAGAAGGTTTCGGTTTCGGTCTCGCCTTTGCAGGCTAGAGACTCAGAATGGTGTATCTGTTATGTCTCATCCGATGGGAGACTCAGAACAAGGAGTGTCTGTTGTCTGTCCCTTTCTGATGAGGAGGAGATTGCAATTTGGTGCTTCTCCATTCAAGTGCTGCGATTGGCTGCTGGCATCAGAGGGGACAACATACATAACATTATTTTTGTTAGAGACAATCTATAAGTGATGGTAATGAATCCTTTTCACTATGTTGAATTCAGATGTAGTTACATGGGTTTGCAAATTTTGTGGTTATGTTTTTTTTCTTAGCTGATTTGATCTATTTTTGTCAGACCCTCCATTGGCCACTTCTGTATTATTTTTCTGATTTGAACCTGTGACCTGTCGTAATAAAGAATGGCTTGCAGGTACAAGCTTACCAGGTGCACTTGAAGGCAGCATAATGGCTGCTACATAAAAATATTGTTTTAAATGACTTAAAGATGCTTAAAATGTTATTAATTATTTTGATAACATCTGCCATTTTGCTAACTTTTACCACACACACACACTCTCTAAAGCCCAGCCATTCAAGACATAATCAGTAAACCTTGATGTGAAACATGTAATGCCTGATAAAAAATTGAGCCACTCCAATTAAACTTTTTTTTTTTTTTTTTTTTTTTTCCCCAATCTTGAACTGTCAGAGATATCTAATACCTCAGGACACCCAATTCAATGATACTTGTCAGATAGTTGGGACATTTTAGGCGTGATGTGAAAATCACTCAAAGCACCTTTTAAGATGTTTCACTTTGATTATGACACTGCTTTGAAGATGGCTTCCAGTGTAGACAGTGAGGCCGCCCAGGAGGTTTTGGTATAGAGCCAGTGTGTTTTAGTTTTGCCTCCATTTAGCTGCAAGCAATTCTGATGTTTGGCACTGATGTTGAGAGAATCCAGCTTCATGGGGTTGAGGTCAGGGCATCCACAGCCATCTAACAAACCATTTTTAAATGAACCTCTTGTTCTGTGTCAAGTCTGTTTCAAGGAGCAACCAGAAAGCTTAGAACCATTTACTTTTTTTCTTAGAAACTTTTTTTTTTTTTTTTTTGAGATTGTCTTCATGTAAAGCTTAAGGGAATTGCCTTAACAATGGAAAAAATATTATTTCTTCTTCTCCAAACTGTACAGCTGGTACTGTGCTTTTGGGCAGGTAGAGTTCTTTTGGCAAATCCAGATTCATCCTTCAGGCTGGCAGATGGTGATGAGTGATCCATCACTCCAGAGAATGGATTTTAACTGCTCAAGAGTCCAGTAATGGTGAGCTTCACATTTCTACAGCCCACACATGAGCTGGTTTGTGGTTGCACAGCTGTTGAAACTCATTTCATGAAGTTCCCTGTGAACAGTTGAGCCGATTTTGCTTCTAGGAGCTCAGCGTTGTATGTTAACATAGTTTGCAATCTTACACGCTTCAGTAGTCAGGAATCATGCATTTTTGGTGTGGTTTACCACATCATAACTGAACCGCTGTTATTCCTCAACTGAACTGATATCTTTGCAATAACACCTACCCAAGACAGGGCTGGAATTTTGACTGTCCTCAAAAAAAACATTTTATGACCATGCAAATTATCATAAAAGCCATTGAGCTTTTTAATTCGATGTCTGCGTATATGTCAACAACGAAAGGGTCTGGAATAGCTAAATGCACTAATTAAAAAGGGTTCGTACGTACTTCTGCGCATGTAGTGCACCAGCGGGTTGTGTGGTTTACAGAGGGGCTGATATATTTACTTCATATCATTCAAAGTTTTAAGGGCACCTACTGTGATGTGAAGCAAATTCATGTGGTTCTGTCTTCTGCACCAATAATGTTACTTTCATTGATCTAGCAGGGGGGTTATGCATGCATGTGCCCTCAGGGATTCATTGCTAAGTAGTTGTTGTAAAGAATGTTTTGATTTTATTCAGATTTTCCTATTATGTTACTGTGAGCCAAACTAATCAATACTGTATGTGGCTTGTTAGAGCACAAGAAGCAAAACAACAAAGATCTAAAAATATGCCCATCTCCTAGAGGAAACTTCTTAACTCAGTGTTGAGTCACATCATTAATGGAATTATTTGAAATGCAAATATTTGAACACAAGAGAATTAACAAGTTGTGTCCAGCCAGTGCTTGAATTGGAGAAAATAAAGTGCCAGTACTCCCCCCTTGTGGGGGGAGGGGTGAATAAAAATACATTTAATATATTGTTTGTATACTAGGGCAGGAACAATGCATACAATAGGTTCTATACTACCTATCAAGTCAATTCATAAATATTTAATTTCATATCATTTTAACTAACCAGATTATATGCATTAATATTAATTTAGAATATAGACAAAGCTTATATTACTGTAATTGTCTAGACTGGCAATTTTCTATAAAAAAAAAAAAAAAATACCATGAATCTATCAATTTGCCACTTCTATAATTCATAGAATTATAAGGGACATTATAAGTGACATCAAAAACCACAAAATCATTTACTCTAAGGCTATAAATGTCACAATCAGCTGCTGGGTCATTATTTAGAATGAAATAACTACATGATGTATCTCTGTCACTGTCATTCACTCTGATAAGCAGTTTAAATCAGTGCATTGACTGAGTGCTATCTGTCACTCAATCAATGCACACTCACTCAAAAATATATTTTCATGATTTATCATCACAACTTTTCACAAATCTTTTATCAAATCAAATAGTCAAATTTTCAAATAGTCAAACTCAAATTTTCACAAACATTTTTCAGATAACATGTTTCTGTTGAATAAACTAATCTATTTCTTTGTATCGACTCAAATTTTTAGTTTAAATGAACTCAAATTTTAGGGCAACCAGTTTAGGCTATTTTAAGTTAAACCAACAAACCGTTTTTTTTATTTTTTATTAATCCCTTTTCTTTCCCCTTACCATTATGGTACCAAAATTCCAGTACAATTTTCCAATAACAGTCAAATTTCACAGTTCTCTGTACCAATTTCAATACCATAGCAAAAAACTGGTGCAACTATTTTACTCTATTTAACTATTTGAAAATAAAAATATTAATTAAATGAAATCAATGTATTATTAATGATGATAATAATTCTAAGTAAATAATACATTTAAACAGCATGTTTACATTGTGTTTACACTATGTTGGTAATAATGAAAGGATTTGCGAGCGTGCAGAACTCTAAAGCGCACAGTGAATGAAAACTCGGTAACACTATATTTTAGGGTTTTTTAACTTTATTAGCATGCATATTACAAGAATATTAGCTGTTTATTAGTACTTATTAAGCACATATTAATGCCTTATTCTGCATGACCTTATTCTACATTCTTAATCCTACCCAATACCTAAACCTAACAACTACCTCACTAACTATTAATAAGCAGCAAATTAGGAGTTTATTGAGGGAAAAGTCGTAGTTAATAGTGAATATATGTTCCCTATACTAAAGTGTTACTGAAAACTCTGGTGTTTTGAGCAGATTCTGACTAACTTAAACACCTTCAATTGGCCATTGTGTTCACACCCTCAACAGATATGTCTGTGATTGGCTGCAATGATCAACACTTCAAACTTTTGACGCTCTTCACAGAGCGCTTTCACAAATTCACACAGGAGTGTTTGAGCAGCCACCTATCAGCGGGTACCGAATATACCCGGTACTCCGTACTACCGGTACTGCAGAAATGCTGGTATCGTCACATTTTTCATCATTTCACATCGTCAGTACCCACTTGGTACCGAAGTACTGGTACTTTTGACAACCCTACTCATCATGGTAGCTGAAGAACATTAACTCCCACCTTTCAATTAAAAAAGCCAATTGTCTTACTCGCAAAGCCATCACATCTTTACAGCAGTGTTAACTCTTCAACATGCATGCACATTGGCTGGGCAATTATTTACAGCACAGGTGTCAAACACGAGGCCCGCGGGCCGAATACGGCCCACAAAGGTGTTCAATCCGGCCCAGGGGATAATTTGAACAATAATTAAAAAACGGTTATGCATGGTCCACCGGCCATAAATCCAAATGGTTATTAGTTTTATTTTGGCCATAATCTATTCTGGACCTGCAAACAAACTGCTTTGCAATCATTTCCCAAACTGTCGTTTGTGTGGAAATATTACGAAGTCTGTAAACAGGATGTTAACACAGCCACATGCTGAATACGGACGCAAAGAGAAGAACACACACATGCCAGCAGAGCAAATACTATACCAGGCCAAGCTTACTGTTTGTGAAATATAGGAAGAAAAATATAAATATTGAATTGGGTTTTATATGAATGTAACTTAAAAGGGAACTGTCTTTAGAAAAGTTTCGGTGCCTGTATACCAGATGCCTACACGTATTTTTTGTTTAAGGCCAGTTTGGCTTGTTATAGAACAAATAAACAATAAATTAAAGAACAATTGGCAACCGGTATCAAATTTGCTCCAAAAAAAATTGGAATTGGCCATAAAAAAAAATCAATAATAAAAAATATTAAATAAAATTAAAATATAAGACTTAAAATATTAAGTCTTTTCGCAGTAAAAACAAATGCAGTTTTCAAAGAGCAGTGTTTTTTTTCTTTTTCTTTTTTTTTTTTTTTTCTTGCAAATCAATGTGTAGTTTGTATGGTTACTATTAATGTAACTGTCAGCTCACTAAGGTTTAAAAAAAAAAAAAAAAAAAAAAAATTAGGCCTGCACATGATTACATTTTTTTCCCATCCAGCCCTCAACCTAAAAATGAGTTTGACAACCCTGATTTACAGCCTTTATTTTTGTATGATTTATCCTAAAGAGGCCAAATTTTATTGTTGTTTTGATCATTATTGTAATGGAAGTGTCAGGCAAACAGTTTGGGGGTTTTGGACTTGCATGACTAGAATAGCTGTTAATTTGGGTAATTGGAAAAATCGTAATGAGATCTTTTACATCTCAATTGCTTCTACATTATGTTAAAGGGGGATACGTTTAAGACTTTTGCTGCTCTTCAGATTTTTCTCCTGACAAAATACTGCAGTAATCATGCGTCTTTTAGTTAGATTTAGGAATTCTACTGTATTACAACTTTTTTATTTTATGTCTTTTTATTCTATAAGGAATTTTAGGATATACTTTATTATTATTATTATTATTATTATCATTATGGACATTATACATTGTAAATTATGAGGCTGTAGCTTTAAGGCAACATACAGTATTCTGTAAAAAACAGGTTTTTGATCAATATTTAGACCAATCTCTGCTCTGTTTAAAGAGTCTATGGCCCGGCGAGATCTTTTTCAGGGTTGTAATTTTTGCAGATGTATTGTCCAGGATTGGTTTAGTTACCAGTACAAGTTAACACACAGGAGAATATCAGAGACTTTTAAAAGAGGAGCATAGATTAAACTCTAAATAGTCCCAGCATAGCAATCCCTCTTTAAATGTTCTATAATCATTGTGTACAGTGACATTACAGAGACATCAATGTCTCAGCAACATGCTCTGAAAGAGGGATGTTGGCAGTTCAGATGTCCCATTGATTGTACTGAAAGATTCACAGGCCTTCTCTGCTCTAAACAACAGCCTCAATGTCATTGCCCCATTCAAACAGAAGAGGACATTGGGCATTAGTATTAGTATTCATATTCATATTCTTTGAAAGCCCTTGATGACATGATCAGTCATTTGTGGCAGTCGTAGCTCTACATTTGTTTAAAAAAAAAAATTATATATATATATATATATATATATATATATATATATATATATATATATTTTTTTTTTTTTTTTTTTTTTTACAGTCATTAAGTTACGTAACTACATAATAATTCTGGGTATATGTCAAGCAGTAAGTATAGTGTCCTTTTTTTGGCATTATACAATAGTGGCCAAAAGAATGTCCAGCCTTGGAAAATTGACATCTTAAAAAGTTGTTGATAACACAGGGAATACTGTCACACTGGTGTCAATGAGCAGGCAAAACAGTGGATCTAAATGCAGGAAACACTAAGAACAACGACAACGAATGAAACCACACATAACACCTACAACGACTAACCGCACACAAGTATTATATATACACAGGGGAGACTAGCGTAACAAGATAACAAGGGGGCGTGGTAAATGGAAACACCTGGGAAACCTAATCAACATGAAAAACTACAACGCATGACATAAAACAGCAAATAACTAATGTGTCCACAAACAGGGAATACATAACAGAGGAAATACATGACATCCATATTATTTGTGAACTTCCCAAATGTGAAATTACAAAAAGTCTGTATGCATATATGTTTAATTATTTATTTACACAATTTTTATTAAAATTGTCAATGTTTTTCCTCAAATTATTGTTGCCTTATTGACTTTAGTATATATTGTTAAACCATTGCAGGGGAAGGGGGAAAAGAGAAAATAGGACACAATAAAAAAAACTAATAAAGAAGTAAACACTTCCAATCCAAGGTGTTATTTACTCTTCAGTTGTTGACTGTCTCAGATTAGCAATGTCAATTACATGCCACTTGATTGGAACTTTGATGACAGGACGTGTTCTTGGGTTGTGACCTCTGCATCACTTGTGTTGTTGTGCTTTTTATCTGCTGCCTCTCCAAGATAAGAACTGTTCCACAGCTGACACTGATTGCACATTTCTGGATAAGGTCTGCCCATACACTGGCACCAGCTATAGTCCGAGAGGACAGATCTATTGCAAATGGCCACCAGGTGAAATACGGTCCCTATACCACAGATTTCGATTTTTGTGTAAACCGTTTTACTGGTGAGGTTGAGTTTTATTGGGTTTACTTCATTACGTTTATTGGCATGATTTGTTTTTGAAAAGTCAAGGTCCCAAAAATACAAAATATCCTGTTTGAGTTGAGCACAGCTGAGTTGAGTTGAATTTTGAGTGCATCTTTATAAGTAATGTAACCTGCATCCTGCAGCATTTTTTTTTTTTTTTTTCTATTGTATGTTAATTGACTGCCATTATATTTTTGTTTTATGTCTGTTTATACCACTTCTAAAGGATGTAAATGCATGAAGTAGCATTCAGCAACAGTATTTACTGAGGCATGACAGCTGAATAACTAACGCTGAAGTGTGCCCATTGAACCCAGTCCACATCAATCAGCGCTTTCATCCCATTTCACACAGGATTCACAGGACATGACTGCTCCATACCGGCCACAGGCTGCACTTCCAACCCGTGTGATCCGAAGGGCACTTCCATGTGCGAAGACCAGCAGGGCAGTTTCAAGTGCATGTGTCACCATGGCTATACGGGCCTGTTTTGTGAAACTTCCGTCCGTCACTGTGTTGAGGGATTGTGTCATCACGGATCAAAGTGTGTGGATCTCCCTCTGGGCTTCGTGTGTGAATGTTTGCCTGGTAAGAATGATTTCTTGCAGTCTTTCTCCTGCCAGTCTCCACACTTTCACTAAAGCATCCATTTAACCCTCACATTGTTTTCATCTCTTCTCAGGGTTACAAGGACGATTCTGTGAGGTAAACATTGATGACTGTCTGGATAAGCCCTGTGGTGCACTCAGTATCTGTAAAGATGGTATCAGTGCCTACGACTGTTTCTGTGCACCTGGGTTCGTTGGTAAGCTCACTACAAGCAATTTTTCCTTTGCTCAGTTTTTTTAACATTCAATTCCCCTTTGTTGAGCTGTGTTTAAAAGGCCTCCGGCCTCAAATCTGCTCCTGTATTGTAAGATATTAGTTGACCGTCTGCTTATCAAGGAGAATTTCCTAAGCTACATAACCCTACCATCACATTTTCTGGCATCCATTTGACCAAGGAGACAGGGGTGTGTTTTTTTTCTTCTTTTTCTTTCATAGCACCTCATCATTAGCTGTGGGTTATTTTATCTGAAGCAGCATTACTGCCTCTGTATTTGCAAGAAAATCCTTAATGAAATAAACCTTTGCCTCTCTTTACAAGGTAATAACTGTGAGATTGAAGTAAATGAGTGTCTTAGTCAACCCTGTCAGAATGGAGCTTCCTGCTCAGATGAGCTTAACTCCTTCAGCTGTCTCTGCCCTGCCGGGACCACAGGTACATAATTCCTTTCTGTCATCTGAGTTTCACAGGCTGAATTTGGGTGGCAAAGGCCACACAGTTACATTTTGAAATTTACAACCACGTTTAAGTGTGCTATTGAATCCTTTAAATTATATTGCCAGGAGTTTACAGACTGTAGACTAGAAGTCACTCCTGAACCTGTAATGGTAATAACCATAGTAACATTATGGTCTCTTGCAGTCTTAAACAAGGAACATGGATGTTGTTGTATTTATTTATTTATTTATTTATTTTTAATACTGAAGTTGTATTAGTACTACTACTACTACTACTACTACTACTAGTAGTAGTAGTATTAGTAGCAATAAAAAAATGTCTTATTCATGGAATTTAAAGGTGAAGTGTGTAATGTATTGTCCAGAAAAAAATAATCATGGCACCTTTTCACATTTTGGGGTTCTCAGAAGTGGAAATTGTCATAGTTTGGTAAACTTCTACAGTATATTGTGAACAGAAACTACAACAAATACAATTTTTGCATTCCCATTTGCCTGAATAGCGAAAGCAAAAAAAAAAAAAAAAAAAAAACAGCAATGTTAACCAGTTTGCTAAATTTAATGCCAAGCTGAGAAAACACAAATTATAATGTTATAAATTACATTAAATTTGAAAATATAAAATTTACAGTTCAGTTATGTTCAGTACTGTCAGTTATGGGTTATCAGAGTATGTGAATTTGTGAAAAGGGTCTGGTTGAGCCAGAAGTTGACATACCATTCAAACAAAAAGAGCAATATTTTTTAAATTGCCACAGGAAAGTTAACCTGCAAATGACTTATTTCAAGTTGTCTCTTTGATAGAAGTATTTTAATATTGAAAAAAAAAATTACACACTTCAGCGTGAATAGATATGATCATTTAGTGTGTCATGTTTAGTTTACAAACTCCCCTTTAAAACAGGGGGGAACTATGAGTTCTTATCCAGCCACATTAAATTTCTATTTCAGGAGTAATTTCCACTTAATTCTTTCATGTTCATGCAAATTGGAAAGGAAATAGGCTCATTTGGCGGTATGAGTCAACTCAAGCTTTCAGTATATTTTAAGAAACTTCCTGCCCAACAGAATGTAAATTCATCTCCTTTTATTTCAAACCAGGAGGTGTATTGCTCGAAGGCTTAAAAGAGATTTTAGATTTGTTTTTACTTTTTTTTTTATTCCAGATTCTTTGTGCAGTGAAAACTTCAGTTTATAATTGGTTGGCATGGGAATTTCTATGACAACTCTCATTCATATTTTCTTCTTTTTGTGTGCCTTTCTTTTTTTCTCTCACTTCTCAGGCAGTTTATGTGAAATAAACATAAATGAATGCCAGTCATCACCATGCATGAACAATGGCACGTGTTTGGACCTCTCAGATGGCTTTAAATGCATTTGTCCTTCAGGTTTCTCTGGTGTGTTAAATTTTTTTTTTTTTTTTTTTTACATTATCACATTGATTATTTTTCTGTTGGTTCTCTATTTCTCTCACAAGGCTCAAGACAAGGACAAAAAAAAAAAAAAACCTGTTTTTGTTGGTTGTTTTATTTTGGTCATTTATGTTTTATAGTCAGGAAAACTATCTCTCAGGTGTCTTTTAGAAAAATGAGCTTCCTTGATCTCACTTGCATGATAATTTAGATTTTTCTTTTTTATATTGTGCATTAAAGGTCCTGAGTGCTCACTGGACATCAATGAGTGTGTCTCATATCCCTGTAAGAATGGAGGCACCTGCATTGACCAACTGGGTAATTACTACTGCCGATGTGCTGCTCCATTCAAAGGTAATGAAGACTGAGGGGGTGGGGTGAAGGGTGAAGAAAAGCAAAGTTAATTAACTTCAGAGAGCATTCCTCTCACCTGTCTGAACTCATGCAGTCAGCATTGCCACATCAAGACATCTTCATTGTCCGCAAAACTGATAAATCAAAATGAATTTAAATTGTATTAATGTCCAGAAAAAAATTTATAATTTAAAATAAATTTAGAATAAAATAGTATGAAATAAATTGTAAAATATGAAAATAAAAACAGAGAATAAAATTCTGTGAAAATACACTCAACATAATCTGCTTTCAGCAAGCTGCTTTATAGTCTACTTAGTCTATTTCTTTATTCTATTTTTGGCATAAAGAAATGCATTTCACCCTTACAATGCATGGTTTTCATTTATAAAAATTTTGTGATGTTTACTTCAAAAATGACTTCCTGTTGAACATTTTGGTGAGGATAATTTATTGCAGTGGTTCTCAACGAGTTTGGCTGTGTGACCCACATTTAAGCCACGACCCAGTTTTTTTAGGAATTTGAACTAAGCAAATGTATTTCTCAAAAATAGTTATAGAATATCACTAACAAAAGTAAGGTTTGCCTCTTTGTCGCCATGTCTGTTTGAAACCTGCAATTGCAGTTATTTGCGGAATTATCATCTTTACGTGGGTTGTGTATCAGCACGTTTCCTCAGCGCGGATGAATCTAATGTTTGATGTCAGTCACCACACCAGTGGATACCGTACTTCAGAATCAGCGATTCTACGTCTTGGAAGTACAGGTGCTGTTCATATAATTAGAATATCATTCATTTCAATATCAATATTCATTTCATATCAATCATTTATATTCATTCATTACACACAGACTGATATATTTCAAATGTTTATTTCTTTTAATTTTGATGATTATAACTGACAACTAAGGAAAATCCCAAATTCAGTATCTCAGAAAATTAGAATATTACTTAAGACTAATACAAAGAAAGGATTTTTAGAAATCTTGGCCAACTGAAAAGTATGAGCATGTACAGCACTCAATACTTAGTTGGGGCTCCTTTTGCCTGAATTACTGCAGCAATGCGGCGTGTCATGGAGTCGATCAGTCTGTGGCACTGCTCAGGTGTTATAAGAGCCCAGGTTGCTCTGATAGTGGCCTTCAGCTCTTCTGCATTGTTGGGTCTGGCATATCGCATCTTCCTCTTCACAATACCCCATAGATTTTCTATGGGGTTAAGGTGAGGCGAGTTTGCTGGCCAATTAAGAACAGGGATACCATGGTCCTTAAACCAGGTACTGGTAGCTTTGGCACTGTGTGCAGGTGCCAAGTCCTGTTGGAAAATGAAATCTGCATCTCCATAAAGTTGGTCAGCAGCAGGAAGCATGAAGTGCTCTAAAACTTCCTGGTATACGACTGCGCTGACCTTGGACCTCAGAAAACACAGTGGACCAACACCAGCAGATGACATGGCACCCCAAACCATCACTGACTGTGGAAACTTTAAACTGGACCTCAAGCAACGTGGATTGTGTGCCTCTCCTCTCTTCCTCCAAACTCTGGGACCCTGATTTCCAAAGGAAATGCAAAATTTACATTCACCAGAGAATATAACTTTGGACCACTCAGCAGCAGTCCAGTCCTTTTTGTCCTTAGCCCAGGCGAGACGCTTCTGACGCTGTCTGTTGTTCAAGAGTGGCTTGACACAAGGAATGCGACAGCTGAAACCCATGTCTTGCATACGTCTGTGCATAGTGGTTCTTGAAGCACTGACTCCAGCTGCAGTCCACTCTTTGTGAATCTCCCCCACATTTTTGAATGGCTTTTGTTTCACAATCCTCTCCAGGGTGCGGTTATCCCTATTGCTTGTACACTTTTTTTCTACCACATCTTTTCCTTCCCTTCGCCTCTATTAATGTGCTTGGACACAGAGCTCTGTGAACATCCAGCCTCTTTTGCAATGACCTTTTGTGTCTTGCCCTCCTTGTGCAAGGTGTCAATGGTTGTCTTTTGGACAACTGTCAAGTCAGCAGTCTTCCCCATGATTGTGTAGCCTAGAGAACTAGACTGAGAGACCATTTAAAGGCCTTTGCAGGTGTTTTGAGTTAATTAGCTGATTAGAGTGTGGCACCAGGTGTCTTCAATTTTGAACCTTTTCACAATATTCTAATTTTCTGAGATACTGAATTTGGGATTTTTCTTAGTTGTCAGTTATAATCATCAAAATTAAAAGAAATAAACATTTGAAATATATCAGTCTGTGTGTAATGAATGAATATAATATACAAGTTTCACTTTTTGAATGGAATTGGTGAAATAAATAAACTTTTTGATGATATTCTAATTATATGACCAGCACCTGTATGTCCAAAATAAGAATTTTCACCGGAAAATGTCATCTGAACATGTCTGCCACTTTTGTTCTGACAAACTGAATAAATTGCGCTGCCAAAGGTGATTGAACAATCGCTTAGCTCGCATCACGTCAAACCGTGCAAATTTTTAGTATTAATATACTTTGTTCTCAAATTGTTAATGTTAACAACATCAGCACTGAGTGACTATGTGTATTTAGTGTGTATTAGCATTACCTGTAGTCTTTTGCTCTTGACTACGGGTGAATCTCCAGTTGTCACTGATGATTGTCATTTGGACCTTTCTGGATTACAGTCTGCCATCAAAATGTTAAGTTTAATTATTGCAACTGCTTTGAGAAAAGGCTATAAATGACGTAGCATTCTCACATGCCATATAGCCTAGAGCTGACTCCTCCTTTATGTAATAACACATGATGTAATGATGCAAAGAGGAATGACCGCATGCTCGAATTTCCTAACATTTTAATTAGAAAACATAGCACAGATTGAAAATAAATTGGTATTTTGGGTTAAGGTTATGGAAATTACAATTACTATAGATAATAGTAACATGAACTGTTAATAAAACATATGGACACTGATCCTGATGAATAGAAAGAACATCATACCTGCATGCGAATCCTTTCCAGTTAACACACAATGTACCAGTTGTGTGTTACCAGTATTTTTTGGTCATTTCATGACTCACTAATTGACAATGTAACTATGATGTTGCATGCTCATAACTTAATGCTCTTTATATAGTGAAGTTATATACAGCTCGTGTGTCCATATTTGCGTGTGCAATTGAAGAGCACAGTATAACGTCTGACAGGACAGGAAAGTTCGTTTTTCTGAAGTGAGAGACTTTATTTTGTAACAAGTTGCAAAAATAATGCTAGAATAATGACATAGACATATAGCCTGACAACATCTCATCTGACAGCAGATACTGAATCAGCTTTTTTCTCAGGCACTCTTTAAACTGTGTCTGACAGAGTCAATAGCTTTCATGCATGTCTTTCAAAATAGAAGTCTTGCATCAGTAAAACTTTAAGAAATATGTTTGTTGTAGTTGTTGTTGTTGTTGTTACTTTGACTACACACTCTGCAACCCACTCAAAACGGTCTTGCGACCCACTTTTGGGTTACTACCCACCAGTTGAGAAACACTGATTTATTGTAGTGAGCCATGCATTTATACACACATTATGGTATGCTTATTCAGTTTTAGAGGTGGACCGAATCAGACTCAAATGTCAGGACTCCCTCTTGAGTGCTGTGCTCTTTGACTGTTATTCAGATCAGGAACTGCTGAAATCTATCTGCTTTGTGTGTACACCTGTTTTGCACTGCTATATTACGTGCATTATTGGGTTTTCTATTTTTCTTTCTTTTCTTTTTTTTTTTTTTTTGTATGTATGATGCTCAGCTGGTCAATCCCATGCACAGAATGCAGCTCATCTGAAATTGATCAGGCAGCTCAGTCATTGCTGCTTATATTCAAACAGAGATCACGCATCACACTTCCATTAGACGCGCAAATTAGGTTGTCAGGGATAATGATGATATTGATTATTCTGTATTGAAATCGAGGAAAAAAGGTACTGACAGCCCTGCTTGCTCTGTTGAGACACACACGCATAGTGTCTATGTGGGGGGATTTGGGGCATGTTAACTAATACTAACTGATCTAGTGTCTAGACTGTGGCTAAAATACAGTGTGCAGTCTATGCTTGTGTTAATTGAAACTCAGAGTTCGTAGCAGCGAGAACCAAACAATGCCATGTGTGTAATTAAACAATGGTCGGCGCGCCCGGCACATGTTCTAAAAGGGTTGTGTTTTGGGTGTAACGTGCAATAAACCAATCAAAGTCTTCCATTCCCTTAAAAAGCCAGTTGTGCTCACGCCATGGCAGATTCGCTATTTACATGGCGTGCAAATGCATTTGCTATTTAAACAACGTGGTACAGTAATTGAAAATGATAACTGCATTGTTCTGAAACTGGCAAGAAACACTTGCGTTGCGCCTGCCGCAGCGTTGCACCGGATGTATGATAGGGCCCATAAGGTGTGTTGAGGCTGGTTTTAGCTAGTGACCAAGTTGGCTACACATCTCTCTCTGGCAGTTCTTCCACAATAACTAAGTTTTAAAAAATTTAAAATATATTATTTTATTTTTTTATTATTTTATTTTATTTTATTTTATTTTATTTTATTTTATTTTATTTTATTTTATTTTATTTTATTTTATTTTATTTTATTTTATTTTATTTTATTTTATTTTATTTTATTTTATTTTATTTTATTTTATTTTATTTTATTTTATTTTATGCCTTGCCTTGCCTTGCCTTGCCTTGCCTTGCCTTGCCTTGCCTTGCCTTGCCTTGCCTTGCCTTGCCTTGCCTTGCCTTGCCTTGCCTTGCCTTGCCTTGCCTTGCCTTGCCTTGCCTTGCCTTGCCTTGCCTTGCCTTGCCTTGCCTTGCCTTGCCTTGCCTTGCCTTGCCTTGCCTTGCCTTGCCTTGCCTTGCCTTGCCTTGCCTTGCCTTGCCTTGCCTTGCCTTGCCTTGCCTTGCCTTGCCTTAAAAAGTCAGAAAAGTTGCAATTGAAATCGAGGAGTTAAACAGTAGTTAAACAATAAATAAATAAAATATAAATTTTTGAGCAGTATTCATGAGTGACTGGAAAATTCAAGTTATTATTGTGATTGTTCAGATTGTTAAATATACCCCCAATACCAAAGACCGATACCTCACGTGACGTAACTGATAGAATTTTCTGTGAGTAATAAGAGTAATAATAAAGAAGCTGTCCTACATTCATTACTCTCACTGTGTTGTGCTTGGAAAACTGCAACATCACTTAAAAAAAAATTTAAAAAAAGAGAGAGATTAACAAATATATAGGTATCGGTATCGGTGAGTACTAGGGAAAAAAAGTATCGGTACTCCTACTCAGTCTTTAAAAAATGGTATCGGGGCATCCCTAATAATAATAATAATAATAATAAAATGTAGTCCACAAAGTAGTTTTAATTTTAATTATTTCCATTTTTCTTAAATGTACATCAAAATTGCAACTCCTTGGGAAACAAACAATGGGTTGCCGTCTTGGAAGAGTCATGGAAAATCAATTAGAGGTGACAGGGCTGCTTTTGATTTAAATGTGAGAATAGATGCCTTTTTTATGTAATTAATCATGAGAATTTGTTGAGTAAACAATAAAAAGTTGAACATTTTCCGTTGTTTTTGTTGTGGATGGAATTGTATTTCTCATGCTGTATTTGGAATTTCAGGGATTAACTGTGAGTTGCTGCTCTGTGAGGCCGTTAATCCGTGTGATAACGGGGCAGAGTGCGTAGAGGAGGCTGATCCCGTCCTCTTCCCTCTGGGCTTCCGGTGCCAATGTCGCCAGGGTTTCACGGGGGCCCGCTGTGAGATCAACATAGACGAGTGCAGCTCCAACCCCTGTCTGCACGGCTTCTGTTACGACGGTAAATTCAGTAGTTATTTCTCAGCTTTGAACTCCCAAATTCAAAACATTTCCCTTCAGTCTCATTAGCACACGGGCACTCTAGAAAAGCACTCTGTGTGGAACAAAGGCACTGTTGGTTTACCCTTTTGACAGTCTTGGCGTGACTTAGTTTAATAAGCAGTTTTATGAGACACAAGTTACTCCATTCAGCATGACCAGGCCACAGTTGCTTTGGTGCTCTTGACAAGTGTCTTGCTCCAGCTGTGAGCACGGATCCGTAAGGCATAAATGCTGCTTTGTAATTTGAATAATGGATGATAAATGACAGAGTTAATACAATCAAAGCCCAAGGCAGGGTGTTGTTCTCCCTCAGCAATCCAATAAGCTGTTTTTTGCCCTTTTGTGTTGCATCTCCTGCATAAATCATTACAAAAGCCATAGATCAAATACATGTTGTCAGTTAAGGATTACAGATTGCAAAGCACTAAATAGGCCTTTGCAATTAAGTACTTTAAAATTCACTTGGTGCTGTTGTATGTGTAGGCTAAATGATCATTTATTGCGAACAACCCTCTTAACCAACAGCGGACTGTATTCGGGAAACCTGTTTGAAAACAGTCTTTGTTATTGCATACGGCACTTACACCTTCACCTTTAAGACATTATGTTTATGTATATAGCTAAAAGCCTTTAAAATGAGGCATAAAAGTAATTTATTTGGGCGATAAAGTTTTAATTTCATGTAGTATAATGGTGAATGTCATTGCAGTGAGAGGAAGACAAACCTTGACTTTCAAAACTGTGTATGATTTTACTTTTTAAAGAGGCTATAAATGTGATATAGCCTTGTTAAAAACACTTTCAAATTCAGTGCATATTGTCCTTTTTGTCTAAATACTCTTTTGCTATTAACCTACTAACCATTCTGTTTTAGGTTTGATCATTGCAGGATTGTAATAAACTTTAATGCTTCTGTCTGAGGTTTTACTGTTTTCCAGAAGTCTTTGGCAAGGTTACTGTAAAAATGTACTTTTTTTAGACATTAAATCTTGACACATTGCATTTAGCTTCAGACTACTAAACTTTTTATCTTTGCACTGCAGAAAATAAAAATAGTTACAAATAAATTGAAAAAAGTTTTAAAATGAAGGCAGCATGATTGCTAAATGTTCTTGTCTTGACTGTACTTTAGCCAACTTGGATTTGTTAAATGCCAAATGTCTCCTTAAGTCAGTATAAGCTCTTTTAATGGCAACTGCAGATCTGTTGTTCAGCAAATTTTCAATTAGCAATACTTGAAACGTTCATTTGTCTTCATAATGCAGTCTTAAATGACTGCTTGGTAAGGCTTCTTGTCTCT
Source organism: Elopichthys bambusa (assembly GCA_037101425.1). Lineage (NCBI taxonomy): Eukaryota > Metazoa > Chordata > Actinopteri > Cypriniformes > Xenocyprididae > Elopichthys > Elopichthys bambusa. Next base: position 11,085,723 of record CM074443.1, read on the forward strand.
GAAGCAGAAGACCTCTTGAAATGTAATGTGGGAGTCAATAAACATCAATCAACATCAGTCAATCACCACACAACAAAACTAGCAGTGATCATGAAAATAAGAGCATAATTTATAAAGAAGAAACCCCAAGCAGTAAAACAATAATCTTATAACATGAACTATAGAATTTAAGTTTCATGCTGGGAACTCAATGTGTTCTATATAGAAGAGTTTGTCCATATACTGATGTGGCTAAAGACTTCATCTCGTGTGAGTGTACATCATTTTAAAGACATTTTTCAAAAGTGCTATTAATGAGACTAACTTTAATGCATGAAATTGACAACACAATTTTGCTAAGCATATTAACAGTATATGCTGTGCCAGTGGTTCTCAACTGGTTTGGCTATAGGACCCACATTTTCCCATTGTCATTAGGCCACGACCCAAAAGATTCTATTTCTCAAAAAATGTTAACAAGATAAAAAGATATATTTGCACAATTGTGCATTGCGAGCACAGTATAAAGTCTGACAGGAATGTTTGTTTTTCTGAGGAAAGACCTTTTATTTTGTAACAAGTTATGAAAATAATATTAAAATAATGACACTCACATATAGCATGACAAAATCTCATCTGACCACAAAAGCTGAATCAGGTTTTTCTCAGGCATTCTTTACTTAAACTGCATGAAGAGTCAACAGCTTTTACACACATCTTTCAAAATAAAAGTCTCCCACCGGTTGAGAAACACTGCTATGCTACACTGAACTGTGCTGTTATGCTGTAATATAGTGTCACGATATTAATACGATACCGTACTAAAATACCTAAATACTGAATCGATACTGAATAGATACCACGGCAAACAAACAAACAAAAAAATGTGCATTTTGACATATTTTTGACCATCCAAGGGCAATAATCCGCGAAAGAGACCTGAAGCTTTGATCGCATGCTCTCTATATGCGGCTTTTGGTGCGCAAATGCGTGCGCTTCAGATCTGAGTCCGGCAGCTTGAGTGTCCCACGCTTTATTTTCTCATGCATGCATGTTTCTTTGTTGCTTTCTTTGTCATGCGCTGCGTGGATATATTTAACTCCCTGCAGGTAGTGGAATCGGAGCTCTGCACACACGTCCTGACTCCTGCTGTTAAACATCGATGCAAATTGAGAGATACGGCTCTTATTAGAATCCTGTTATTCTTAAAGTACCGGTAGGCTACTAATAAAATTTCACATCGTACTGTTTTTAATAGCAAGGTATCGCGATACTTTTCTAGTACCGGTATATCGTGCAACACTACTATAATATGTTATCTTATACTATTACTTGCTATTTAGCAGATGTTTTTTATCCAAACTGACATGTAGTTCAATAATTGCACTCCCAGAGCAACCTGCAGTTAAGTACTATGCTTTGAGGTAAGATGGTGACAGAGATGAAGGACTATTTTGTAACCAGGCAACCAAGTATTCCTCATCTAACACTTGGAGTCCAACCTGCAGCCACTTTGTCTTGTCTCCCATCATCTCCAATTCCAACAATCTCTGTCAGACAAAGTTTACTTGTTTACTTCCTCCCAGACTGCACCAGCAAAAACAGCTCCACACATGTAGTCCCTCAAGGCCTGTCCGCTATAGGAGGTCTGCAATCTGCTGTGTTTGTGTGGGAAGAGAGTGAGAGAGCAAGGTGTATCTCTTGAGCAGCTGGTGTGAGTAATACGGGTGCCACTCTGGACCCCGAGCATTTAATGAGAGTAATCGCGGGTACACGCACAAAGACAGAGTGGCAGCATAGATTACGTGGTAAATCTAAGGGATAATGAAGAATCCTGGGACTCGGCGCAGGCCTTGTAATAAATTTGCAGCTGTAAGAACCCACAATTACCTCTGTCACAGGCTGCTGTTTTGCAGCAGAAAGGCAGGAGATGCATTTCTCCTCAACGCCATTAATGATTAAAGGCTTGTGGAATGGGTCATTAGGTTTCGGGTAAGTCAGAAGCAACGCAAAGACGGTGGACAGCAACACTCTTGTAGCATTTGTAAAAGAGATCGCTACACAAGCACACATTTTACACTTAATTGGACAACACTGTTTCCGGCTGCTGGGGTGAATATAAACGACCATGAAATTTCACAAGCCGAGAAAGTCAATTGTACTGATTAGCTTTAGAAACAAAGTTTAGACAAAAGTTAGAATATGAGAATTTAAGTCTTTTGACTTCAGTGTCTGTGAAGGGAAATATAGTGTAAAAAATTAGGCATTTGTAGAGCTTAGGAAATTAAGTCAACAGTATTTTAAATGGTAAGAATATTACAAAAACCTATTTTTACTGTATTGTTGATCAATGTTATGAACAGTTGTATGTTTGTAGTGTTGCGATGTAGCGATTTTGAGTGGATGTTTAAGTATGATCCCTGCATCAGCATTTCATAACTATCCCTGAAAAAGATTAACATTGTACCTACATCATCCTTGAATTATAGTGTTTGTAAAACCAAGTTCGTAAGAACGTGCCATTGTGTCTGTAAATGTTTGTGTTTCTAAAATCTGGAAACTATTTCATATCTTCTAAGGTGGTTCTTGTGTCTTTGTGTTTCCTGCTATAGCTGTGGACGGTTTTTACTGCTTGTGTAACCCTGGTTACGCTGGAATGAGATGTGAGCAGGACATCAATGACTGTGTTAGCAACATGTGTGAAAACAACTCGACTTGTGTGGACCTCCATCTGGTAAGTACAATTAAGCTTCAACTAACTGTTAGTTTCCATATACAGCTCTTAATGAAAGAACAACAGCAGTTCTTAGAATAATACATATGGGAACTAAGTATAATAACCACTAAAGCACCATAACATCTGTCCTTAAATGATTATTGTTCTCTGTGCAAAGCAATTAATAATATTTAAATCATTCCTTGGCCCACCTGAGAAATGACGTATCTGGCATAGTACAAATAACATATTGACCTATTATAACCATGCAGTTTTTTTCCACAAACCTCTACAATTAATTCACTCTATTTTTTAATAATTCCATATTTTTAATCATTTAAAATATACCATAAAATATAATGCAAAAATTCTGTTTGCATATAATTTCAGTCTTGGGTATGTTGTGTGTTTTTGGTTTTTGCTAACTTTGTTTTGTTTACTGAATTCCTTTTAGTCTTCTTTCTTATTGATAAATTGTGTTTTGGTCTTTTCTTTCTGGCATCTACAGTGCTGAGTGCCACAGTCGGGTCTGAAAGTAAAAATCCTATTAATTTTCTCCATAGGGAAATAGATTTTTAAAGATAACCTTCAACTTTTTTTTTTAATAATCATTTAACAGTGGAATTCCTGGTGGAAAAACTACGTTAGCCATGATTCTGCTTAGAAATCCTATCTGATCTGACCAATCACAGAAACGAGGCAAGCAAATTGCACCAAAAGAATTCTTTTGCGCCTGTCCACTCCCTTGTATCACTGAGAATAGATACAGTAATAGAGTCACCCTCCCTACACTCTGAAACAGCAATAACCGCTTTAAATCATATGATTTATATTTATCTTGCACTTTTAAAGGGGTCATAAACATCAAAAAACTTCCTAATTTAGAGGTAATAAGTGATTTTCTATTCAGTCTTTGATAGACCCTCTCTATCAAACACTTTGATGGGCATGCCATATTCAATACTTGGAAGTAAATGCACATTGCATTAATTGAGTAACAGTTTTGCATTTTAAAATAATTTTTAGCATCCCCGCCATTACACGTGTGGAATTGTTTTGAAAACGTCCAACAATGAAAAGTATCTTCTCGTTACATAGTTGAAACATTTGCCAACAATGTGAAACATTTATGCATATTACACGTATCACATAAGTCTTTGTTGTGGCAAATAAAGTTTATGGTCTTTGGAGTTAAAGGTGCAATAGGTGATCTGGAAAATGCTAACTTTAGCGTGCTAGCAGTAAAAGCATACGATCCCACTCTCCATTTCTTCCGAGGCAAGGGAGGCAGTGCCTCCTCAAAAAAAATAGTATGAGAAAGTAATCCACAGTACATATCAAATGATCTGTATCAGACAAAGCTATATTGACACATGGTAAAAACAATGTTGCTCACATTTGTGTGTTGCGACAATACAGTCGGATTCAATAGTCAACAATGCATCATCTTTTTTTCATTCTCTCTGAAAAGCCTGCGGTAAACTGTGTCTTGTTTAAAAACAAATCCACAGTAAAATTAAGCAAATAAATGATCATTGACTTACTGATGCGATCTGGAACTTAAAGTTTAAAAAAAAATGGAAGTAACTAATTGCGTTACTTAGTTACATTTTATGAAAAGTAATGCGTTACATTCATTTTGCGTTACTTTTTCTTACCTGGGTTGGGCTTGCTTGATTGTTTTTTAATAACGATAAAAATATATATATATTTTTGGCAAATGTAAAGGCCCTTTCACACCAAAAGTGAAATGAATAAGCCTCAGGCTATATTTACGTCTGTACAGGGAGCAGAGGGAGCAGCTCAAACAAACTTTTCAGCTGTGCTGCCATTCTGGATTAAAGAAGAATAGGATATAGGATTTCTAAATCTAATCTAAAGTAATTTTTGCTTATTAGTGTGGTTAAAGTAGATCATAGGAGGTCAGCAGCAAAGACATTAATTAATAAAGTGAGATTAAATACATAAAGTATATATGTGTAATTTAATATATTTAATTATTACAGGTTTGCATAAAATTCTGAGATTGCATTTCACAGTTTTTATTCATTTTGAGGAATACTGAATTTTTTTGTGCAAGTGAGATGAGTAAATGTATGCTCACATTTAGTCTAGAACTACAATAACCATCATGTTCACACAGTGCATACAACACCTCTGCACTTTACTTCTCTCATCATGGGTACAGGAGAGCTGTCAGTCAATAAATGTGAAAAAGTAACTTAGATATTTTCAGAAAGTAATCTGATTACGTAATGCTTCATGGTATTGTAGTTCTTTCCCTCATTAAAGCAATCAAGTACAAAGTATTGTACCTTTTGTGTTTTTGTTCAATTTTCAAATACATTTTTACTTTAAAATCAAAGTTTTTAATGGTTGGTTCATAGAATTATGTTTCTATAGGTATTTTTTTTCATTAATGTCCCTAGTCTTATTGTGAACAGTTCATCAGTGCATATTATAAAGAAAAGAAAAAAAATGTTTTCATAATATTTCATCAGAGTACTTTATCCGCATGTAAAGCAATTTTTCTATTTTGCTTATATAACCACATTTCTGAGGAAAAGAAATATTATACAATGTCTAAATCTTCCATATTTTCACACTCTAGTCTTTATTTTACTTGGTAATACGTCACATTACTGAAGATGAATATGTTGTAAATGTCATTTTAAGGTGTCTTTCAAAAAAGTCTTAACATATAACCGTGTGCAACATTATTTGTATCCTTTTTTGTTCATTACAGACACTGTCAAATCAGTCAGGACAAAAAGTCCAGAGTCTTCATTCTTTGAGTAGCAGTTTTGTTCTGTAGATTAAGCTTGTGTTACTTCACAATCTCTGAGAACAAAGAGAGGGGCAATGAGAGCAATCAGTGGCTCAGAAGCCTGTGTGACATGCAGTTGTTTGGCTCTGATCCCAAATCGGCTTTTCCTTCCCTCCAGCAAACCCACTCTAATACAGCCAGAAAGAGAGATACCAGCCTCTGTGCTCTCATTTCACACACTTCTGCCCCTCCCTAGCCTTTCTCTTCTTATTTATCTCACAGACTTTCTCTTCTATTCCTCTATTTTTATTCCAGGAGCTCTCTGAACAGAACAGGAGGGCAAAAATAGTTTATCATTTATTCATGATGAATAATGCAACCCTGGGACAGGGTTTCTGAATGGAGAATGCAATTGGGCTATTCATGGCATTCCTCGAAACCTAGAGGTGGGCGGTTTGTAGGCTGCTGTCCCGTGGACAGAGATGCAGGCGGGGATATTAGCCCTCTTGCATGCTGGGTTAATTAATGATTTGAGTAGCTATTTTACATTAGGATATGAGATCATCTCGGAGATGCATAGAGAGTAACCTTGACAAAAGATGATGCAGTGTCTTTGGCATTGACAATTAGAGAAAAACACATTTGATTTGACTAGCTTTTTGTGTGAAAGGGTTAGTTTACCCAAGAATGAAAATTATCCCATGATTTACTCACCCTCAAGCCATCCTAAATGTACATGACTATCTTCTTTCAGACAAATACAATCAGAGTTATATTATATCCTGATTCTTCTAAGCTTTATAATGGCAGTGAATGGGGGGCGTGATTTTGAAGCCCCAAAAAATGCATCCATCCATCATAAAAAATAATCCATACAACTTCAGGGGGTTAATAAAGGCCTTCTGAAGCGAAGTGATGGGTTTTTGTAAGAAATGTATCCATATACAGTATAAAACTTTATAAACTAAAATAACTAGCTTCTGGCAGATGACTGTAAGCATACTGCACAAGTCGACTTGCGCCACAAGAGTAACCCCTGACGTGATGTATGACGTGGATATAGGAGTATTGTAAGCTTAGACGCCTCTCACTGTTCAAACAAATATGGCAAACTCAAGCTCCTCTTCTCTTATCGAAATCCTCCAACATTTCTCTTTAAAATTTCTCATTTTAAACTTCTAATTTGTGACCGGTGTTTTGTTTTGCTCTATCCTCTGCCCTTCCGCGTTCATCAGTACGTCATGCGTCTGGTCAGGGGTTACTCTTCCACTGCAAATCAATGCGTACAGCCGTCTGCCGGAAGCTAGTTATTATAGTTAATAATATTTTAAATATGGATATTTTTCTTACACCCATCGCTTTGCCTTCAGAAGGCCTTTATTAACCCCCTTGAGCCATATTAATTATTTTTATGATTTTTTGGAGGGGCTTCAAAATCGCGTCCTTCATTCACTACCATTATAAAGCTTGGAAGAGCCAGGATATTTTTAAATATAACTCCGATTGTGTTCGTCTGAAAGAAGATAGTCTTACAGTAGGATGGCTTGAGGGTGAGTAAATCATGGAATAATTTTTGGGTGATCTATCCCATTAAAGTGTTCACAACATGCATTTCTTTTCTTCTAGCTATTTTTCCATCCACCTATTTTATGCAAATGTGGGTATATCACATAATAAAAATGCTGGAATGGAAAAGCCAAGATACACATAAATTCTAAAAAATTCTAATACCTGATAAGAAGACGTGCATAAACTACGTTGGAAATGCATTTACCAAATAAATCCCTCAATACGTCACCAAAATCTCATGTGACTTTGCCTCAACGGATCATATGATTGGATAACCAGACTAACCAGCGAATCAATTTCATTGCACAACATCTCAAATGTTAGTTTGGTCATTCTGAAATACCTGAGCCAAAGTCTGTCATCAGAATGGTTGGGTATAATTACCTCCCAGAACTGTCTCACACAATTGTGTTCCCAAACACTAGGCGTCCACCTCCCAGTGCAAGATGAGTTTGTGTTTCGTCTGCACAGTCTAAGATGCAAGTAATTTATGATGTACGAAAAAAGATCCACAGTGGCTTCCCAGATTGCAGCAACTGAAAATTATTTCAGATATTTTGTGACAATTTCCTAGGAAGTGACGATTTTGTTCTCTTGAACACATGGGATAGAAATAGTGCTTTATTTGCAAATGTTTTATATGCGATTTTACAATTTTGCATATCAGTTAAAATCACAAATTTGGATGGAAACATAAGCTTGTAAGTTCATGCAAGGCTTATGAGGTGACTGCAGTCATCATGACAGTGCATTCAAAGCCATGTCACACTCAAAGTAAATATTTGATCTTGCATACAAATACAGTATAAAAGAAGAGATTTAGAAGAAATATGGAGCAATTGTCATCTGGCATGTTTACGGCCTGCAATAAAGTTTTAGAATGGCATCAGTGTGTTAATAGCCTCTATATGCTCAATGGTAGGGTCAACGCATGAGCGCTTCAAAAGATTGTTCTACTGTCACAGGTATGAAATCACTGATTGGGAAACGGTTTAGCCACCATGTAATTGAGCTCTAAATTCCACATTTCCACGTGCCGATTATATAGCCGAGGACGTGGGACAGGGAGAGAGGGTGGCTGCAGAAAGTCACATGGGAGTGCATTACTTCCATACAGTCAGCAAATTAGATTGACCTTTCTCTCTGTGTGTGAAAATGCGGATTCTGTCATGCTGGTTTGCCAACAGGAGTCTCCACCTGCCCAATACGTGGGTCTCTGGAAGGACAAACATGATAGACAACAGAGCTAGGACGCGCTTATCTGATGCAAATCATCTTGCTTTGAATATTTGTGAACTCGTTAAATTGATTGAATTCAGAGGCATGTGGAGAGCAGTGGTGACGTGGGGACATTTTTCAAAGTATTCTGCAGCTTTTATAGCTCCACTCTATGGTGGTCTTTCTATAATAAAAACAGCTTCTTTGCAAAGTTTTCATAGTGCAATGAACTCTTACTGTATCTTCGATCAAGGACAGTTTGATTCGTTTAACTTACATGTACAAAGAGTCTATTCAGTTTGGTAATATGCCAAATATTAATTTTGCAGACACTCTTTTTTTTATCCATTTTACTTTTTATCAGTACACATGATCCCTGGCAATCAAAACCACGATCATGGCATCAGTGGAGCTATAGGATCTTGAGACATTATCATTCCTGGCTCTTTTCACTTCACAACCTCAACACAACACTGTTTTATATCCCCATAGCACCTTTTTTTTTTTCTGAACTTGTCTTTGTTGAAAGGGCTGTTGCAACATTCCCCTTGAGCATAATGGTGCTGTGAAGTGTGTGTAATGGCCCAATGTCCTCTGTGTTCTCTTAAGACATAACAAATCACTCCATTTGTAGACCTCAATCCTCATCTCCTCTGCTCATCTATTTGCTGTATTCAGTCCATCTTTTGTAAATTGTCAAATCCACTGATGTGGCATCTTCCTTAACCCTAGAACATTGGCAATCCAATTTTCTCCTACATTTTTCATATTTTGTGGACTTTTATAGGAGTTGCTGCAGTTAAAATGTATCTGCTCATATGAAATGCAGCTGTTTGCTGTTGTTTAGTTATAATAATAGTTTTAGTATATTTTTATTTTATATTTATTTATTGTTTATGATTATCAGTTTGCACTACAGTATATAATTTTATAAATAATATAGCAAGTTGTAATAAAACATGACCAAAATAAGCACTTTTCAATAGCAAATAACACAAGGCTGTTTTATGCGTAGTTCTATGTGTAGTTTGTTTTAAAGTTTTAAATGCGCCTTCATAATCATTTGCAGTGATTATGTTTTGTGGTTGAGTTTTGTTTGCTGTCTTCCCATGCATGTGCCGGAGCATGAAAAATGAATATGGTTCTAACTTTTGACTTATTGCCCACAACTGTTGTTGCTAATTTTGTCACGTTCAGTAATAGTTTAATAAAAAACTAGTTGATTATGATTTCACTTTTTTAACTTTAGTTGTGTAATGTTGCTATTAGAGCACAAACAACATCTGCAAAGTTACGACACTCAAAGTTCAATGAAAAGCGAGATATTTTCTTTTTAAGAATTCTCTATTTAAGGACTACAACAAACGGCTGGTAGGAACTACAACAAGCTTCTTCCCGGGTTGGTGACATCACTAACCCTAAAATTTACATAAACCCTGCCCCCAGGAACAAGCAACAAAGGGAGTGAGGCCATGTTATTGCAATACAGTACGTCATGTCATAAAAGCAAGTTGACAACATAAATTATAACCGTAATTAAACTAAATTACAACCCAAATTCCGGAAAAGTTGGGACGTTTTTTAAATTTGAATAAAATGAAAACTAAAAGACTTTCAAATCACATGAGCCAATATTTTATTCACAATAAAACATAGATAACAAATGTTTAAATTTCATTTTATTCAAATTTAAAAAATGTCCCAACTTTTCCGTAATTTGGGTTGTATACATGTTCTATCTTCATGCAGTATATATTCTCTGGCTCTGTAGGCATCTTACTACAGTTCCCACACAAGCAATTTATAGATTATCATGACAGAATATGCTAATCAATGACTTTAAAATAGTTAATTCCACATCAGCTACATAAATTAATCAACTAACCATTCAGAAACGTCCTGTTGCATTCTACATGTTGTCACTTCTTCTTGAGTCTTGAACATTTTCAGTGAGTCTGCGTGAGGTAATCGGCGCTGCTAACACAAGCTCTTAAAACTCCGCCCTCTTCTTGAGAGCAGCAGCTCATTTGCATTTAAAGGGACACACACAAAAACCCTCAAAAAGTGACAAATTTAATATGCTATACAAAATTATGTGTGGGATATTTTGAGCTAAAACTTAACATACACACTCTGGGGACATCAGAGACTTAATTTACATCTTGTAAAAGTGGAATTATATGACCCCATTATAATAACATGCATAATATAAAGCTATTTTTAAGTTAAGTGACTACTTCAGAAATCGTCTTGGAGTTACTTATTGTTACAATTACTGATTGTTATTTTGTAATATTTAGCAGGTGGTTCTTGGAATTCCCATGAACTCAACAGTTTTATTTTTCAAATGATCTGTTTGCAGTTACTCATGTTCAGTGATTCATTTTAACAGCCCATTTGACTTCTTACTCAACTGTAAACATTAAGTATTTAATTAATAGTATTGCTTGTCATCTGCCCTAATTTTGATTAAATGTCTTTTTTTTTCTTTTTTTTTCAGTGCAGTGCTGTGACATGTAATGTTACAGTACTACTACAAAATATTTAATATGCACATGCTATTAATAAGATATGAAGAGATTAGAATGTTTATTTCTTTTATTGTAGTCTTTCAGAGCAGCAATTTACTGCCCTGTTACGCAGTAATTCATCACACATACTGTACAGTAGATGAGAGACATTTCCAAGCAACTCATTCTGTCGCAATTATCTCATTCCAAAAAGAAGTTTTCTTGTGCAACTTCATGTGGAGACAGGAGCAAGCTTTCAAAATCCCTCTCACAGATTGCGATTTACTTCCTGGCAGTGTTTATGTAGTTATTTATTTACTTCTGTTAAAATAAAAATACTCCACATAACCCCGGGTTTCTCGGGAGAGCCACGATCCCAAATGATGATTTAGCAGCCTAGATAAGATTATACTATCCTTAGCCAGGGGTGAAAAACAGAAGTCTTTGGAGGCATCTGATCTATCACACCATGTCTGCATTGCTTCTTCTATCTTATGAATAAGGCCTGCGGTGTTCAAATTACATTAGGCAGAGCTTAACACTGTGTCTGCGTCTGGATGAAGCACAGATTAGCATGCACTCCAGGATCAACCCTCAGGGCAGCCATGATGAAGAACTCTAACCATGCCTTGACTGTGCAAACCTGCACTCATTTCCATTGCATGGGATGAGACCGTATAAACCTTTGCCGTGCATAATAACAGACAACAAACCACCCGCAGTGATTAATTTTCATAATGAAAACTTTAATAACAAAGTGGAGGGGAGAGATGTTCGTAAACTCACCAAGACGGAAAGGACAGCATGTCTGAAGAAAAAAGAAGAAAATGCATTTACAGTTGTATCTTCTGCTTGAGCACTAAGTAGAAAGCATGCATTCATCCACTTCAAGTGCTGTTTATTTCGGAGCATGGGGTGTAATTCTGAATATTTCTCTTTGAAATGTGTGGTTCATGCAGATTTCTTTAGTAATTTATGCCAAAATTAATAGTTTGCATGCCTTTAAAGACATGCCTGAATATCTGATGCGCAGTGGTGGGTGGTTGAGAGAGTGCATTTGCATAGCAATGGTTGCTCTTCCGTAAAGATAACAACTTTGAAAACCATGCTAAATACATTTGGAGTTAATAGTAGGTGGGCTGAGAGTTGAAGCTGCCCACAGATTGGCCTCAATACAAATTATAACATACCTTAACTACACAATATGCCTTGTGTATGCATTTATTCAGAGGAAGAAATGGATTGGAAGGTCCACAATATTAATCCCCACAGAGAAAGTTGGTACAAAACACTTCACGTAGAGAAACATGCACTTTTTCTTGTTTTATGCTTTTGTTATTAGATCTGATATGAGACATTTTCCCCTTATCTCTTTTCATTAAAAAAATATGTATGTGTATGTATATGTATATGTATATGTATATATATATATACATATATATATATATATATATATATATGTATATGTATGTATATATGTATGTATATATGTATGTATATATATATATATATATATATATATATATATATATATATATATATATATATATATATATATATATATATATATATATGTATGTATATATATATATATATATATATATATATATATATATATATATATATATATATATATATGTATATATATATGTATATATATATATATAATAAATTGTATACACTGCCTTTCAAAAGTTTGTGGTTGGTAATATTATTTTGTGTTTTTTCTCTTATGCTCACCAATGCTGAATTTATTTGATCAGAAAAGTGTAATATTGTGAAAATTTATTAGGCCTATAGTTTAAAATAACTTTCTATTTTAATATATTTTAAAATGTAATTTATTTCTGTGATGCAAAGCTGAATTTTCAGCATCATTACTCTAGTTTTCAGTGTCACATGATCCTTCAGAAATCATTCTAATATGCTGATTTGCTGCTCAAGAAACATTTCTCTTTATTATCAATATTGAAAACAGTTGCGCTGCTTAATAATTTTTTGGTACATTTCTTTCAGAATTTTTTGATTAAAGAAAAGTTTAAAAGAAGAGCGTTTGGTTGAAATGGTTATCTTTTGTAGCATTATGAATGTCTTTACTGACTCTTTTGATGAATTTTTTTGCATCCTTGCTGAATATGACAGAAAATCTTATTGACCCTGAACATTTAAATGGTAGTGTACAGTGTATATATAGTATATGTAGTCATACATTTTCATACTAGCCAAGTATTTTTGGCATCTCATACATATTATCACAAGTTGTCATAAGAATATTTTAAAATTATCATTATTATTATTATTATTATTGCTTTGCTAGCATCTGTTACTCTGTTAATTTACAATGAATGTTTTAATGAAGACATTTTCAGGTGAGCCATGTGATTGGTGGCAGAATATGCTTTATTTATCTAGGTCAAGGCTAGGGTTAGATGAAAGAGTTATACCGCTGTCTAATATCTTTTCATTGGCTGTCTTCATTTGCATTTCAGAGTTACAACTGCCTCTGTCTACCCGGCTGGGAGGGCCAGTTCTGTCAATGGGAGACCGATGAATGTTCATCAAACCCCTGTAAAAACAACGGCACCTGTACAGACCTCCTCAACGCTTACAGGTGGGTTGCAAAAACACAGCTTGATGGAGCAAACACAATCTGGATGAATAGACAGGCTAGAGATGTGTCACATGGTCGACTAGTTGTCCAACAATCTACATGTTGTTAAAATGAAGTTGTACAGTTTATGTTGATTTTGTTTATTTAAAAACACATATCTTCCCATTACTTGCTGATGGTGACTCCTGTTCTAGCCTGTACTATTCAAGACAATGTTTTAAACCTTTTATGGTTAGCACTTATGTTATTGCCTCATTAAGATGAATTGCTTTGTTTTTTTTCTTAATTTGCAAGTTATTTGGGATAAAACTGTCTGCTAAATGAATACATGTGATGTAAATGTAAATTCATCATTTATGTCTGCTAAATGAATACATGTACATGTACATTCAAATTCATCACTTGCGTCTGTAGGGCTTTTCACATAGTGTTTAACCTGAGGTTATCTTTAAATTTTTTAAGACTTTTATCTCTAGGTTTCAAATTTTAATTTGGAATGGGTTAGTAAGGCAGATTTAACCTCCAAATTGGGTGCCAAAAGTGTGTAACGTGAAACAATACGGATATGGAATGCCCAGCCAGACAACCAATCAGAGAATGAACAATCCATGCCTGATTAAATATTCATGTGCTTTCTACTTCACAGTCCAAATAAGAATGTTATTTATCCAATCTATGTTACTGCTCTCATAAATATGTAAATAAGAATGTTAACCCACAAATATGCAGTGTGAAATCATGAAATGACACTGGGTTAACAATTTCATGAAAAGCCAGTTTAAATACATGAAAGAATTTGAGGCCTTTAGTCCATGTGTCAACTTTAAGGTCATCTCCTAAATGTTGACATTGAAATTCAATTTGAACAGAGATATGCAGTTAAAATTACAATCTTTTTCTTCCATTAAATATAGTGTATTTTTCTGCTTGTAATATGGTCAAATTAACAGTAGTTCAAAATTTTAAAAATGTGTTCTGCATTAGGGCTGGGCAATATGACGATATTATCGTATATCGACGATATCTTGCAAGTATCGCAATGTCGATAATAAAAGTCAGTTACAGACGATAATCGCCAATATCAAGACAAAACAAATTTATTTAACATAGTCCCGTAGTTACCATTCACATATTTATTCACATGCAATAGCATAAATGAAATATTTTGTAGCCCATAGTCGCTAATTAATAGGGTTAGGAATAAAAAATATATTCTGGAATCACATTTACTTAAGGCCAGGAATCGAATAGGCCTAGGCTACTCTTTATAAAATCAACATTTTGATTTTGCTTATTAACAATGTATTTTTATTTTTAAAACATTCAAGCGTGACATGAAGCAGACAACACGCGCCCCATGCTGTTTTCTGGCCTCCGCACATATCCAGAGCACGCACAGAGAGCCGCCTCATAGGTTATTTCGTGGACAAAATACACAGAAAATTATGTCAAAATATTCCTGTAAACACCGTTTAGTCACGCATGTGTGTGTAACAGACTATATTGGATTCGTGTATTGACATCAACCTAGGCCTATAGCCTACCCGCGGCACTAATAATGTTCATTTCTGTTTAAACCGACAAGATTGTTAAATTAGAATAAAAAGGCAAAATTAAATTAGAATGGATAGCCTAAATGTTTTGCACGCGCAAACAACAGAAAAGGAGGATTCACTTCACGCACCTGCAGCGCAAAATAAAATCATATAGCCTAAATTAAAGGAATAAATACACAAAATATATTCACAGATTAACAAAACAAAAAAAAAAAAAATGAAGCCATATGCTGTTTTAATTTATTTATTTTTGCGACGCTCTCCACACAAACAGGAAACTAAGACGGAAGAAAGCGTTACCTGTTTTCTTTATTTTACAAAAACAAAATGTTTTGTTTTTATTGTGAGTATACACAGATATAATTAAACTCTCTACAGTTTATGTATGACCAAAAATGAGTATTTTAAGTTGTTTTCACTGGTGTAAGGAAGCAGTTCAAGTGATCACGCCGGCGCCTCATGCACACATGTCAATAGCACTGCTTGACATAGCAGGCTGTTCATTATTAAAATAAATGAAAAATAAAATTCACAAACAACGTTTGTAATTACTTATTTTTTATTTATTTTTTTCGTTATAAGAGGCCTGTAAGGACACGTCGGAGCTCTAAAACATGAGAAAAAAATAACCTTTCCATTTTTTGGTCATGCAGAACGAATCAAATTGTTTTTAAGCGCTTTTAGACAAATAGCAAATACATTATAGCTTAACTACAAGTTTGAAAAAACAGCGCTATACTTTAAAATTAAATAAATGTATCATCATGAAATGTGTTCGGTGTTTCTTTCAAAAATAAAAGAGAAACATCGGACCTTAAGAAAAAATAGGCAAGACACATTTGACATCAACATGCATCATTCTTACAATCACCACCAGAATGTCCACCTTCACAATGAACTCCGTTAAACTCAATTCAACAATTCTCTTCATGAAACGAAATTCATTTCAAACTCTTGATAAGAGCATGTGTGGAAATGAGTAACAACAGTAACATAACAACAAAGCTAATGTTTTATATTAAAGCACAAACTAAGAAAAGAAAAACAAACCTTTAACCTTTAATTAAATTAAGTTTATGCCTACTGATTTGCAGGCTATTGTCAGAAAATGTGCAACCAAACTGATGTGTGTTTACAGGGGCGGACGGGGCAGACGGGGCAGGGCTCGGGTAGATGATATTATCGGATATCACGATATTTTTTAAGGCGATTATCGCTAAAATAATTTTTACATACCGCCAAGCCATATTCTGCATTCTGACTAATTCCAGTAGTGTCCTATTTTTAAGTGCAAGACTGTATCTTTATATTTATATATTCGTCCGATCAGGATCAGGTGAACCTGACCGATTGTTGTTCAGGCAATCCACTGACTAGTTGATTTTAAAAATATGTCGTTTTGCACCCTTGAAACAAACAATATAAAAAGCAGCACTGAGTTTAGTCACCTGTTCTCTCGTCACGTAGAAACAGACTGCGCTCTTACAAATGTGAGAGATAATGAATTACAGATGGCAGGTAAAACAAATGAATCAATCAATGGAGCACAGCAGGAGGAGGTTTCTCTCAATTGGTGACTCTCTTGAGAAAAAAGCTGCTGCTTCTGTTTCACCTAATGCGCCCTCTTGCTAAGGGCAGCGGAGGGAGGAGAGAGAGAGAGAGACAGAGGGAAGAAAATAGACTGAAAGGAAAGAGTGAGAGAATAGAGAATGTGTTTAAGACCGGGATTGGCAGCACGGCTGTAAGATCACTGCCACCAAGTGGAATGCAGATATCTCCGGCACTCTCTGGGATTCACTCTGGTAAATATAATCCCAGCTCACTGCTCTAACCTCCCAGTGTCCTACTTCCAGCTGTCTGGGATTTAATGCTTCTCGGACCAATAGTGCAATTAACCTATAAATCCCCTCAGCTGTCCAGAAATCTCCCGACAGTGATTCAGTTTTGACTATGAATCCCAAAACGAAGTAAAATAATGTTGTTTTCTTATATTTTGTGTCAGTTATATACTGTATCTCGTGGGCTGCCATGTTTCGATTATGATGAGAATGAAAGATTTAAAAAAAAATGCCCTCTATGATTTACATTTGCATATATATGCAATTTATGACTCATTGTTCATTTTATATTAATAACACCTGTAGGAATAGCATGTCTGGCCTCTTTAAAATAGCCATTGTGTGGGTTTTTTCCCTCTGAAATTAAGTAGAAGGTTTAATTTATAAGAGTTTAGTTCATGGCACACATTGTAATCCTGGTCTAAAATGAACAAAAAGGGATTTTCAGAGACGTATGACATTCATTAGTGAAAAGCACCACAGGGCTAAGCCAAATCGGAGTCTGCCCCTGGGGGAATTTGCTTTTATGCTACAAGGTCACTCTGTGCCAGGACTGTCAGTTGGTCTGTACATGAATGAATATTTTAATAGTACAATATCATATTCCTCAGTAATTTCACACAATGGAATTCCAAAGGATTTCAAGATGCTATTCTTGTGTCTTAAAGAGATAGAAAATTAAAAATCTGTCATCACGGTCTCATGTTCCCTTTCAAGGGAACTCGCGTTGCGTCGAGAAATTGATGCTTTGGGAACGCAACGCGTGATGTCGTCATGAAGCACGTGTGAAATCCGTCCAATGGTGTGACGAGACATCAGAAGCGGGTGACGTCACAGCCAGGAAGCTATAAAGCACACTCAAACAAAGCAACACTAGCTTCTGTGTCTTCAGTTGCGCTTTGTGTGATCTCGTGTGTCTTATTTGGTGGTGTTTGTCATTCATTCATATATCATTATGGCGGAAAAGCAGTTCAGATCGTGTGTTCATCCCTGCCCACGTTACATCACGGGTGGGGATACACACGATCTTTGTGTAGCTTGTTTGGGAGCGGAGCATGCTCGGTCAGCACTCGAGGGTGCTGGCTGTGAGCCCTGCGATCTCCTTCCTTTACGGACGCTCCGCTCCCGCCTGGCGCTTTTTGATGAAAGCGTTCAGGCTCGCATTCCCCAGGGTTTGGGTCCCGCTACTGCTGAGGCACAGCGTTGATCCAGATCTTGGGGATCGCAAATGGACTTGTCAGAGGGGTTTGAGACGCCCTATCTCAGCCCTCACCTGACAGGTCCAGTGCTTTTTCCCAGTGGAAGCACACTTTGCGGTTCCTTCCACATTGGGAGAAGCACCAGTGCTCAACGTGTCCAGCTCCGAGGAGTTGGATGTGGAGAGCACCGATGTAGCAGAGAGTGAGGACTCGCCATCCAATTCTCCCGCCTATGAGGAGCTGGTGGAGGTTATAACTCGTGCTGTGGCCAAGTTAAACATCGAGTGGCCAGCAGAGAGTGCTCAACGTGTCCAGCTCCGAGGAGTTGGATGTGGAGAGCACCGATGTAGCAGAGAGTGAGGACTCGCCATCCAATTCTCCCGCCTATGAGGAGCTGGTGGAGGTTATAACTCGTGCTGTGGCCAAGTTAAACATCGAGTGGCCAGCAGAGAGGCAGGATGTTCGCCCTAAAAGTAAACTCGATGAAAGCTTCCTGCCCTCTCGAGCACAGCCTCCGCGTCGGGGTCTCCCATTTTTCCCAGATCTGGAAAAATGAGGTGTGGAGATCCTGGAAGAAACCAGCCTCCTATCGTGTGCATAGTGCTCACACCACGCAATATGCATCGATAGTGGGGCTTAAAGAGCACGGCTATGGGGCGATGCCTAAAGTGGAGGAGACGCTTGCGAGCTATCTCTCTCCACAGTCAGCATCGTCCCTAAAGGCCCCGACGCTGCCCACCAAGCCTGTGAAAGTTACGTCTGGGCTGGTGGGCAAAGCATATCAGGCTTCGGGCCAGGCTGCGGCATGCCTTCACACCATGGGCGTGCTGCAGGCCTACCAAGCCGATTTATTGGGGATATCGATGAGGGCGGGGGAATTACCCCCGACGTAGTCGATGAGCTACGTTGGGCGGCTGATTTGTCTCTCCGGGAGGAGAGGCCAGATCTGTTGGCCGTGCTATGGCAGCCCTGGTGGCCATCTTAGTTCGATTAAAGACAAGGACAAGAACTTCCTTCTGGACTCTCCGCTTACGCCTCCTGGCCTCTCCGGCGACGCAGTCAATACTGTCGTCGAGAGGTTTTAGGAGGCCAATAAGCAAGCGCCGTTCCAAAAGCTCCTCCCCCATCGCTCTCATACCCCGGGGCTGCTCAGCAACACCAGCAGCCCCAAACATCGAAAGCCAGCTCCTCCCAACACCATGCCGCACAGAGACAGAGCGCCACCACCCGTACTCCCCCTCAAAGACACGGGGGGCCGGGTGGTCGTTCTCAACCGCAGCCTTCGAGGGCTAGGGCGGATCCGAGGACCGTCCTCATCGCCAAGAAGGCTGCGGGGGCCAGCAGCGCCAGGACCTTGAGGGCAGCCCCCTCCGAAGGGAAGTGTTTTACACCTCATCATACGGTGCCCTCAGGGGGCCGTTCTGCCAACCCTGCCACCTTGTGTGTTTCAGGGCGCAGCGGTCCCCAGCGAACATTCACCCAAGTGTCCGCCCGGAGACGTAGCGGTGCTGGGGTGTTCGCTCCCTCCGAGGAGGGTCTCAGAGCGATCAGTTCAGTTCCCCCCTGCCGGTGCGCCGCCTCGGGGCACTGAGCTGGTTGTTCAAAAGACACCAGAGGCCAGTTTCGAGAGGCTGGTTCCCTTAGTAGAATATCTGACAGCGTGGAAGCTACTGCCAAATATTTCTCAATGGGTCCTGCATACAATCGAAAAAGGTTATGCCATTCAGTTTGGGTCTCGCCCACCCAGGTTTATGGGGGTCCTACCCACCGTGGTGGGCCCCGAGCAGGCTCTGGTTTTGGAACAGAAAGTAAAAACTCTGTTGGAGAAGGGAGCCATAGATTATGTACTTATGTACTTATGTACTCCGACAGAGAGAACAGGTTCTACAGCCGTTACTTTATTGTTCCAAAGAAGGATTTTGGAACATTTTGGATCTGCGTCAACTGAACCAGTCAGTTATGAAGCTCAAGTTCAAGATGTTAACGTTGAGGCAAATCATGTCACAGATCAGGTCCGAGGACTGGTTTGTCACGATTGACCTCAAGGACGCATACTTCCATATCTCCATCCTTCCACATCACAGGAAGTTCCTGAGGTTTGCTTTTGGGGGCAAAGCTTACCAATATCGGGTTCTTCGATTCGGCCTAGCATTATCACCCTGCACATTCACCAAATGTATGGACGCAGCCCTGGCACCACTTCGTCTTCAGGGCATTCGTGTTCTCAATTACATAGACGATTGGTTGATTATGGCTCAATCGCAACAGTTAGCGGTTCGGCATCGAGATGTCAGACAACACATCGGTGGTCACCTATATAAATCACCAGGAGGCTTCGTCTGTACGCATTTCCCCCGATCGCTCTACTCCCAGGAGTTCTAGAAAGAGTTCGCCGGGACCATGTCCGGCTCACCTTGGTAGCCCCGCGCTGGCCGGGCAGAGTGTGGTTCTCGGACCTGGTGTCTCTCCTAGACGGCTCTCCCTGGGAGATTCCGATCAGGAGCGACCTTCTGCCCCAGGCAGGGGGCACGATTTTCCACCCCTGCCCAGAACTCTGGAACCTGTGGGCTTGGCCTCTGAGGGGGCCCAGCTCATAAATTCTGGTCTCTCAACTGAGGTTGTAGGGACCATTCTCCAATCTAGAGCTCCCTCCACGAGGAAGTTATACGCCCTGAAGTGGAAGCTTTTTACTTCTTGGTGCAGTGGTTGTCAGTTTGATCCAGTTTCCTGTCCCGTTGGTGCGGTCCTGGAATTTCTGCAGGAACGATTCACTGCAGGGTTATCTCCCTCTACCCTGAAGGTTTACGTGGCGGCCATTTCGGCCTACCACACACCTTTTGGCTGGTTTTTCTCTTGGTAGAGATCCTCTTATTACTCGCTTCCTCCGTGGCACCCTGAGGCTGAGGCCTGCGGTACGCACGAGGGTTCCGACTTGGGATCTTGCCATGGTGCTCCAAGGCCTTTCCCTAGCCCCCTTTGAGCCTATTGAGGAGGTCCCAGTCAAGTTTTTGACCCTCAAAACTCTGTTCCTCCTCGCTATATCTTCCTTAAAAAGAATAGGAGATTTGCAGGCCCTTTCGGTTGCCCCCTCGTGCTTGGAATTCGCACCTGGTATGGTGAAAGCGTTCCTTCATCCCAGACCTGGTTATGTCCCTAAGGTCCCCACTAATGTGGCCAGGCCCATCGTACTGCAGGCCTTCTGTCCTCCTCCCTTCAGAACTACGGACCAGGAACGCCTTAATTTGCTTTGCCCTGTTCGGGCACTGGATGCTTACGTCCACAGTAAGTACTTTTCACGACAACGATGTACTAAAAACAGAAAATAAAATTTTTCATGAAAATTTTTTGTAATTTTTCACATAAAAACAACAATGTCAAAATGATCCCAGTTCGCACAGATCAGTGAAAATGACTAAAACACTGTATTATGCATGCCAGGCCAGTATTGGCGATGTCACTTTGTAAAGGAACACTACGCACCTGACCTGACCTATAAAAAACGGCACTGAGTTTAGACACTTATTCTCTCGTCACAGAGACAGACTGTAAGCGATAATGAATTGCAGATGGCAGGTAAAACAAATGAATCAATCAAGTGGCCAGGCCCATCGTACTGCAGGCCTTCTGTCCTTCTCCCTTCAGAACTTCGGACCAGGAACGCCTTAATTTGCTTTGCCCTGTTCGGGCACTGGATGCTTACGTCCACAGAACTGCCCTGTGACGTAAAACTGAACAACTGTTCATCCTCTTCGGGTCCCCTAGCAAAGGGGCCCCGGCATCTAAGCAAAGAATGAGCAAGTGGATAGTCGAGGCTATTTCACTCGCTTATGAGTCGGCCGGGCTGCCCTCACCTTTAGCAGTCCGAGCTCACTCTACGAGAAGTATGGCGGCCTCTAAAGCCCTTCTTTCGGGAGCCTCTCTTCAGGACGTCTGTGATGCGGCAGGCTGGTCCTCGCCGCACACATTCGTCAGGTTTTATGATCTTGACCTTAGCTCCCCCGGGGCCCGGGTTCTCTCTGGTGATTGACGAGTCACACCAGACAGGTCTTTGTAATTATGGCTGCGTGGGTATTAACGTTCCCAAAGCGTCAATTTCTCGACGCAATGCGAGTTCCCTTGAAAGGGAACGTCTCGGTTACGACTGTAACCTTAGTTCCCTGAAGAGGGAAGGAGACGTTGCGTCGCCCAGCCATACTTCCGGCACGCCTGTCAGCGCTTACTTCAGACACCTTAAGCTAGCGTTGCTTTGTTTGAGTGTGCTTTATAGCTTCCTGGCCGTGACGTCACCCGCTTCTGACGTCTCGTCACACCATTGGACAGATTTCACACGTGCTTCATGATGACATCACGCGTTGCGTTCCCAAAGCGTCAATTTCTCGACGCAACATCTCGTTCCCTCTTTAGGGAACTAAGGTTACAGTCGTAACCGAGACGTTCTTCCAAAGCTGTATGAATTTGTCTTCCATGAAACCTAAAGGGTTTCAGTTTACAACATACGTTTACACGACAACGATGTACTAAAAACAGAAAATAAAATTTTTCAAATTTTTTGTTATTTTTCACATAAAAACAACAATGTCAAAATGATCCCAGTTCGCACAGATCAGTGAAAATGACTAAAACACTGTATTATGCATGCCAGGCCAGTATTGGCGATGTCACTTTGTAAAGGAACACTACGCACCTGACCTGACCTATAAAAAACGGCACTGAGTTTAGACACTTATTCTCTCGTCACAGAGACAGACTGTAAGCGATAATGAATTGCAGATGGCAGGTAAAACAAATGAATCAATCAAAGGAATCAATTAAACACTACGCACCTGACGTCACAGTTTTCACAAATTTGCATTTTTGTAGTTTAAACAGAGAAGATATTATAAGCATGGTCTTCATAGAAAGTGTTACTATAATATCAAAAGCAGTAGTCTAGATATTTAACGTAAAAAAAAAATCAGTCAAAACATAGTTGACAATGACAGTAACATTGTTACCTTTCAACTATGTTACTTGTGTAAACTCAGTTGACAATTTCACCATTTTGCCAGGTTGATCAGGCTAACGTCATATTTTAATATTTATTTGAAATAAAATCATAAAAATATTGCAAGCCATAACAGTGTACCCAAAATAGTTGATGGGCAAAAAATATACTCCTTGATGGGTCATTGGAGATAATGTTTAAAAAATAAAAAATAAATAAATAAGAGGATATTTACCATAATGTGTTTAAAATATCTGCCAAAGAACAAAATGGCATCACATGATTCTGATCAAATGGTTTTGGGATAAACCATTTTTTAGTTTTCAGGGGGTTAGTAACATGTGTTTGGTTAGTAACAGTTGACAGACTTTTTGCAGACATTAATAAAATATTAATTACATTTAAACTCTGTATTTTTGTATTTTTCGAAGGTATTTATAGATTGTAGAAATAAATGTAATATAGATAATCTTGACTTTTACATTTTTTTTTTTTATTAGTTATTTTGAACTCAAGACCCACTCATTTCAAAAAGCGCACATTGCAAAAACTGTAATGGCACATAAAGGCAATTTCAAGCAAACCGAAAAACGGTGCATAAAATATCGGTGTAAGATTATAGTATGCATTGTCTTAATGGATAAAATATATTTCTAAATAAAATTGTTAGAAAAATATATAATTATCATTGATGAAAATTAAATCATAGAATGACCCTAATAATAAGAAATGTTTCTTAAGCACCAAATCAACATATTAGAATGATTTCTGAAGGATCATCTGACACTGAAGAATGGAGTAATGATGCTGAAAATTCTGCTTTGCCATCACAGGAATAAATTACATTTTAAAATATATTCAAATAAAAAACTGTTATTTTGAATTGTAATGATGTTTCACAATGTTACAGTTTTTACTATATTTTTGATCAAATAAATGCCACCTTTGTGGTGAACATTTCATTTAAAACATGTAAAAAATCTTACCAGCTCCAAATGTTTGAATGGTAATGTAGTGTGCAATTCATATGGATTACTTTTATGATTCTTTTGTGCTTGGTCACCGTTCACTTTTGTAATATGGAAAAGAGGATATTTGTCTAAAAGGAAGTAAAAGTCATACAAGCTTGAAATGACATGAGGGTGAGGAAACGATGGAAGCTAAAATCTCCTCTTCTGACTCATAGGTGTATGTGTCCTCATGGCTGGACAGGCCTGGACTGTGGAGAGGATGTGAAGGAATGTTCTTCTTCTCCCTGCCTGAACGGGGCACGTTGCATGGAGTCTGACATCCCAGGGGAGTTTTCCTGCACCTGCCCACCCTTCTTCACTGGCCCCCTCTGTGAACAGCACTATGACCCCTGCGACCTGCGGCATAACCCCTGCCTGCACAACTCTGCCTGCCGTGCCCAGTCAGATGGAACCGCCCTCTGTGTTTGCTCAGTCGGTGAGATACAGCAATCTAGCTGCATCCTACCTACTTGACCCACTCACCTGCTGAGGGGCTTCCTGCTCTGTAGTTTTATGTTCACACTTCTGCTGCTTTTAATTCGTTAGCCTTCCACTGAGTTGTGTTAAAATAATGTATATCCCTTGCTAAATGCTAATTTTAGTCCAGAATAAATGGGTTAAATTGGGGGCGCATTAACACACAGGCTTTCATGGGCTGAAGCCCAGGGTCCTACACTAGGGCTGAAATAATATGTTTATTATTACTTTTATATATGGGAGATTACAGCAGTGACAAGTGCATTGTATAACAGAACTCTTACCCGTACATTATCAGGAATCACAACTGCATTTTTGGTGAACAGAACCGGACTGGTTTCTATAATGTCGTATAGTGCTAGAAAGCCGCTTTTTCTTTTTTTTTGAACGCGGGTTTGGTTACCTAAAAAAGTGTGGATATAATCTGCATGTCATCTGAAGGTTTTGAATCCAGTCAGTCTTCCACCAGAGCTGTTTTCGTGAGTTTCATGGTCTGTGCGTGACTCAAATGCCCCGGTATTAAAGCTGCTGTTGATTAATTTGACAGATGAACTTGCACCTTGACTTTTGTTGTTTCAAATGTGATAAGACATTACAGTTACAGACATCACAGCAAGACTTTAAGTCACAATCTTTGATATTACTTTAGTCACTGTCACTATGGTTACCGTTGCACTTTCATACAGACAGTATTCGAGACGCTATTGTAAGCGATGGTGTGATCAGGATACCTTAACAGCAGCCATATCACCTTGTAGCCCAAGACTGAAGCTAAGCAGGGTTGATCCTGGCTTAGTACCTAGATGGGAGACCTCCTGGGAAAACTAGGTTGCTGCTGGAAGAGGTGTTAGTGAGGCCAGCAGGGGGTGCTCACCCTGTGGTCTGTGTGGGTCCTAACGCCCCAGTGTAGTGATGGGGGCACTATACTGTAACCAGCACCGTCCTTCGGATGAGATGTTAAACCAAGGTCCTGACTCTCTGTGGTCATTAAAAATCCTATGGCACTTCTTGTAAAGAGAAGAGGTGTAACCCTCGATGTCCAGGCCAAATTCCCTCCATTGGTCACAACCAATCATGGCCTCCTAATAATTGGCTCTATCCTTCTCTCTCCTCTCCACATATAGCTGGTGTGTGGTGAGCGTGCTGGCGCCGTTGTACTGTGGCTGCCGTCGCATCATCCAAGTGGATGCTGCACATTGGTGGTGATTGAGGAGAGACCCCCGATACGATTGTAAAGCGCTTTGGGTGTAATAAACAATCTGTCTATCGATAGTGACGTTCACTAAAAATGAGATTTTACTGATGTTATTTATGACGCTTTTCCACTGCATGGCACGGTTCGATACGGCTCGGTATGGCTCACTTTTTGGTGCTTTTCTGCTGCATGGGACGGCTCGGTACGTCTCGCTTAAATAGTACCACCAGGAGGTTCCAAGTGAGCCGAACCGATATGTAACGTGTAAACACTGCAGATCACTGATTGGTCAGAGAGAATCGTCACTACCAGCATCATTGGATTTAAAACACGAGACCTCAGACCCGCTGGATTTCAATAGTCAGTAACAGCCAACGCAGTATCATTTTTTTTGTGTGACTTTTTAAAAATTACTTGATTTAAACGACCATCGCACGCAACTTGAAAAAAGAAATGGCTGTATCGTGGTCAGTAGACGAAGTGAAGGCTCATTAGTCGCAGAGGAGCGGATCCACGGCAGTAAAGGTGGTGCAACTATAATGATCAGTCTTTAATCCCACCCACTTTGAAGCAGTACTAAACTGTAGGGGTGTGCCCGAAGCCGAATACCTTTTTCAGAAAGGCACGGATAATGGCTTCACAGCGAATAACGGATAACGAATGATTCTGCCGAATAATATTTGGCTGAGACTGAAACAGTCACTCCTCGTGTTTGCTGGATAACAGGTGAGCCAGGGGATCACTGTAGATCAAGCAGTAAATCAAGTAGCCGCATTCCTGTTGCCTTTTCCATACTTTCCAGGCCTGGAAATTACTTAAATCAACTTCTATACATTTCTGAACTGTGTAGGAACTTCCTGGTAAAGCCCTGCCCACTTCCGATTTTTTTATCCGAATACAGATACAGATACGAATAATTTTGAGATTGTTACAAATACAGATACAGATACAAATAGTGGCTCCGCTGCACTCCCCTACTAAACTGCAGTGGAAAAGCAATCCGAACGTAAGCGAGCCATGCCGAACCGAACCGAGCCAAGCCAAGTCGTTCCACGCAGTGGAAATGTGCCATTATTGAGGGTAGGGGCCTACTGTAATCCTTTAGCCCAAGAGCCTCTACGATTGTGACTTCCAAAACTGGAAAAGTCATGTTAATATGCTTAACATGCTTCTATCTGCAGGATCTAATGGGGCAATGCTAACCAACAAAACCTTGACTCCTTGGTCTCATTGGATACATTTTGTAAACTAATAAGTATGATCATTTATTTTTATTATTAATTAGACTGGTACTTCAGTTGGAACTTGGATTGGAACTTCACACAGCAATTTATGTTAAATAATTTCTACAACCCCTCATCTATTTTCCATGGTTAGGTCATGGAAATTTGTTGAAGGTCATAGAAAAACCCTGCAATAGAAACACCACTGCTTTGGTCGTATACTGATGAGCATAGCTGCCTTCCAGGCAGTTGACCTGGGTTTGATTTCTTTTTTAGGTCAAGCAGTTTTCGGGATAATCTTCTTGTACCTGACTTCAAAAACCTTTCCTGGAGAATTTACACAACTGTTCAAAAGTTTGGAGTTGGAAATCTATTTAATGGTAGTCTCTTATGCTCACCAAAGCTGCATTTATTTGGTCAAAGTACAGTAAAAACAGTACTATAGTGAAATGGTATTATAGTTGAAAGGAAATGTTCTATTTTAAACATATTTTATAATTTATTCCTGTGATGGCAAAGATAAACTTTCAGCAGCCATTTCTCCAGTCTTCACATGATCCTTCAGAAATTTTGATTTTCTGATTTTTCTTATCAATGTCGAAAACAGTTGTGCTACTTGTGGAGACAGTAGCACAACTGTTCTAGGTCTCTTTCAGTAGAAAGTGTGGAACAAATTTGGAGATCTAACAGTACTGGGTGTTCACATAGTATATCTCTTTTAAGATCAATGAAAATTAGTTGTTTGCATTAAATGGCCCTATTTTAAGTTTTTTAGGTAAAACATTTGGATGAATGAGGATAAACTTGAGTTATTCTTCCTTGTTTACAATGATATGAAATGCATATCTATGATCACCCTGGCAAGCATTATGCTCAACTAACCTTCAAATATGCCAAAATACTCCACATTGCTGTAGAAGGAAAGAGTGGCTCATGAGAGGAAACTCTGGCTCTCTGGATATGCATGACTTTCTAGTTTTGTTCTGCCAGCTCTCCCCTGCAGTATTTGTCCATTGATGTCTTAAGCATAGGAGAGAATTATTAAGGATCACACACTGATTTGAAGCCATTGTAACCGCTTGAATCATACTTTCTTCCTTGTTAAACGGTGTCTTACCCTTCAAATGATTTTTCCATTTTCTTCACTTTCCTATTTTTGACTTTCTCTGCAGAGACAGAACAAACTATATCACTCCTGCCAAAGAACAAGTTCCAAGTGTTTCATTAAATTTTGGCTGCAGGTTTCCATCAAAGGAAGACGAGCCGTGCCTGATGAATGCACAGAACGGGGTGCAAAAGAGGTTTCTGCACAATCTCTTTAATCACAGTGAAGCGTACTCTCTCGCGCATGCACATACACACGCTCATCTGTCATTTGAAACCCTCCTGATATTATTATGCTCGTTGAGACCAGATCACTTACTCATAATACATGTCTGCTGTGTCTCAGGCACAGATTGCTCTAACTTAAAATTTTGCACATTTGTATTCAGCTGATCACTCCACAGTTTCACAGGGAATCTGATGTGTCTCCATAGCGATTCAGATGCTATTACTCATTCAACAGTAGTGAATACCACAATGCTGTGCAGCTGTATAATGCAGAGGTCTATCTCACTGTGTGGTTACTAGGGATGAGTGCTTGGAAGTGACAACAATGACTGCAACTTTTTCAGCAACATAATTGGTTACGATGGCAGTATTTTGTGGTCAAATCGGCTGTTGCTATATCTGGTTGTGACTATAAAAACAGATTGACTTTACTTGAAGATTGCTTGACAGACCAGTAGCATGTTCCTAGTTTGTCCTTCGCGTGCTGCCGAAACAGCACTGACCCACCAAGGCATTGACTCTACAAGAGCCCTGAAGCTGTGCTGTG
Organism: Elopichthys bambusa; assembly: GCA_037101425.1. Classification (NCBI taxonomy): domain Eukaryota; kingdom Metazoa; phylum Chordata; class Actinopteri; order Cypriniformes; family Xenocyprididae; genus Elopichthys; species Elopichthys bambusa. The sequence goes on from CM074443.1 coordinate 11,114,454, forward strand.
GTATCTGGTACCAAGACATTAGCAGCAGATCCTTCAAGTCCTATAAGTTGTGAGGTAGAGCTGCCGTGGATCAGACTTGTTGGTCACATCCCACAGATGCTCAATTGGATTGAGATCTGAGGAATTTGGAGGCCAGGGCAATACCTCGAACTAGAGGTCTGCATTCTCCCGACATCCTTTGACAACAGCGTATCTGCGCTTGAACTTGTAGTGAACAAAGCTTTCTGCAGTGGTGGCATTCAGTTCCCTGCCCTGAGCAACCTGGCAAGATCGAGTGCATCCTCAGAGAAAACATTCAGCCTTTGTGGTCAGATTTTGGAGGAGAGACGTTCTGTACAGGAACTGTTGTCAGACCTTCTGTTCTTGCGTGAATGTTTAAAAAAAAAAATCAGTTTGCAGTATAGCTAGCCAACAGTTTGTTTGTTCATATTTTTGGCTTATAATTTTGAGTGACAGATAATTTAATTTAGTCTATTTTTCTGTGACTTTTTTTTTTACTGTGTTAACAGTATCATGATAAGACAAATAACAAATACAGTTCTTGTATAGCCAATATTTTATATTTGTTATCCCCAATAATTCTCTCACTCTTTCTTTAGAGGAAATTTAAATGTGAGATTTTGGAAACGAGATCTAAATTTAGAGGGATCAGTCAGGTCGGGAAGAAAATCATTCTAAGCATATAGTGGGTGAACACAGTGAATTTTAAGTGGGGACCTCTACCTTGAACTCTTCATCATTTTCCTCAAACAATTCCTGAACAATGTGGCAATGTGAACAGTATGGCAGGGTGCATTATCCTGCTAAAAGAGGCAGCTTCCACCGGGGAACACCATTGTCGTGTTTAGATAGGTGGCACATGTCAAATTTACGTCCTCATGAATGGCCGTACCGGGTTTCCCAGCAGAATGGTGCACACGTACACAGCCATCCATGTGATGTAAAAGAAAATGGGACTCATCAGACCAAGCGACCTTCTTCCACCGCAGGTCCAGTTCGTCATTTGTGTGCCCATTGTACAGTAGGTGCATTAGACGGTGGACAATGGTCATCATAGGCACTCTGATTCAGCCGATCTGCAGCTGCACAGCCCCATACGCAGCAGAGTGTACTGTATGTTGTGACACATTCCTCCCATAACCATCATTAAAATTTTGTGTGACTTGTGCCACAGTAGACCTTCTGTTTACTTGGATCAGACAGGGTAGCCTTCGTTGCCCTTGTGCATCGATGAGCCTTGGGTGCCCAACACCCTGTCACCGGTTTGTGGTTTGTCCCTCCTTGCCCAATCACACTGCCTCCGCCGACTTGCCTTCTTCCCATAGTGCATCCTGGTGCCATGTGTTCCCCAGGTAAGCGACACACACGCACCCGGCCATTTATGTGATGTAAAAGAAAACGTGATTCATCAGACCAGGCCACCTTCTTCCATTGCTCTGTGGTTCAGTTCTGATGCTCACGTACCCACTGTTGGCGCTTTCGGCGGTGGACAGGGGTCAGCATGGGCACCCTGACTGGTCTGCGACTATGCAGCCCCATACGCAACAAACTGCGATGCTCTGTGTATTCTGACACCTTTCTGTCAGAACCAGCATTAACTTCTTGAGCAATTTGAGCTACAGTAACTTGTCTGTTGGATTGGACCACACGGGCCAGCCTTCGTTCCCCATGTGCATCATTGAGCCTTGGCCACCCATGCACATTTTCTACCCTCTATATGAAACTTTTTTGGGTTCACACTTCGCTATTTTTTAAAAAATGAGCCTATTTGCAAAACCTATTTTACATTTTACAAGCCTACTTACATTTCAGTTATGATTGACTATGATTACCTATTGGGTGGTACCTTGCAGTTATATTGGTTAGAGCTGGAACAGCAGCGGTACATGAACTAGCTTGTGTTCAATACACAGAATATGTTTTTGCTTTCAATAATACTAACAGCAGCTACTAATGGAATGGAACAGAATGGGTATAGGCCATTGGTCCTGAAACTTTGTTTTTGAACTTGAATGTTTGAAATGTTAGCATTTATTAGCGTTTGTTGAAGCACTGTGAATTAGCTTTTAAATGCTGCATTTATTAGACGCCTATACCCATCATTCCACCCTGAGCATTCTGCTGAATTTAACTGTCAGACTTAACAAAATGTGTATCCCTAGTGGCTACCCTGAAGTATGAAATTATAAGATAAAAAAGTCTGACTCATCACTTTTAACAATCCACAGACAGAAAAGCCCATGTTACAGCATGACTCTGAAATCAGATGATCGTGTTCATGCCCCTGTCTAGATTGCATCTGGTGGTTTTGAACTATGATGTGGCCGAATGCTTTTTTCCTTGTTATACATCTGACCCCTTTCGATTGCACTGGTGTGACCTCCAAAACGCAATCAAACCTGCCTAGCATCTGTTTTTTTGCTGTGGGCATCTGAATGATATGAAGTCTGTGGGGATAAGAGAGGCCAGAGGCCAGTCAGTGAATATGACTTTTTTTTGTATTGCGGTGTTGTAACACTATCAGGGAGGGAATGAAAAGAATGTTGGGGAAGGATAAAAATAGAGTGCTTTGGCAATCCACAGATTTCTTTTCTGGGGAAAGAAATAGGAAATTAGCATTTACTGCTGCATGCATTACTGAGCTAGAGATGTGCGTAGGCTCACATGCCACCTCCTTTTCTCTTTATTTCCTTCTGTCTCACTATCTCTCTTTCTCTCTCGTTCTACACTCACTCTGACCCACAGCCGTTCTCAGCCCACACTTCATATCTCAGTACATGGGTCGCCTGGCAGATACACTGTGTATTATTGCACAACCCGTGGATTGAAACCAAGCCAGCATTCCTACAAAAATGACATACCCCAAAGTTGCTGTATTTTTACTTATCTTTTTTTTTTTTTTTTTTTTTTAGTCTTTTGCAGACTTGACTTGTTCTTTGTTTACTCACTTTCATGTCAATCTAAACTTGTATGCTGTTTATCTTCTGCACAACACAAAAGGAGTCATCGCTCTTTTGCATGTAAGGGTCAAATCATAGTGACCACGGCTGCTCCAAAAAAGGAGAAAAAATAAAATGCAAACATATATTATATTATATTATATTATATTATATTATATTATATTATATTATATTATATTATATTAATTATATATTATATTATATTATATTATATTATTCAGAATGCATGACTTGGGGTCATTTTTTTTTTAAATAATATTTTTATTCAACAAGGATGCATTTAAAGACATTTACAATTTAAAATCAATATGCAATTACTTTTTTATCAATTGACAGCACTAAAAAATTTGAATAAATCAGAATAACATGCATTTTAAAATATAACAAAAAATAGAAGAGTTATTTTAAATGACTAATTTCACTATTTCACTGTAATATTTATTTTTGAGCAAATAAATGCATCCTTGGTGAGCATGAGACTTTTTTTTTTTTTTTTAGAAACATTAAAAAATTAGTATATTATATTATAGTATAGTATATTCTATTCATATAAGACATTTGATAGCTTATAAAAATATTGTTCCAGGTAAGGGGAAGAATATTGGTGAATGTATATTAATAATGTTTTATACACAATTTTTTTTTTTTTTTTCTGTAGACGCAAAAATCACATTTTGAAACAGCGCACCAAACACAATGCACTAGTTTGACAGTTATATGGAATACATTAATGGTTCTTTTTGTTTGTGTATGTACATTATTCCATATTTCTAATTTTGTATACCACAGAAGGAAAAAAAAGGGTTTGCATATGGGTTGGTAACGGCAAGAGGGTGAGTAAATAATTTTCATTTTTATGTTAACTTTCCTAAATTAGATTTTTTTGCACATCGAAGGTTTACAACACATGATTAATCCCACCTCTTACTGAATGTACCACAGCATTCATACAGCAGTGTTATTCTGATGCCCTCTTGGTAAATTCAACACTGTGCTTGCTTTGATCTATTCTTATGTACAGCTTAAAATGCATTACTCTTGAATTAGTCTTGTTGGTTGACATGAGTATGTGACACTGTAATGAACCAAGGCCCCAGCTGAGGCGAGGAGATAGGAGACGACAGAATACAGCACATATCTCTCCATGCAAATGATGCTTTCATGCAACATTTATTGAGATACAGGTGCTGAGCCACAAGATCACACCCTGCCTCTTGTTCAGCTGAGCAGGCACAAACCTTTTGTGTTTACACAGCAGCATGCTTTTAAATAGTTGTACAGCAAGAACAGGACGGGCCGACGATAACACCCCTCACCTGAGGGCAGACGGGTATGAATGATGAGAGAGCGTACAACAAGTTACTAAGCAGTCAGAACAGCTACATGAGTGATGTCGTGATGAAGAGGGACATAAGAAGAGACACATGAGTTTTGTTTCAGTATGTTTTGATTGCCATCACTTGTCATTTCAAAGGCTCCCATTACATCTACTGACATATAGGCTCCATCTGAAAGTTTAAAAATGTTGCCTTCGGAGGATGCGTTTCAAGGTACAGTAGGAAGGCATCAAAGGCATGTCTGAATCCAATGCTAGCTTCACTTCTTGTCTCCTAAGATACCTAAGATGTCTTGGATATCCCACAATTCTGTGCGTCCCATTCTGTGACAGTTGAACTAAAAATAAAGATGGCGTCTAAAGGTTGCAGTTGGTGGTCAATTTGTGTGTAAATGTATGTTTTTGACCAACGTTTTCTACTTTTGATGCTATTTCTAGTGAGAAATTACTAGTGTAGTAATTAAATATTCGCTTGGTTATCACCAAAGCTCACTCTATTTTGTTGTAGATTATTAAACCGTTATGCTGCTTTAGAAGTCTAAGCGGTGTGACGCGACAGAAGACAATAGAACCCATTATAATCAGTGATACTGTCTACACTGGATGCGGCTCTGCTAGACACAACAAATCCCAGACAGTAAACTGATGCCCCATAATATTTCTGATGTACAGTACTCCAAGCACTTCTACAGATTTACAGATTTGTGTAAAACTTTTGCGATATTTTCTAAATGTTGATAAAACATTATTGAAATGAGAGCTTTTCCATTCACCAGTGTTATGCAACTAAAATGTAATTTATTCATCTCGTCATTCAAAAAATCATGGTGATGGATATTGGTAGGTTTCCGTATATTGCAGCCACTGTGCTAGCCATTATTTTTAATCGAAAGAGACATAGGTATGTTAGCCAAGCATTAATGGCAAGAAAAGCCCCTTATACTTTGGCCAAGTATGAGGTGTTTCTGGGAGGTTATAGTATGCGATTTCGTAGAGGAACTGTGGATTCAGAATTTCCGGATGAACAGATTTTTTGAGTTGTGCTATGCAATAGGGCCTCTTGAAGCACCTGCTGCATCATGCCCAAGGGTCTACAAATAAATGCATAGCCATATAATGATCATGTGACTCTTACTTATGCCAGGTGACCTGTAAATGCAAATAAAAAAAAAATCTCGGGTCACCAATGTAACCATGGTTCCCTGATAAGGGGAATGAGACACTGCATCCTAGGACACTAATGGGGAATGCCTCTAGCATGCCGGTGTCTGAAGCACTTGTCAAAACATGACAATGATATTGGCTGGCGACAGCCCATGACATCACTAAGGACTGCTAACAAGGAGGCTAAGAGAAGCCTCACACTTGATACTGCCATCCAAGCCGAGCCCTTGGGGCGGGGGCTTCAACAGGAAGACTCTCCAAGCAAGAGGAAACCCAACAATGCCACCTTGAGGACAGTTAAACAGAGCCTATCACCAAATCTACAGCCCTCATGGAGCCCACAGAGTGGAGGCTTCAGCATAATGACCCTCTATAGAGCTCCAGCAGTCACGTGAGCCACTATGTTTACACCACCATGCTGGCAGGCAGTGACAGCTGGGAGCGAATATGAAATGAATGGTGCCAGCATCAGTTTCAAGGCAACAGAGTTCACTGTGCACTTTAATTAAAAAAACATAGACATGTACATAGCAAAATATAATAGATTAAACATAACAGATGTCCCCGGAGTGATTTTAACGTGTATCGATAAAGGAACGGATAGATTTTCTGACCTGTAGTATCCTGATATGTAGAACTACCTCATCAACTTTCCCTCGTCCTACTCCGGAGACTCTTTAAAAGGCTACAAAAGCCTGGAGGGGTACAAATGGACACAATCTAATTTTGTGATTAATATTCAACTTTGGAGTCTGCCGGCTAAAACCCTGCTTTGTCGTCATTGGAAGGGTAGTTCAACTGTGTTATTAGGTAACGTAATCGGCCCTAGCTGTCCTTGTTTGTAGGTATACAGCATAGCTAACGTTATATCACTGTGAATACAGTAGACATCATAAATCTCATTAAAATCTTAACCCGTTAAATCCCAAATTTTCCCCAGACATTAAAATATCCAAATGAGGTGTCATAGTTGCCCCTTGAAATAATCAGTAATTATTTTTTGACATTTTTATGGAAATGTGTGTGAAAAATTGTGTTTTGTGTTTAATAATGTGTAACGATACGTTATACTGAAAATTCATATATAGTCTATCAGCCCAGTTATTTAACACGTTTTAAATTCTTTCATATCATTTTAGGGTTACTATTAAACTTAAAAACCTGTATACAACACACAGGAATACTGAGATCAAAGACAAAAAAATAAAAATACAAATACAACCATCTGTTGTTTTATTGTGTTGGTTAGCACATTTTATTGCAGTGAACCAATTCAGTTGTCTATCGGGATCATTAGGAATATGATAAAATGATTATCCCTTTGCTTTCCCGTGTCTGTTCTGGCATCCTGGCGCACTGCAGCTGTCCAATATGTTGAAATGGTAAGGTTTGTAAGGTCTAAACATGTCTGGTTTTAAGTTAACGTTTGACCACTATTGACATTAATGCTACAGCCATTCTAGCGCTCTCCTGATGGCCTGCCAAAATGGCGGCGTTTAGATTGCGTGACGTCAACCTCCGGAGCTCTATAGCGAGGGGAATCCTAACTACACTCTATGCTAAGAGACCACCTCACCAAGGAGGCTCACAGAAAGCCATACTACTTAAACCAGTTATCTAAAGTGGAGCTTGGGGAGAAGAGGTCTCAGCACTCTCTAAATTGAGAGGAAACCTAACTATGCTTCCCTAGGTGTGGCTAGACCAGAAAGGCTCATAGCCACCCCAGCTGAGCTCAAAGAATGAAGGCCTCAGCAAAAACGACTCTCTAAAGCAATAGGAGACCTAGCTACATTCTACGCTAAGGACTGCTTAACAAGGAGGCCCAAAAAAGCCTAACACTTGATACGGCTATCCAAGCGGAGCTCTGGGGTGGAGAATTCTGCAGAAAAACTCTCTACCACCATGAAAACCAGGGAGGCTCCAAAAGAGAGCCAACCAGCCAGTCTACTGCCCTCACAGCATAACGACCCTCTATAGCAAGAGGGAACCTAACTATGCTCTATGCTTAAAAGACCACCTCACCAAGGGGGCTCAGAAAGAACCACACAACTCTGATGGGTAATCTAGTGCAGAGCACTGAGGAGCGGAGGTTTCAGCATGACAACTCTAATGGGGTGTTCACACCAGACGCGACTTGCGCAAATCAATCACGCTATTTGCACGTAGTCGGACGCTTTTTGAGTTGACATTTTGAGTTTACTCACTTTATTCGCACGTGAAATTCACTTCACAACAGACACGAATTTGCGCAAATTTTACCAGATTGTATGACGACCTCACTCACTTTCTTTCAAGCAAGATCCTTTTTAATTCTGTTTCTATAAAAGTACAAAGATGTATTGTACAGCGACGATGATTTTGTCCTCCATTGTTGTTTCGGATTTTCTGCCTCCGCTCGCTACGTCATAATCACGTCACTACTAGAGCAAGCTCCTGATTGGTTAATGCGGCACGAATATTCGGCAAGGTTCAGATTTTTCAACTCGGGCGATTCGCGCAAATCACTCGTTATGCGCGTCAAACGGCCAAAACGCTCAATTCGCGCCACGTTATTCATGGTGCCTCATTCACGCGGGTCGCGCCACGGGATGTCTATTCGCGTCTTCACTTAACATGTAAATCACTCACGCTTAATGCTTCATTCGCATCTGGTGTGAACGCACCATAAATAAAGAGAGAACCTAGCAATGATCCCCCCAAAAAAGGGTGGTTGCACCAAGGAGGCTCAAAGAGAGCCATACAATGTGGTGGACCAACCTAAAACAACCTGAAACACCAAGACTGCTTACGAAAGAGGCTCAAAAGAGAGCCTAACAATTTGATACTGCTATTAAGGCAGAGCCCTAGTTAGCGGAGGCCTCAGCAGACGACTCTCTAAAACAAGAGGAGATCTAACAAAGCTTGGAATAACTCCAAGGAGGCTCATAGAGCCATACACAAAGGAGGCCCTGCCCAGGATGAGCTCTGAAAGAGGGAGGCCTCACAAAATAACCCTAAAAAATGTGAGGAGCCTCAAGAGAGCCAACGACTCAACAGCTCCAACCTGGACGGAGTCGAAAAGCGGAGGCCTCACCAAACCACTCTTAATGAGAGGTGGCCTGACTATGCAAAATTAAAACACCCCGAAACCTAACAACGCACCCACAATCAGTATCCTGTGCTGAACCATTAAGAGGGCAGGAATATAGCGTCCTAGGATGCAGTGCAAGTTATGGGAGTTTTTGCGAAATTGGCGCATTTCCACTGGGTGTATTTTCAATTCTTAATTTCAATTTGCCCAATTTTAATGGTAATGGAAATGCAGCTATTGTTAAAAATACAGTTAATCGCTGAAGTTATGCTGTTACGCTGAAGAATCACACTAATGTCTAACAGTGTACACTGGTCTGCCACATTAATGGTTGCTTCTTTGTGCATCAGTACAATTTGCAGCTGGTGGTTCAGCTTTTTGGGCAAAGTCTCTGAGGAATCCCATGCGCAGAACAAAAGCTTTTCATTTTCTGAGGTGTTTCTTGCTTCCCTTTTTTATTCCCTCTTTTCATTTCTTCCCTCCCTACACAGCTTTTTTTGCACTTCTGTCTGTGTTAGATTGAGATTGTATCCCATTCCAACCATTCAGTAAACGGCTTCCCTCTGCATTTGGCCTTATCTTCTCTGCTGCATGATTGTATCTCTGCTCCTATATTGCAATGCATTGCAAAAAGTATGTGCGGCTGTACATGTGTGGTTGCAAGTACATCCTTTTGTTATTTTTCTCATTGTGTGACAAGATAATTTCAATAGAAAATGGTCTCTGTTATCAATGCGAATGTGGTGAAGTGAAATTCTGAGAGGAATAAAATAGAAGTTATGGCTTCATACTTCATAATTGGATGGCAGCAACGGATTGATCAGTTATCCTGTACAACCTCAGACACTCAAAGGGACTGTGCAAGTAGTGCATTGCAGAAAATGTAACAGTCTATATACCAAACAATGACATTCAGTAAAGAAATGACTATGCTGAAGTCATTCAGGATGGTCTCATCTTACTGACCTTGATGCAACAATGTCAGCATCTGCCTTTCACGAAGATGTTACATTAAAGACATGTGAAATGATAGCTTTACACTTAATATACATGAGAATAGCTGAAAGCTGTGGTTTTAAAGAAGCCGCAGCCCGGGAAAGTGAATATCTGCAAGAAATGGTTAATTGTAAGAAGGAATTTACCTAATAGTTTTCTTCCTACTGCAGTGAGTCTTAAGAAGAGCTTTATCCTGCTGTACATATGGCTGCTATAAATCATGTATGTTAAGTGAGCATACTATATGTAGGACACCAGTGCAAAAGGTGTAGGACTTTGGCATCCATTTTTGAGAAAGCTAGACCTGAGAAATGGCACTGAGGCCATGTACACACTAAAGTTTTAGGAGTGACAACTGCATTTAAATGCTGGAGTGAGTCTTGTAAATTATCGTTCCATGTGTGTACAGAACACGATTCACTCCCAAAACTGCAAAGTTCTGGCATCTCACGTGTTTAGTATCTGCTGTTCTGACCAAAAAATATATTACAGTGACAAAAGACTCTTTATGCAAGATATAGCAACATGAATGAATAAAGACTCGTACCGCTTTCCCTGTGATTTCTTGCGCTGTATAACTGTAAATGACCGTATCAATTCCAGCGAGAGTCCCTATCCTTTCGCAGTGCATGCAAAGTGGATTCGTAGGGCAGAAAACAGCAGCATCTTGACATGTCAACAACACAAACCAAATTCCTCCAGGCCTCAGCTACAACTACAGTGTTTGAGGGCGGGTCAAAGTAGACATTGTTCGCGGCCAACCAATAAAGTCCATAAGCTGGCATTGTGCAAATGTGTTACATTGTTACGTAGATATGTAACAGGAAGTGAGACTGGAATCACTGACGACTAATTTCAGCCGTTCATCCTAACAATGGATGCATTGAATCGCAGCCTTTGTGATTTTACAATAGCACTATGCTATTATGATTTTATATGGTTTTAATATGTTGCACAGCCTTAGAAAATGGCCTAATAATTCTCATCTGTGGAATGCGCCACTTTTTTTGCCGGTTACTCGACACAGGTAAATTGCAGTCGAAAATCAAGTACTCGACTTTAATCAAGGAATCATGACAGCCCTAAACTTTATTTGTCATTCACTTGAAAATGTTTACTTCAAAAAAACAGCTATATTACACACTGCATGAAAGGCATTATTTGAAAAAGCATAATAGGAGCACTTTAAAAGATCATAGTAGTAGCTTAAGGTACTACAACTTTTGCTTTTAGGAATAGATAAGGTACAAAGTTGTACCTTTAAGGGTACTGCCCCAGTGGCAAGCTGTTCTTGCAAAATGTTTTAGTCATTTTATTTTAAAATGCATTTAAATTAGAGTTGAGTTTTAAGTGTGATTCGATGTTCAGCGTTATTTGTGTGACATAGGGAGTTATTAACTATGAAGAACGTTCTAAATCTGAAGTTCCATTTCAGTTCCTATGCTGCCTTAGAAGTTCAAAAGGTTTTGGAACGGAGCTATTGCACTAGTCTAGTCTCATACACAATTAATGATAGTTCGAAATAATAGGCAAAAGAAAAAATATATATATAATGGCTCCTTACAAAGAACTTTCTCACTTGTCAACACTTTCCTAGGTCAGGAAGAGTCTACTTCAAACCTGTGAACAATGCAAAAGGTTAAATTGAGTTTCTTTGAGTCAAACTGATTTATCCTTTAATTAGATTCAGATAAATAAATTGTTTGTGTGTTTTTCATCACAATTAGCCTTTGAGCTGGAGTCTCTCTCTCTTAGTGCATCCTGCTTTGTGTATGTTCACCAGTTATTATAAATATTTAGCTTTGGCCCTATTTTGCTCATGTCTTTCAGATTGATGATCATGGGCCAAGGCTAATTACCAGTATGCTGTTGCTTTAAGACTGCATTCATAAATCTTAGTTATTTATAAAGATTGTTAATAATAGTAATGACTATAGTTCACCTTGATAAATTCATCAAGCTTGTTAATGACTCTGGTTTAAAGCTTAACGAATTAGCTTGTTGGTGCATGGTGAACTCATATTGACCAACAATTCTTGGTCATGTTAAGCTATTAACTTATTTACAGTATGTATGTATTTATTTATATAAATATTGTATATTAAATAAAAAGTTGCAATTCCAGATATGACAATGTGGGACATACATTGTCATATCTGGATTTGCAACTTATATGTAATATTTATATAAATAAATACATAAATTAATTCATTAATAGCTTAACATGTCCAAGAATTGTTGGTCAGTGTGAGTTCACCATGCACAAACAAGCTAATTCTTTATATTTAATTTATCTCTATGATTGTATATGCATCTACACGTATGCAGATTTGTCTTAGACTTACTTGTTTCTCAATGTCTCGATACTAACGGTGAACTTCAAACACCAAGACACATGGCTGTGTTGATATGGTTACATTTCAAACTAGTCTCATATTTACTTTGGAAGGATGAGTTGTCCCAGGAATTACCTGCACGGCTTTGTGGGGCGTATAGAGGATGCTGGGAAAGAATGATGGAACATTTGTGTAAGCCACAGGTATCTTGCTCTCTGTTTTGACAGTGAAGAAACTCCAGTCTCACTGTGTGTTCTTGCTGCAGATGCATTAATGTTGACACTCCAAATTGTCCCTAGAGACATCACGTAAGGCTGTGATTGACAGTTCATCATGGGCCGGTGCCAGCTGTATATAATCCAGCAGATATTTTACAGTGCATCCATAGTGGCAGAGAACCAATACTCGATTTTGTTTGCTGCAATCTAATGGAAGGATGATGTCTGGAATGAAATTGGGGGTTGATGCCAGTTTGAATCAGCCAGCTTTGGTAATCATTGAGAAAAGTTGTACACTTCCAGTCAGAAATTCTGTATTGATGAGTTTACAGGTACAATTGTGCCTCAAAACACTCTGTTCCCCACATTTTTAGCAAATATTCACTGAAAAATGTATCACTGGGTAATGATATTCTGTTTAGTCACACTTGACCTTAACAAACCCTTCAGTGGATGCTTCTAACACTTGAGGGAATAATTTATGGCATGCATAAATGCAGGTAGAGCTTATACTCATTTGGCTTTCAATTGTTGCTGTTATGAGTCATGTCTAATGTGTGAAACCAGTCTGTAGTTTGAAACGCTTCAGAGAAGATAGTGTACAGTAGATGTTCTGCTGCATGTGTTAGAAAAATAAAGTGCGCTTGCTGGAACTGTAAATATATTCAGTGGTGACTCAAGCTTATTACGTTTCTGAAAACATGAGTTTCTTTTTTGTCTTTCCACTGTTGAGCAACATCTGCTCTCAGCACTAAACCAATTAGACAATGAGCTCACAAGAATGCTAAAAGCAAGAAGGTCTGTGAAAGATTAAATTAAATGTAATAATTATATACGTATATGAATGTCTTAAAATTAGTTGTTGTTGTTTTTTTGTTTTTTTTAGGCGACGTTAACCATTTTGAATTTGCAACTCATTCAAACTTAATTCTGAGTGAAACCGAATATTTAGTGTGAAAGAAATTCAGGGATGTAATTGATTTTATCAGTAAACGACAGCATTGGACGCAATCTGGCAATATTTCTAAGATGGAAGAAAAGTTTTAACAGTATTTTGGACATTCCTCAATTTTGTTTAAAACTTCACATTTGAACCATCAAGAGTTAGAGTGACCGACCCAGCTTTGCGTAGTTGGTGGGGTGAACCAACAAGCATGATCTCTGTCTTTTCACTGTTAAGACAAAGAAAATGTTCTGTCATCCATTCTTTCATCTTAGAAATACATTCAGAAAGAAAATCAACAGGCACAGTTTCATTAGATTTAAAATGAATGTACATCTGAGTATCATTGCATAAAAATGAAATTTTAGACCAAGTGATCTCAAAAGCTGGCCAAGAGGGAAAACATAAATATTAAAAAGCAGAGGGCCCAAAATTGATCCCTGAGGGGCGCCAGATTGCACAACATTAACCTCAGATCTAAATCCACCCATGGCAACAAACTGCTTCCGATCATTGAGGTAGGACTTAAACCAATTAAGAACAGTATCAGAGACCCCAAAAACAGTTTCAAGACGATGATCAACAGTGTCAAAAGCGGCACTGAAATCAAGATGGATCAAAACTGAAAGACAGTCTGAATCTGAAGCAATTAACAAGTCATCGGTGACCCTAACCAGAGCTCTTTCTGTACTTTGGAATTTTTGAAAGCCAGATTGCAAAGGCTCAAAGAGATTGTTCTTAGTTAAACGAGAAATTAAATGAGAAGCAACAACTCGTTCCGAAAGTTTAGCAAGAAAGGAGAGATTAGATATGGGACGGAAATTGGTTCTCATAGTCAATATTTATCTTTTTAGGTACCGGGGTAATCGCAGCCATTTAAAAGCTGTTGGGACAACCCCAGTACACAGAGAGTCATTTATAATGCTCAGAACAACAGGACACAGAGAAGCAAAACATGACTGAAACTGACCAGTCGGTATGGGATCTAGTACAGAAGTGGCTGCTTTCATTTTAGAGACATCTGCTAAAAGAGAATATGAGTCAAGTGTACAGAATTTTGAAAACATAGTACCAGAATAAAAAGGAATATAAACAGCAGAAGAAGACAATGAAGTAGAAGCACAAAAACCTTTACGAACATTTTCAATCTTGGTGCCAAATAAATTCAGGAACTTATTACAGAGATGATCAGAAGCAATAACATGAGACAGTTTTACGATTCAGCAATTTGTTAATAGAATTAAAAAGTTGTCTTGAATTTCCTTGATTGTCATTAATCGTTTTAGAAAAATAATCAGATCTGGCAGAAACAATTCCAGCCTTATATTCTTGTAAGCAGTCTTTCCATGTTTGATGATGAACAGTCAGACCTGAGAGACACCACCTATGCTCCATTTTACGGCAAGATGTCTTCATCATACACAAATCCTTAGTATACCAAGGAGCAGGACGTACAAATGAAACAGAACGTGACTTTTGAGGAGCAAATAAGTCCAGGCCAGATAAGAGAACAGAATTTAACATAGAAACCTTTGTCTCTAGAGGATCAGATGGAGAGAAACTACTTAATGTTACTTAGTCATTAAATGTCATTTTTATTAGTCAATAAAAACAGAAAAGTCAAAAGGGTCAACTGATCTCCATTTCCGGTATGTCAAAATACGTGAGGAGGCAGTGTTGGCAACAGGTATGTGCATATCAAAAAAGATTGCCAGATGATCAGACAACCCTAAATCAATAGTAGACAACTGAGACACAAAAGATCCATTACATATCACAAGGTCTAAAATATGTCCTTTTTTATGTGTAGTACAGTCAACAGACTGATTCAAACCAAAGCACTCCAGCAAAGACAAGAAGTCCTTTGTTAATGCAGAATCTTTTTTTTATCCATCTGGATGTTAAAATCCCCCAAAAAAAGAGTTCTCTCAAATTTGAGGCACAGATACGACAGCAGATCTGCAAACTCTGATAAAAAAAAAAGTATTTATTTGCTTTAGGAGGCCGGTAGACTAGCTATGGCAGTTGAGTGACACTCATGAACAGTCAAAATGAGACATTCAAATGAAGAAAACGGACAGCTACAGGTCTTAGATTGTATTGCTGGTTGTACAATACAATAATGCCACCACCTCTACCAGTGGATCGCGGGAGATCGAATAACCCGTAGCCAGCAGGAGTAAGTTCATTAAAAAGAAGACCATCCGATTGTTTGTGCCATGTTTCGACTAGACTTAAAAGGGAGAAAGTAGCGGCAGCCAAAACGTGCCAGTGTTCCCCTTCAAACCGGTATAAAAAAGGTACAAATGTTTCACAATATTACTGTTTTTACTGTATTTTTGATAAAATAAATGGAGACTTGGTGAGTATAAGGGGAGTTTTTTTTTGTTTTTTGTTTTTTAAATTTAAAAAAAAATTCTTACCTCAAACTTCTGAACGTTACATTATCCAATAGCCAAAAATTCTTTCAGAGCATAAAGCAAGTTATTAAATTTTGATTTTAGGGTTACAGTATAAAGATTTTTTTTCTTCAAAATATCATGCACAGATTAATCTTTTTACAGACTAGGAATGTGTATTAAAGGTGCAATATGTAAGAATTTTGCAGTAAAATATCCAAAAACCACTAGACCAGTGTTATATATTTTGTTCACTTGAGTACTTACAATATCCCAAATGTTTGCAACTATTTGTAAATCGTGAGAAAATTGCAATTTTAACCAAGGCTCGGGGACATGTGAGGAGTCGCCTGTCAATTGCGTCATACCCGCGTTACCCTCGGTTTCCAGTTTTATTTTGTAGAAATCATGGAAATACCAAAGACGCTTTAATATTTACATGTTTTAATAGACAAGGGAACTGTTTTGATAAATTTATAGACAGAAAACGAATTATTGTTATATAGCTCAACGCATTTAGTCTTATTGTTTAAATCTTGATTTACTTGATTTTTTTTTTTTTGCGAGTACCATGTTTTTACCATGCCCCAGAGAAAAACACTATTTGTATATGAAGTACCTAACATAACAATCAGATGCAGCTTTATTTTTGTAACATTTTAAAATTAATTGCATGCCATTTATCAACACCAGTCATCCAGCATTTAATATGATATTCTAAAATCGATCTACCTTACTGCAGTGTGCAACAGTGTCTCACAGCAGCCACTGAGTGAACGCACAGACTAACGTTATAACACACTCAAATGTATCTAATATGATAAACAGAGCTGTGTTACCTCATACTCATGACCGGAAAAGCGGAAGCAGCACCGGGAACTGTGGCATAATAAAAGTTCGCTGCTCGCGGTGTGTTGCGCAATCACTCCAGCGGCCCCCCAGCAGCTCCCACAACACTCATGAAGACCACACGTCCCAAGATTCCACACTCAAACTTGCCGTCATCAAGCCACGCCTTTGTTTTGAATAGGCCTCTAGCGGACAGAAGATTTTACATATTGCACCTTTAAAGTAAAAAGGTCCATTTTGATTTCTTGCTGACTTTAAAGCATTATTTTCAGGCACAATGCTGAGCAGAGGATGAGCTTACAGCGACAGCGTGCCGACAAAAAGCTGAATATTCACGTCTCCCAGGACCTTTTCCCCAACAAGAGCCCTGAGCTGATTACACTCCCTCCTCCCCTTCATCCCCGTAATGAACACGAGGAAAGAGGCCCCTGAACTTCACCTCTTTCGTCTCCCTCCCATCTTAACGAGATCCTCTCCACACTTCCACCATGAGACCTCAGCCTAATCTGTGGAGGCACTGAGGTATTATTAGAGCTGTAAGAGTCCTTGGAGGAGACGCTAGGAGCGCGAGGCCTGCCAGATGAGATGGGCTATTGGGAGGTGCACGGTTCCATTAAGATGGCATTCACCAAGGGCCTTTGTTATCATTGATCCTAACGCTTTCAGGGAGCAGTGAGAATTACTGATCCATGACCATCTCATCTGTCTTGCAGGGTTTGAGGGAACTCGCTGTGAAATTGATAGCGATGACTGTGTCTCAAGACCTTGCCAGAACCAAGGCCGTTGTGTGGATGGGGTCAACAGTTACAGGTCTTTTTGCCTTTTATTTCTAATTTTAGTTCTTTATTGTGTTTGTTTGTCTTTCAGCAGTTATGTTGCCATCAGGCACCATTTTGTGTTAAAGGGACGTTTCCCGCAAAAAATCTGTCATTATTTATTCACCTCCATGCAGTTTCAAACTCACTATTTTTTCCCTTTTTGGAACACAAAACTTTATGTAACAATAAAAATACAATTCACAGTATGTCACACATAGGCCATATGTCAAGTTCTAAATATAACAGACAACAAATAATCCAACAGAATGTGCAAACAGTCTATAAAGCATGGCAGAATTGTTATTCTTGGGTAAACTATCCCTTTAAGACCTCATAGGACAATATCAACATACAGTGAGAAACATTTGTTGAAATATATCTCTGAAAGAATTGCTCATAAAATATGATCTTGCTCAAATCTGTTCTTTAAATTAGAAATGTATTATTAGAATACACATTTTAAATTAAACAAAAAACAAAAAAACAAAGAAAAATGTCACATTGCCACATTTTTATTAATATCATTAATAAATTATTATTAATAATATTATTAGCAATACAGTAATACCAAATAAAAACAACCCAGGTTATTTAAAAGAATAATTGTTCCATATATATTTTAAAGACTGGTTTTTGTGCTTGTGCTGGAATGGCCCATTTCAGATCCGGGCTTCACATTTCAATTAGATTGAGGTCAAAACTCTGACTTGACTTCTGCTTTTGCAGCTCAGTTGTTGTTCTGCCCAAAGCAGCCTATTTACTTCCTCCACAGCCTCTTTCAAGGTTTGCTGTTTTCCAGACATAATATGGTGTATATTTATCAGAAAGGTCCACTTTTGGCTTGTATGTCCACATGCCTTTTTTTTCCTTTGTAATTTTTAGAGATGGCAGCCATTTATTTATTTATTGGAAAACAGTCAGTGGTTTTTCTCTGTGGTACCTTCACATCTTGTTGGGTCACTCTTAATGAGCAGTACATTCTCATGCACTCATCTTATAAAATCCATGGCACTACCATTCAAAAATCTGGGGTCAGTAAGATTTTTTTTTTTTTTTTTTTAAAGGGGACATCGGATGCCAATTTTCCACAAGTTAGTATGATTCTTTAAAGTCTGTAACATACTTTGATTAAAATTTCTTAATGGTTGTGTAAAAAAACACCCTTTTTACCTTGTCAAAAACAGCTCTGTTCACAGCGAGCCGTTTCGGTGCATGTCCCTTGAGCTATAATGAGCTACTGTTCACCCCACCCCTATCTTCCGTGGACGGGCTGTAAACATTATTTGGCAGGTATTGCATTGAACTCACAATTCTTATTTATTCAGTTATAAATGCTCAAAAACAATTAAAATACATTTGAAAAGTACTTGTTAGCTAGGACGCATTAATGCACGGGCTTACCTGGGCTTAAGCCCAGGGCCCCGGGCTGAGGGAGGGCCCCGGTGATGCCAGAAAAAATACAACAGCATTTTATAATGTGTTGACTGTCCCTTTAACATCGCTTTGCTTTGAATACATGTGCGGGTGTTTCAAGTCCTGCACGTGAAGTGCGTCAAGAAGCGCCGCGTCTAGCAGCAAGCAACTCGCAGGTATCGCACACTGGACGTGTCGCTTTCAGCCCAAAACCGTTAAATTTAATCAAACAGGCAAAAGTTTGCTTCAAGAATGAACAAAAAAAGAAATGGCGTTGATGAGTTTGAAGTTCAGTGTTTAAAAAAAATAGAACAAACAGAAAGACAAAAGCACAATCTATTATAGGTCTATATGAAGCATAGGCTATAACTTAGTCAAGCCACAGAAACTGCCCGCGTCTCGCGTTTTTCAAAACAAAAACGCATTCTGTGTGAACTGTCCCATAGAAAACAATGTTCGAATTTTAAAGACGTGGTGCGGCACTGCGCTTCTAGACCTATGCGACCCTTCACTCATTGATTCCTGCAATCATCAGTAACGTTCTGTCCAAAGTCTAATAAAAATACAAACAGTTGCTCACAGTTTCTGAAAACGATCTTTACACGGAAAAACAGCACAGAAACCAAATCTGAAGCGGCAATCACAAATGTGTATTTCCGGCATCATAACAGATTTTTTTTTTTTTTGTTCTGAAAAAGCTTAAGCAAACCTTTGTAAGTTAACCCCCGTGATCTGATTACATTTTCAGCATTATAAAAAAGCGCTCAGAAAGGAACATTTTTGTATATTTTCATATAAAATTATAAAACCGAGTGAAATGTTGTAGGAAAGATTTATTTCTGCAAAACAAAAGGCTGATTTGATAAGAAGATGGATCTGATGTGGGCAGTAGTTCTAAGTACTGTAAGTAGCCTGTGCAAATAGTTTGGACTATGTGTCAATATATAGTTCATGCAGTGATATATTTATATTTTATGACAGACCTATAGGTTCGGATGTTTTGGCAATGGCATTTATTCATGCAAAATAAAGGGCTGATAACTTGCACTTTGTGATTAAGAAGATTGAGTGAATGTAGGTAATAGTTCTGGTGGATGAAGGGCCCTCTCAAGAGGTAAAGCCCAGGGGCCCCTTATAGCCTTAATGCGGCCCTGCTTGTTAGTCATTAACTAACACCTTTATAAACCTTATTGTAGTGTTACCATGTTATCTTTACAAATGTACAAATGTAAATGTCCAAACACCATGTAAAAGTGAATTTTGCACCCGATGTCCTCTTTAAGAAATGAATACTTTTGTTCAACAAGTACATATTTACACATTAAAACCATCCAATATGACAGTGAATACATTTGTAATAGTTTTCAAAAAAATATATATTAAGCAGAACATCTGTTTATCATTGATAATACTAAGAAGTGTTTCTTTAGCACCAAAACAGCATATTAGAATGTTTTCTGAAGGATCATGTGACACTGAAGACTGGAGTAATGATGCTGAAAACTCACAAGAATAAATTAAAAGAAAAACGTTATTTTATATTGTAATATATAATTGTAATATAGAGTTTATTTTTTAATGACAGTTATTTACTGTCATGTCATGTAGCTCTTGCAAATATATGGCAATGTAAAATCAGTTCCAGATCTCCAGATAAACAATGGAGTTTTTTCACAATTGTAAAACGATCCTCATTTTGTTATTCCTATGCAGCTGTTTCTGTAAACCAGGTTTCTCGGGCCAACACTGTGAGGAAGACATCAATGAGTGTGCATCCAACCCCTGCCAGAACAGAGGTGTCTGCCAGGACCTTGTGAACGGGTAAGTACCATGGCAACACAGAATTGCACGTTTTCCACTCTATACTACAACCCCCATAAATTGATTATGATGTAGGAGCCCAAGTATCCTCTCTGAACTGTTTGTTTTTACTAGACGGTCTAGAAATGAGACACGTTCGAGAAATGCTGGCATTATTGTCTAAAGTGCTGTGGCTTATAATAAAGGTCTTTTTTCATCCTTGACATATATAAGCTGCTAGTCTAAACTCAAGTGAGAATAGTTCAGCAGGTTCGCATCACGCCTCTATATTGGCTTTTCTTTACTAGATCTTCTCCTCGTTGTGCTTTAATGGGTGCCTCAGGGCCGCTCTTGGTTCAGTCCGACATATGGGCAGAGGAATCCTGAGGCCAATTTGAGTCCTAAATGGTTTGTCTCTACTTTGTCTCCTATCATGTACGGGCTCCCCTGTGATCATCTGCTCCCAGCGTTCCTCTGGAATTGCTTCCGTTTGAGGGATTTTACTTCAGGTGTTTCCGTTTGCTTACAACTTATTCTCTTCCACACAAGTGCTCTTTTGACACGGCAGGGCTTGTTTTAAAGGAGATCGTTCTCAGTGGAGCTGTTTGACCTGGTCCTGTCAGAAGTTGGTCTGTTTGTATGCAGTTTACAGATGTTTGTTTTGATAACCTTTGTATGTTATAGCATTCAGGGCCAAGGAGGTCAGGCTTTAGCTAGTAAGCATGGTCCAGTTTGCCTCTGTTGATAGATGAAAATCATTAATGAACATAAAATAAATATAAAAAAAAAAAAGATATGTATATATACATACATATAAGGAATGGTTACACTTGAGCCTGGTGTGACAAGGCACAATTACAAACCATTCTCAGCCCAGAATTCTCACCTAGAATGTAGTGACCGCCATTTAGGATTGGTCACATGTCTTTTGCCTGGCTGCCAGTTTCTCTGAAGCTGGCCAACCATACTATTTGAGCAAAGTTAATGCAAGTTAATAATACAATTAAAAAATGTCTGATCATCCTCCATAACTTGATCTCTATTTACATCTCATATCATCTTTAAACTCTTGCATTACTAAGGTAACAACTGATGGATTTTTATTAAATTCCAAAGAGCTCTGTTCTCGGCCCCACAGTGGAAAATGAAACCATAAAAATGTGAAAAACAGCATTCTGCCATGAAACTCTAGATGGCGCAGGCAGATAGGTCCTTAATCTGCTTGTAATCACATCTTTCTTTATAAGGCATAGCTAATTGGTTTCTGCTGTATCAGAAGCCAATGGGCTTGCTGCTCAACTTTGAAATATTTGTTCAGCATTTGCTGTAGCAGTTGCAGTGCGCTTTCAGAAACCCTCCACCTCCCCCAGCTCCACCTGTATAGATCTGCTACGGGTAATTCATGTATGCTATTGTACAAAAGCAGCATGTCTTACACGCTCACAGCAGCGTGTCGTGTATGAATTGGCAGTGGCAAGACCAAACAGATTATCATTGTCATATCCATTACCATGCCAAACACTCAGAGAGTTGTCATGAGAGAAATACATTTCATTAGCATACTTTTTTGTGTATTGTTTAATTTTTTCGCTTCTGCCAAAAACAGTATTTGTTTTTCATGACCATTTCACACTCTTTCCGACACTTTGTATCAAACTAAATGTTTAATCTGACATGGCTTCTGAACAAACACTGTTATCATTTCACAAAATGTGAAAGAATTTTAAGCATGCTACATGGCCACAGATCCATCTAGCGCATGTTGTTATAGACCGGGGCTGCATTCCAGTTTTTTTTTTTTTTTTAAATGCCCTTCCCTTGCTAACTTCCCTCAGTTTCGTTGACTCGGATGTACGTCATTGCTTATGTTGCATGAGTGCCCACTACTTGTGGAACCTTTGCAACTGGAACGTCTTAAGCCCTTGATCACTTGGAATCCGCTATGAAATTGTTTAATGCAGCATTCTATATGTGTGTTTTAAATATATATATATATATATATATATATATATATATATATACACACATATACAGTGATTGTGGTATATGGAGTTGCCTGAAGTGTACATACGTAGAATCCATATACATTTTCCTCATCCACTTCATGAAGTGGAACGCACTTCAAAATAGCGGCAGAGATTTCCCCAAGGGGAAATGCTTAGGTAAGTTCACCAGTGCTTGTCTAAAACTCGAGTGGAACGCAGCCCAGGTTTCCCAAACTAGGGTTCACGAACTCCTGCGGGTTTTTGTTGGGAACTGCAGGGTGTGCATGAATTGATGAAAAGCTAATAAATAAAAACGTAAAATTAAAATAAATAAATTTTAAAATAAAAGCAATCAAACTAAAACACTTACTAAAAAGATAAAATGTTTTGTTTACCTGCATGTCATGAGAGAACTGTGAACACGTAATTGTGGGTTTAAATTATTCTCAGTGGGTACTTCAAGTAAATATTTTAGGTCAAATGTGGTCGGTTGACCAAGCTTTGGAATCCATGATAGAGACCAACACAGAACGTATTCTCTGTAAACAGGCACTGACAGTGTTTTGCTAAGCTTGCTTGGGTTGTAGTTTGCTGTCAGATTTGATAGATGATATACTGCCCTATCTTTTGGCAAGGAAAAAAAAAAAAAAAAGGCACTTTGTGACATTATTTTGTATTTAAAAAATTGTCATTATTTACATTCAAAGTATTTTTATGTTTCAGTAGACTGAAAGACTGAAAAGGAAGATATCTTAAAATTACAGCATGTTTTTATAATACATCAAACACTTTTATTTCAAAAGATCATAGGAAAATCAATTTGTCATGATATGACCTCTTTAAAGACATACTGTACCAATCCCATCAGAACATCCTGTACAGAATGAAGAGAAAAAAGAACACTGAAGTAAAGAGAACAATCACACTGTGAAACAAAATGTCTTATTAAAGTGTGAATATATTCTACGAGAGACCCCTTCCATCACAGAACCACTGAACTGGCCAAGTCCTCACCGATTAGACAGGTGACAGGATATTTGAAACCGAATCAGCTTGTCAGTCATTCTGTACAATGATAGCAGCAGCCACAGTCATGATTAACACACACTCTTCAGATTTTTTTGCTGTCAATCAAACTTCCTCCTGTCAGTCAGTTTTCTTAAAAACTCTCCATGCATGCAGATGTGGCACAGTTTTGTTTGGCAGACATCTGTGTCACAACGATTTAAATTGTGCAGTCAGAAAGAAGATTTGGCTAAGAATGTTCTTTTTTTTTTTTTTTTTTTTGCATTTCCAGTTTCCAGTGCAACTGTGTCCCCGGATATTTCGGAATGCTTTGCAACCTGGACATAAACGAATGTGATGCTTCCCCCTGCCTCCATGACTCTGTGTGCATCAACAAACCTGGGGGATTCATATGTGTCTGCCGTGCTGGCTTCTCAGGTACGTCCCCCTCGGCCAGAGCCCGAGACACAAAATCAATGAGAGAAACCAGGGCTTATCGTGTCTACAAGGGCTACGTTCCCCCAGCCTGACAGATTCTTAGTGGAAAGAACACACAAATAGCTCATCAGCACATTTACCACTTTAATTAGATCTCACACTCCCACCTATATCTGCACACACACACACACACACACACACACTCACATACACAGATTCACCTTGAGTTAACTAAACACCTCCTCTTCATCCTCTGCATTTTAATCAAGTACTTCCTTGTTTCCTCCTCACTTCTTTTTTTTTTTTCTTTCACTATTTTCCTATTTCCCCAGGGTGGTCTCATCCTTATTCATTGGGTATTCATTCTTTTTTGTATGTTTGTATAGGCACTGAATTGTACAGTATCAACATATTGACAGCATCTAATATGCAAACACTTTACAGACATACAAATCTTTACGAATCTTCTGAAAGCTTTTAGAACTGAACTTACAGGTGAGTAAGTTTAGTACTCAGAATCAAGTCTATATCCAGGCTCTGCTTTCTTAGTAAAACATTTTTAAATGCCAAGTTTACTTATAGATGAAATTTTTGCACACCCAATATACTGTAAAAGTTTCCTTGAGGAGATATTTCTACCTGATCTAAACCTTAAAGGGATTGTTCACCCCAAAATGAAAATTCTTTCATCATTTACTCACCCTCAAGTTGTTCCTGTATTAATTTCTTCACATAAGAGATACACAAAAGAGATATTTTGAAGAATATGGGTAACCAAACAATATGGCCCATCAACTGTTTAGCTACTGACATTCTTCAAAATATATTTGTGTTCAGCAGAAGAAAGAAATTCATACAGGTTTAGGACAACTTAAGGTTGATTAAAATGATGACAGAATTTTCAGTAACACATTATTTTAGGGTCTTTTAACTAGTTGCTTATTAGCATGCATATTACTAGAATATTGGCTATTTATTAGTACTAATAAAGCACATATTAATGCCTTATTCTGCATGACCTTATTCTACATTCTTAATCCTACCCAATACCTAAACTTAACAACTAACTATTAATAACCAGTAAATTAGGAGTTTATTGAGAGAAAAGTCGTAGTTAATAGTATATGTGTTCCCTATACTTATATACTATCCCTTTAAGTTTAGCTTTGTTGGTGTAGCCTAATGAGTTTGGGTTGGTTCAGTGGTTTTAAATATTATTTTGACTGATTATTTTCTTGAATAAAATCATTTAATCATTTTTTTTTTTTTTAAGGTAATTTATTTATTTTTTAGAGAATTAATTATTTCATTCAGCAAGGATGCATTAAAGAGCCAAATCAACATATTAGAATGATTTCTGAAGAATCATGTGACACTGACGACTGGAGTAATGATGCTGAAAATTTAGCTTTGTCTATATTTTAAAATATATTAAAATAAAAAATAATAATAATATTTTTATAATATTTCTGTTTTTACTGTTTTTTTTTGATCAAATAAACCCAGCCTTTGTGAGCACGAGACTTTTGAACGGTAGTGTTAAAGCTGAACAAGTATAAAATGTAACAGCATCGATAATTACATTTCATTTGTGATTTCTGCATTTTTGTGTTGTCACAATTGTCCCAACAATCTTTAAACATAATTAATCATTTTCTTTAATTAAAAATACAATAAGTAAGGAATAATTGACAACGGCCATTGAATTATTCCGCTTATACTACGGTTACCACACCTCAAGACACCTTTTCGATGGTGTATTTCAAGACATTTGTCAGGTTTTTGTCCTTAAAACAATGTGCGGGACTAATTGCTTACACATCTCATCCCAAGCCGCCATTGCTATTTCCAAAACGTCATTTCAGAACTAGTAATGGAGGCTTGAGCCTTGATAGCAGAATAATACCGCTGATACAGTTATTAACGCACTTGACAGAGAGAGAGAGAGAGAGAGAGAGAGCATATGTGAATTAGCCTACCTTTTCTCACGGCAGCACTGTCTCTACTAATAGCGAAATGAAACTACGTTTTTCTACCTCAAGAATCTCACAGTTATTACCTCGCTGGTGAGTCATTTTACTGATTAATTCATCAGAGCAGCACTGACAACACGTTTCTGTGTGTGTCCATACTAACGTTATACAGTATGTGTGTACGTTTGAGAGAGAGAGAGAGCGTGCGTGCGAGAGAGTATGCGCTTTCAGGACACAATAAAACGTATTTTGTGGCAAAAACCATGACAATAATTTTTCCTCTTTCTTCCTATTGTTTACTTTATTTATTTGCTTGGTCTGTGTCATTATGGGTTTTGTTTCTTTTGCGGTTGTAGGCTGTAAGGACCTATTCAGATAACTGAAAACATTTGGCGAAGTGATATGGAACTGTAATGCGGTCAAGACCTGCCTAGAACTATTTTAGCCGTGTGTTTCCCTGAAAATAATTGCACACCTCAGATCGTTGATCAACCAATCAGATTCGAGCATTCAACAGCCCCATAGTATAAAATCAAACTATTTACAAAGATTTGTAAACATCTGCACCTCTCTGAAGTTGTATGTACAAAACCTTACGCTTCAGATCAATACATGGATGTTGTATGTTTCAGGACCTATTTAAACATGTGCTAACCTCAATTTGCATACATACACCTAAGAATAAGGACATTTACATGGCTAGCCCACTTATCAATGCTGTTTTAGAAAGGGGGAAAAAAAACAAAAAAAACATGTAATCTCAATCGCCATCAGCCAGCTTGAAGATTAATTTCATTTGTCTTTTGTACCGTATCATCAATTTATCCTCATCCTGCCGAGGGGAAAGAGGGAAATCTCAGAGGCACATAAACTCCTGGGAGAGCTCAGCCTGACACACAGGCCCTAATTCCCACAGAAACCTCTTTTATTATCAGGCCCCACTCTGCCTTGCACCAGTCATTACTTTCCTCTCAGCTCTGAGCTCATCTGAGGAATCGGACGCGTCCCCTGAGAGCTCAGGCTGGAGGATATATTCTGGATTGGTTCAACCAACTGGGGCTCAGAGGAAATATTTGCCCTAATAAGACATGTAACGGCATCGCAACTTCTCAAGAAGGCGGAATCAAAGATACAAAAGGCAATATGCGGCAGCCTGCCATCCGATGTGTTTTTACGGCTGATCTGCAGTGAAATGATTTTTAAATTGAAATGGTGTGTTGCTAAGGCACGCCATGTAATGTGCCTCGTTCAGTCAAGTTATTTTATTTGTTATATTGCTTTGATCTAGCAAGTGTCTCCTTTATTGTGATCGGCAGCTTTGTATGACAAAATGCAAATAAAGTTGATACAATGTCTGTCTGTTATATTATTATTTGATTATGTTGCATCTTTCTCTCTTATTTCATCTTCTCCATGGTGTTTATTTCTCTTTTTCTGTATTTTTTCTTCTCTGGCTTTCTTTGCTTTCCTTTAGTTATTCCCTTTTTTTGGTCTCTTGGATAGAAAATCTGATAACTCGCTGTGGGTTTGAGAAGTTCCTGCAGAGAGGAGTAATTGAGGAGTGGAAGAGAAGATTATATGGTCTTTTCTCTCCTCTCAGATGAGTACAGTGAGCACCCTTAAGAAAGCCAACATTAGGATTAACCCAACAGCTTTATAATCTCTCCCCTGCTTGGCTTCTCATATTCTACAAATTCTGATAGGACAGCGCATTATTTGTCAAATCAGACAAGGAAATGCCGATTAAGAGGGTTTTGTATAATCTCATTAGGAGCGCTGACAATGTAAATGTATTGTCTATGATGCGAGGCTGGTGTGCACTTCCTTACAATCTACAGTCTTAATAGTGGCATACGAAGCAGTGAGATACAAAGTACTTGATTGATGGCTGACTACAAACAGCATGTCTTAACTGAATATCAAAAACCACGGTTCGTGTTTTGAGGTTAATAAGATTTTTACAGTTAATTCATACCCAGTCGATACACTGACACTTTGTTGTGTTTGCGGATGACTATCCGGAGGGAAATAAATTCATTACGGCTTAACCAGGAGGTCAATATGAAGGGAATTAACAACGGTCTGTGAATGAGCAATTGGGAAAAACACTTTAATTAGAAGATGTTAATGATCTGCCTCATTGTTATGTTTGAGTTCCTTTATTTATCCACGATGCCTTCGAGACACACCAGAACACTTCAGCTTGAAGAACAGCGCTAAGAAAGGTGGAAAACTTCTTTAGTGAGAAATACCACGGCTAGATGTTTGTTTTCTCGCTGGCTGAGTTTTGGGCAGTAATTGAAATAAGGCTTTAATTTATTGTCAGTGCATGACCTGAACTCCGGCTGATGGTGGCGCTTTCGCCCGAAGTGACTGAATTATTTGTGTAGTCAAGCGTGAATTAAGTTTACATTCCTGTAATATCAGCATATGATTCATAATGTTTAAGAGATCACTTTTGCTCTTTATTTAGATGTCTCTGGGCTTTTGGAAATGGTTCCATTTGTTTGTGTAGTTACAGGGAGGAAGAATAATGGCTGTCTGCTCTTTAGTATCGCAGCTCTTTGGCTCTCGTTTTTATCTCCTTCATTTGTCAACCTGTCCCAGGGTGTCTACAGAGTCTTAGTCGCCTCTGGATTTTACTGGCTCTTTTTAACTTATTGAATTTACAGTTTTGTTCCAGGTAAATTATGACCTATTAGTGAACCTTTTTGTAGTGAATTTTACGTCACTCAACTTCAACATTCAACATGCAGCCTATGTTACCTGGTCACATAGCAAAATTAGAAATACTCTGCAAATTGAAGTACAAATCCCTGCCGTTTCTGGGTTAAATGACCATTAGTGGCTCTAAAACACTGAAACAAATCAAAATTAGAGGGAAACTATTGTGACTTGAAAAAAGAACATTAATTGTATGAAAAACACATGCCTTACCATAAGTACATGATCAATTCTTTCACAAGAAATATCCAAATATCTTATAAACATAAATATAAATTGTACACATTTTTAAAGTTTTCCTGGAGCTCGACTGGTGAAACATGGTGCTACCAATGTCAAGGTCATTGAATGTCTCACAAAATGCTTACAGAGGTTGAATTTTGGATCTGAAATCAAATTTTGAATGAATTAGGGTTATGGTTAGGTGTAGGAAATCTACATTCCTGCTCAGTGATTTAAAGCTTACTAGAGCATTCATTGTAAATGTGCTTTTTAACCGTACTAAATATTTCATTAACTGTTTTAAAGCCTTATCTGTATTGTGGCAATAAAACATGCTTTTCACATGGGGTTTTTTAGCAGTTCAGTTTGGGTTTTGCAAAAACATATTATTCAAATATAAGTACCTTTTTCCATGCATTTTTTCACCTTGATTTCCGACATGGCATTAAATAAATCCATCACATTGATTTCCATGAATTTCTAAAAACTAAACGTGATGTATTTATATGGCTTTGATTTTTTTTCTCCCCAAAGGTAAATGGTGCGAGATGAACGTTGATGAGTGCAAATCCAATCCATGCCGAAACAACGGGAGGTGCATCGACAGTCTTAATGGTTACCAGTGTGTGTGCTCCAGAGGTTTCATGGGCTATCACTGTGAGAGAAACATTGATGAGTGCTCATCCAACCCCTGTGTTCATGGGAGGTACATTAACCTTGCTGAGCTGTAACGATGTGTATTTCAAGCTCTGTGATTGAGAACTTTGTAAATGGCCATCACAGCCATTCTGAAAGAGACGGTACCTGTGAGTCTTTTAAAAAACTAAATGTGCTCACAATCCTTCTTGCCAGCTCACTCTCAATTAACGGTTTGGCAGTCTGGTACTCAGTAAACACAACATAATTAGTAATTACCAGCTGTTTCTTGCATTTTGAGCATCTAACCAAGTTACTATAATAATTTGATTTTACATAAAGTACTAATGCCTTAAATAGTCATAGTTTGGGTAGAACAGATTTTTCCCTTGGGAACCATTCCTGGGA
Source organism: Elopichthys bambusa (assembly GCA_037101425.1). Lineage (NCBI taxonomy): Eukaryota > Metazoa > Chordata > Actinopteri > Cypriniformes > Xenocyprididae > Elopichthys > Elopichthys bambusa. Next base: position 11,144,147 of record CM074443.1, read on the forward strand.
AACATCTCAGATTTGTTATTTTAAATTGTACAGTGTGTAATGTGGAAAGTGCAATTCCATCATGGTAGGGAAAAGGGATATAACGGGACTCAAAATGAGGGTATTTTTTACTGTCCAGATTGGACCAGTAGTTCAGATTTGTACTTAGAAATAATAAAAAATTATTCCTGGCAATTCAGCTATAATATAACTTAACGACAACTATAAGCAATAAAATGAAACGCACCTATGCAGAAAAATGCTGACATGATTTGTACATATTTTAACATACTGATGCCTCCAACACTACTATTACAACACTACAAAACACTAATATGTATGCATAAAAACACGTATATGTGATCAGTAAACATCTGTGCTGGCTTGTCGAAACTCTCTCACACTGGCCCTGGACCATCCTTATTGTTGAGCCCTTTAAAATCTAGAAATAAAAAGCAGACACATTTCATGCAGATAAACATGCATAGGTTTATAAATAGACGCATCTTTAAATTTTATAATGCCATTATACTGATTATGAGTTTTTAGGATGAATAAAAGATACGGGTTGTCACCAGACATTTGCTGTTAAACCGGGAAATGAACTGTTTAATCACAGCCTAGTAAATGTTGCACTTGCACATTAATTAACCATCAATGTGACTTTATCAAGACAGCAGGGGTGTGAGAGTTGCAGTGCCATTTACAACATGATTTTCCAACATTTATAATATGAATTGACCATATATTATTTACAAGACCCTCACTTATGAAAATCATTTATACAAGCTTGTTGTTTTATTAGTCCTGACGTTCTGGTGCGTGTGTGTATATACTGTAAAGCCTCTGTCAGAAATCACTTTGCATCTTTCATAAATTATGAAATTATTATTATTTGCATGTCAGAGCACATGAACAGTCTCTTATTTCATTGCAGTTGCCAGGATGAAATAGATGCATACAACTGTCAATGTGAGGTCGGATGGACCGGTCACAGATGTGAGATCAACGTTAATGTGAGCATGTTGTCTTTGAGCATGTGTATTATTGTTATAAGTATGTGTGTGTGTGTGTGTGTGTGTGTGTGTGTGTGTGTGTGTGTGTGTGTGTTTTTGTGTGTGTATTTGTGTGTGTGTGTGTGTGTGTGTGTATACTAGTATTTTTCAGCCCAAAACAAATAGAAAATATTAATTATTTTACCTATTTAAAATCTAATAATATTTTTTCTTAAATTTGACATCATTTTAATTCCCACTGGTTGTTTTACATATATGTGCATAGTAACTTTTGATTGTCTTTTTTTATTGCATTTTCTGTTTAACCGTATTGCCTTTACACTGCAAAGGCAGTGTTTTGTATGTAGATTCTCATACACATTGGACAGAAAGTGAGTGTCATAACAATGACAAAACCTAAAAGTTTGCACGCTACTCACCCCTTGCCTTGCCAGCACTGGTATTTCCTTCAGAAAATTATTTATTTATTTATTTTTATATCTTCAGCTGAAAGTTATTTAGCATATGAAAACCAATAAACATAATGTAAATATACCATAATACAAGCTGTTTGGAGACTGTAAAGCATGGTGCATTCATTCACAGAATCATAAATCAAAATGAATACGCACATTATTCCACATTGAGAGGGCCGTGTCTGTCCGAAGAGTCCCTAGGCTGTAATGAAATCAAAGTTCAAGGTTTAACAGTGACAGTGAGTTTCTGAGACATGGCTGCCACATTTCATTCTGGAGACAGGGAACTGTTAGGACAGACTATAGCATCACACAAGTATGAACTGGAGTCTGTGAACAAGAGCTCTGACACATACTTTTCTGTGGTAAGCGCTGAGTATCACTAGACCCACTACTGACAGGAACTTTTGACGTCAAGCACTGCCACAAGTGGCTGTCTGTGCCTTTTTTCCCAAAAATGGGTTGATTTGTGTTAAACTTTCAGTAGTGTTAACAATCAAATGGAGTGGATAGGTTGTGCTGCCATTTGTGGTGTGTGCAGGCATAATCCCAGCTGGAGGTCCTTGTCAAATCAAGTTGGTTTATTGTCATTTCTCTCCTGTATGTTAGGGGAATAACAAAATACAGCATCTCTTGAGCCATACTGCAGAACATATTGTAAGTCTACACAAAATCAACTTTTTAACAATAAAAATAGGCAGTTAATAGGCAGAAAAGGGCTGTATAGTACTAATGAGTGAGTTACACAAATGCAATATTGCAATAGTTAGGCATTCTGTTGTGAAATGTAGAATGCAGAAAGTTATTTTTCGTAGTCCAGTAAATAACCAAAGAAGTGCATTTTTCAACATCTTCTGTAGAGCCATCAATTTAAAGGGGTAATGACATGGATTTTTTAAAATTATTTTAATATATTCCTTGAGGTTCACTTATAATGTTAATAAAGCTTTTTGCCCAAAAAAATATATGCAGAAAAACAGTTATTTTCTACCTTCATTCTGACTCTCTGCCTGAAATCACCTGCTTTTAAAGAGGCGGCTTCTTTAAGGATTGTCAGTAGGCCACTTTTATGATTGGCTAACTTCTTGGGTTACTGTAACCCAATGCTGTGTCACTGACACTTTGGGAATGCCTTTTGCGTGATTGCATCTGAAGCATGTGTGTGAAATCAGTTCAGCGTCATGACAATGTCACAGGCAGGGTGACATCAGGACCAGTACGCTTAAAAGCGCATCCGGAATGACCAGCATTAGCTTCAATTAGCTGAAACAAGTCGATCACAGGGATGCAGGAAGTATGGCATGGCGACGCAGTGTCTTGTTCCCTTCTCAGGAAGGAAGCTATGGCCGCCACGTACACCCTCAGTGTGGAAAAACAATCCTGCAGGAGCGTACAGATGTAACCTCGGCCATGTCTGTACCATGGCATCCAGCCCCAGTGGATCTGGATGTGTGAGGGAGAACCAAAGTGGACAGTGTGTCGTGTCCTGATATGCAAACATCCACAAACCCACAGATACACACAAACACACTCCCCATATGAGCTCCACCACCTGGGGGGTAAAGTCTCCATTCCCCGGGCCTCAGCCCCTGTCTCAAAAGGATGGTACCCAGGAATGTAGACTGCCAGTGAGGAATGCGTCCATTGTAAGCGTTACGCAACGACAAGGAGCCCCCAACACAGGACTTTGGAAAAAAAACTAGGTCTTTGCCCGTATATCTGATGACATATCTGTAACATCTCAGGTTACGCATGTAACCATGCTTCCCTGAGAACAGCTAACGAGACGCTGCGTCAGAGCGCTAGGGGAACCGCCTCCATGGGAACGTCATATTGACTGGCGACAGCCCATGACATCATAACAATGCAACCCACAGTATATAAGGGGCACCCAGATAACGTCATCTACTTATCGTCTGAAGGGACTGTAAGCAGGTGGGCCCTGAGGCATGGCTAAGAGACGCAGCGTCTCGTTCCCTGTTCTCAGGGAACCATGGTTACATGCGTAACCTGAGACACTCAAGCTGCTTCAGAGTGCTAGCAGAACGATATACCCACGCCGCCATGCTGAGGGGAGTGCATGCCAACTGGGGGGCATTAGACCAATTCAGACCGGATCTTAGAGACGGGCATCCTGAAGAGCAGGACTCAGCAAAGTGCTATCAACCCTTGCAAGTAAGGGGAGTTACTCTGCTCGATCCTAGGATCTACAAAGCACTAATGTTTCAAGGCGCTAAGGAGGCCGTGCACTCTAAAAAGGAACCCTTGTGAGGTGAATGCTCACAGCCTAAGAGCTGATCTAACTGGGAGGCTTCGAGGGAAGCCTTCAACCACTGACCAGACGTAGGAAGCTAAGTACTCAAGCCCACCCTTAGGGTGAGGAGAGTACCAGATCGACCAGGCTATAGACTAGAAACGAGGTAAATAAGGTTAGCCAAGCCAGCAACATGCAGTAGCATGCAGTCTCATGGAGGCCGGAAAGGCCAACCACCTGATAACAAGACCTTGCTGACTGATACCCAGCTGCTGGGGACTCGCATCAGGGAGGTCAACAGTGGCCAACCACCTGGTATCGAGCCTTGACTGACAGAGAAGTAACCATACTGTGGGAAATTCGCCTTCAGAGGGGCCTACTAAGGCCAAACATCTGGATGGCAAATGTTCACTGGCTGACTGTAGCCATTGCTAGCTGCCATGCACCCACTTATTAGGGGATGGCTCTCAAAGAGGCCTGTTAAGGCCTGCTGCCTGATAGCTAGCTGTCTAGGGCCTGCGACACTGGGGCTCACCCACAGGGAGGCCTTCTAATAGACAGGGAACCCTGCTAAGGCCAGCTACCTTGATAGCAAGTCTAGCTAGCTGTCCAAAGCCTACAACCTTGGGCTCGCCCACAGGGAGGCCTGCTAATTCTCAAAGCAGACTGCCAAGGCCAACAAACTGAAAACAAGGAATAGCTAGATGCCAGATACCCACACTGCTGGGGACTCACCCTCAGAGAGGCCTGCTAAGGCCTGCAATCTGAAGCAAACCCAATACTGCCGGGGACTAGCCTCCAGGGTGGCCTGTTAATGCCAGCCGTCTGGTAGCCAGTTCTAGGTGGCAAAACACAGCACCCACAATGTTGGGGCTCACCTTCCGAGAGGCCTGTTAAGGCCATCTACTGATAGCGAGTCTAGCTAGCTTCTGGCTAGCAGTACCCATCCAAAAAGGGGGACTCGCTCTCAGGGAGGCCATCACCAAGAGGCAAGTCTTGCTGTTAAAAAATATGTGCACTATAGGGGACTCGTTCACAAAGAGGCCTCTTAAGGCCTACTTATCCAAAAGCAAATCATTGCTAGCTGCTAAAAACCCCAAGCCATAGGGGCTTTGACCACAGGGAGGCCTGTGAAAGCCTGCTACCTGACAGCAGACTTCCGCTAGCTGTCACATACCCAAATTGCCTGAAACTCGCTCACAGGGAGGCCTGCTAAGGCCAGCTACCCAGAGCATGTCTTTTTGCTACAACATCCACACTGATGGGGGCTCACCACAGAGAAGCCTGCTAAGGCCTACTATCTGACAAAATAACTACCAGAAAACCCATTTACTGAGGGTGTTAACAGGGAGGCTTGTTAAGGCCAGCTACCTGACAGCACATGTGCTGGCTGCTAGGGGCCCAACATGGTGGGGACTCACTGTGAGGGGAGGCCTGTTAGGGCCTACTACCCTATAGCAAGTCTAGTAGCAGAGATGGTTTCCTATTCAAACAATGCCTGGGACCTATCACATCGCCAACGAGTGGTGTACTCAGTAAAAACACTTTTTACCCTTTAAGCAAGGGGAGTACAAACATATGCCAGCATGCCCTGGAGGAGGCCTACCTGGGCCTACTACTCCAGATGAACATGGGCGTCAGCTCGTGGCAATGCTGAGCTACAAGGGAGCGTACTAAATGACCAGCCCTCAGTGAAGGTCAAATTCCGCTTAACCTGAGCCACAATGGTGCAGGGTGGAAAACAACAGAGCTATAAGCAAAGCACTCAGAAAACACCTTGTTTACAAGGGAGTACAATCTGCCTACCCCTGAGAAAACTACAGGGTGGAGGCCAACCACAAAGACTCCATCACGACAGAAATAATATCTGTATTCAACCCCAGGGGAATAGGGGAATACTCAACCCAACACTTAACGCTAGTTCAGAGGGCTTAAGAGGAGCCTAGCAAGGGCCTACTTGAGCTCAACTTCCAAAATGCAGGCCGCAGCAAGCATTACTAACACAATAGAAAAGGGAACCGTCTATTCTGCCTCTACACCAATCTGCACCATGCAGAAGGAGGGCGGGCCATGGCTAAATGTCTCTCAAATGAGAGGAGGCCAGTACTAGGGATACAAAAGGGAACCTACACTCGCTAATGAGGGATCAGAGGCAGGAATGTTCAACAGACCGCCTTCACTATCCCTAGAACTAGCCTAGGCCAGCTATCAAGGCAAAAATTAAACTTCCTTCCTAATTTAGATGGATGCCCACGCATGTCCTATACAAGAAATACCTTAGTATTTTAAATAGAAACAAGACCTGGTAACAGTTCTACCTGCCACAGGATGGCGACCTCCACAATGGAAATGTGGTGTCTTCCATCCTACAAGCCTGAAAGGGTCTTCTCACTATCAAAGCCAAAGGCAGACTATCAGAATCATAATACTCATTATCGGCCCAGCCACAGGCCTGATGTGAGAAGCGCCTGGGGTTAAAGAAGAACGGAGCCTCCTGGCCCTGTCCACGGCCTTCGGGACGGGCCAGGCCCCACCTGTCTGCTGAGGACTGCTGGTTGAGCGGCATGCATGTCTTGAATGCTGCTGGTCAAAGCTGCTGCCGCATTTGCCCTGCCATTTACAAGAAAAGTGCTAAATAATAACATTTATTATTATAATTATTATTATCAGTTGGTGGCATCGACACACATCCATAGTAACAGACCTAAAACAGTTCAACCTGTGGCCACAGGGTGGCGACCTAACACAATGGAAAACGTGAAGGTCTACCACTCTTTTCCAGTCTAAAAGGGCATTATATATTTTTCAAAATATGTTTTGGCATTCTTCCATGCTCCTTTAACCTCAGTATGTAGTCAGGAAGGAATGGAAAGCTCACTTGATTGTATTATGGCCAGAGAGGAAAGCTTTTTTTGAATGCGCGCGGTCTCTCTCCTACATAAACTCCTACAGCTCAGCATATGCGGGACAGGGTGGCTGAGAGGATTAGTCATTTACTCACCTCAGCCATCTCCTGCTCGGCTGGAAGAGCACTCGCCGCTGGACTTGCAGATGCAGATGACAATGCGTCCTCTCCCAGCAGCTCACTCACGAGCCACCAAACCGCGTAAGCGGTCACACCCCTCTCAGACTGCTCAGCGAGTTCCATCTGAACTCCCCATGATATGAGTCTCCACTCTGCCTCAGCGCGAGCGGGACCCAAACTACCAGGTCCAAATGCTGAACTCTGTTCCCTCGAAAAAAGAGCCAGGCGAGAATGAAGCTTTCTTAAATTCCCCGTGCGTACTCTTCTCCCAGACAGACAACGCACAGCTTGTGTGTGTCATCTGGTGTCAGATAACGAGGACACGGATCCACACACTTAGTAAACCTTCTAGTTTCTCTGTGCGTTTCATAATTTCCATGATAGTGTTTCACACAAAACAGTCCCTGAAGATGAAAAGAGGATTACATGTTATCTGGGCGCCCCTTATATACTGTGGGTTGCATTGCTATGATGTCATGGGCTTTCGCCAGTCAATATGATATTGCCAAGATTGGATATGTGTTTCAGACATCGGTTCCCGCGGAGGCGGTTCCCCTAGTGCTCTGGCGCAGCTTGAGTTCCCTTTCACAAAGGGAACCCATTATTGGTATGCTTTGCCCCCAAAAGCAAACCTCAGGAACTTCCTGTATTTTAGAAGGAAGGATACATGGAAGCATTTAATTATAAAACACTGATCATAAATGATTGTAATTATACTTATATTTTCTACCTTATAAATGAGAATATCGGAATCCATGTGCTTTTTTTATTTTTTTTATTTTTTATTTTTTTTATTTTTCTTCTATATACACGTTCGTGTGGTCATGTCTGGGACCATATTCACAAAACATCTTAAGGCTAAAAGTAGCTCCTAAATTGCTGATTTAGAAGAAACTCTTAAAAATAATGGGCGTGTCAGTCCTAATTTTAGGAGTCCTAAATTTTTGAGTAAGAGTATTTCACAAAACTAAAACTAGCTCCTAAATCTGTGAAATGTTAGGAGTAGTCAAGAGGACCCCTAAGTCACTAAGACCAAATCACAAACAGTCCTAATCCACTCAAAGACACTGTACACCATTGAGGCAATAGCGATAGAGCCTTAGGTGCTGAACTTTTTCTTCATAAATGCAATACATTTTGATTTATATATTTGAATCTATGATGAGGCGGCAAAAATAAATCTTTAACAAATAAATAAATATTGTCCGATTACCTGTGGCAGTGGTTTTGATGAGTTCACACTTACAAATGATTGAATAGAGTAATAAAATATATAATAAGTGTATTTGGTGTACTGTCCAAGGGGAACGAGGGCTCTGAGCTTGGAATTTAGCCCAAACCCAAAGTTCTCCCCATATCCCCAGCCGAGAGTGAGGGACGGGGTGGCGGAGGGATGCGGAAAACTGCCAAAGTAACTATAGACGAGTCGGCTCTCGTCTGTGTATTTATTCCTCTTCTCGTGCTGATTAGAAAGATTGTTTGAATGTATTCCTCCTAAACTTTGTTTATAAAACATAATTTAGCTTGAATTCTGCATTCTCTTGAGATGCAGACATCCAAGAGGTGGACAATTAACTGTGTATATATAAAGGTTGCTGGTGTAGTGTGAGGAGCAATCCATAAGCCATCACCATTGTGCCCTTCAGCAAAGCACTTATTCCCAAGTTGTGTTCTAAAGGGACATCTAAAAGTCACAGAAACAAGTTCAACTGGACCTGCGTGTGATAAAGATTCTATTAAATCTTCACTTGTGGTCTACACTTCCCTATAAACAGTAAACAACATAATGTAGAGTAATCATGTTACTATGCAATTCTATCAATGCAATGACAAGTTTGTGTGCTTTTTATATATATTTTATTTGTAGATTTTATATGTATTTTATGTGTAAAGTTTTTACATTGTCCATATTATGCTGTTCATAATTCTTACAACAGGAATTTAAACACGTTTTTAACTTAAACTCTCCAACAGATCTTGGAAATTGTATATGCTTTAGATGGTGGGGATGATTTTTCTGAATAACAACCACAGAATCATCTAAACACAAGTGTCTAATTAAAATGCTTCTATCCCTAATTGATTTAATACCTAGCATGGCCTTAAATGTACCCCTGAGACGAAACACTTGGCTGCTTGGAGGACTTGTTTGGAATAAATCATTAGCTGCTGTTTGCTCCCGTAATGACTATAGGACGAGATCTGCCATTCTGTTTGTATACTCACTTACTGTATCAACTAATGTGTCATATATCTTTTTTTATATATGAACATCTTTAAATCACAGAAATGTAATTAAATTTAGCCTTACAGCATGCAGTAAAAACTGTAGTGCCTTATGAAAATGGAAGGAACAAGCAGTAAACTAGTGCTTCAGTAAAAATGTATAGTAAACATTTGGCTACTAATCTTTAAAATGTACTATAATATTAACCAATATTTTAATACTATTAAATTATTGGTTTAGTCTAAAGAAATCATTAGTATAAATGGGATTTTGGTTAATTTTGATCCTAAGGGCCAGATTTACTAACAACTTATGCCAGCACAAACCCTCTTTTGTCATTAAAAAAAACTACTGTCAGGATTTACTAAAGACATGCAGTGATAAATTAGTGCTGAAAAGGCGTGGACACAGTTATCTTTGCTGCTCACCTTATTGCATATGCATTTGTAGTTTCTCTTTCAGATGCAAAATTTATAGGAGGTGAGTATTTAAATGAATCATGCACAAACCTTACCTTATTAAATAATGTTTGTGCTAGTCAATTTACTGGTATTTGTGTCATTATTTACCACCCAAAAAAAACATATCTTAAACCAGACTAATTTGTGCTGCTCTTGGTAGATTGCATTGGTCATTGTGGAAATGATCTGCTGCATCTGTGTTCTTTAATTTGCACATTGTCAGTAGATAACAACCTTTCCACTCCCATCTGCGCTTTTTTTGAAATTGCGCTCTCTTGCTAATTTGCCCTCTTTAGTAAATCTGACATACATGTACAGGTGATGGTCATATAATTAGAATATCATCAAAAATTTCATCAAGTTTACTTCACTAATTCCATTCAAAAAGTGAAACTTGTATATTATATTCATTTATTACACACAGACTGATATATTTCAAATGTTTATTTCTTTTAATTTTGATGATTATAACTGACAACTAAGGAAAATCCCAAATTCAGTATCTCAAAAAATTAGAATATTACTTAAGACCAATACAAAGAAAGGATTTTTAGAAAAATTTGGCCAACTGAAAAGTATGAACATGAAAAGTATGAGCATGTACAGCACTACTTAGTTGGGGCTCCTTTTGCCTGAAGTACTGCAGTAATGCGGCGTGGCATGGAGTCAATCAGTCTGTGGCACTGCTCAGGTGTTATAAGAGCCCAGGTTGCTCTGATTTTCTATGGGGTTAAGGTCAGGCGAGTTTGCTGGCCAATTAAGAACAGTGATACCATGGTCTTTAAACCAGGTACTGGTAGCTTTGGCACTGTGTGCAGGTGCCAAGTCCTGTTGGAAAATGAAATCTGAATCTCCATAAAGTTGGTCAGCAGCAGGAAGCATGAAGTGCTCTAAAACTTCCTGGTATACAGCTGCGTTGAGCTTGGACCTCAGAAAACACAGTGGACCAACACCAGCAGATGACATGGCACCCCAAACCATCACTGACTGTGGAAACTTTACACTGGACCTCAAGCAGTGTGGATTGTGTGCCTCTCCTCTCTTCCTCCAGACTCTGGGACCCTGATTTCCAAAGGAAATGCAAAATTTACTTTCATCAGAGAACATAACTTTGGACCACTCAGCAGCAGTCCAGTCCTTTTTGTCTTTAGCCCAGGCGAGACGCTGTCTGTTGTTCAAGAGTGGCTTGACACAAGGAATGCGACAGCTGAAACCCATGTCTTGCATACGTCTGTGCGTAGTGGTTCTTGAAGCACTGACTCCAGCTGCAGTCCACTCTTTGTGAATCTCCCCCACATTTTTGAATGGGTTTTGTTTCACAATCCTCTCCAGGGTGTGGTTATCCCTATTGCTTGTACACTTTTTTTCTACCACATCTTTTCCTTCCCATCGCCTCTCTATTAATGTGCTTGGACACAGCCCTGTGAAAAGCCATCCTCTTTTGCAATGACCTTTTGTGTCTTGCCCTCCTTGTGCAAGGTGTCAGTGGTCGTCTTTTGGACAACTGTCAAGTCAGCAGTTTTCCCCATGATTGTGTAGCCTAGAGAACTAGACTGAGAGACCATTTAAAGGCCTTTGCAGGTGTTTTGAGTTAATTAGTTGATTAGAGTGTGGCACCAGGTGTCTTCAATATTGAACCTTTTCAGAATATTATAATTTTTTGAGATACTGAATTTGGGATTTTCCTTAGCTGTCAGTTATAATCATCAAAATTAAAAGAAATAAACATTTGAAACATATCTGTATGTGTGTAATGAATGAATATAATATACAAGTTTCACTTTTTGAATGGAATTAGTGAAATAAGTCAACTTTTTGATGATATTCTAATTATATGACCAGCACCTGTATGTTAATTATTCTGAAATCCATTTTTTGAGGTTCGCTCACCCTATATATTGTAATATTCACATACATTGTATGTATTATGTGTGTATAAAGTAAATATAATTACTAATATTATGGTATCACTAACTAGATATTGATATAATACTGTTTTGCAAGGTCCCTAATTTCTTTTTTTTTTTTTTATGTTAGGAGTGTGAGGATCATCCATGTCTTAATGGAGGCTCCTGTGTGGATCTTCTGGACAAATATGCCTGCATATGTGCAGATGGTTTCACTGGGAAGAACTGTGAAGTTGACCAGAATGTATGTCTGCAGATGTCTCTTAATTTCTCCCTGTGTTTCAATGGAGGGACATGTGTGGATGGACCAGGGGCCAACTTCACGTGCAGGTGAAAACAAGACTTTAGACATTATGCAAACCTAGACGAAACTAATGATCTTTTTTCTGTATGATTTTTAACAATATTGTTTGAATTGTCATAATATTTTGGACTTTGTGGGCAGTATTTACTACCCAGGGCTATACGTTTTCCAAAACCATAGTGAGGGATGATTGGTTGCAATTTACTTATGCTTACAATGCTTTTTGGCAATGCATGCAGTCCAGATTAGTGTTGGGAAAGCTACTGTAAAAAACTGTAGCTATCACTAACTATAAACAAAAAGAATTACAAATATCAAAATATTATATGATCATGCCCCAAATATTGATATAATATTGTTATTCATAATTTAAAGCAATAACTTTCATGGGCTATAGTTACGAATAATAGTGGTAGTGCTTTTGAGTTTTCTTAGTGACTTAAGTCACCTAAAAGATTTGCTCAGCTTCATTCACTGATTCTCATTCAGACTCAAACCACTTACTATGGAAAAGAATGAGAATAATTTGATCACAGATTCGTTCAATCCCATTAATTTGATCGCAAACAAAACACTACTAACAAAATGAACAAACTAAACATAAACTTACATTTACATTTTCTTTTTAAATATAAAACTTGTAATTAGTTACTGCCAGACACTGATCCAGATACATTTCCATGGTTCCTCTTGGTTCTTTCTAAAGGTCTGTAAGGTTGCCAGAGTGGCTGGTTATGCAGCAGCTGCTACAACATTATCGCTGAACTGAAGGGCTAAAATTGCGTTGTGGTGCATTACACATTCTGCATAAAAGGGCCCATCCAACACATAACATATCTCATTATCTCTTCCTCCTAAGACAATATTCTACTGTGAATAAGCCCTCTGTCCAGACTCTCTGATTAGCCTGGGCGATAATGCTATTTGCAATTCTCATCATGTCAGGTGGACAGATGCACGGACGGACAGACAGCTGTGGAATGAGAAAGCATTGTCTGTCCAAATGAGGCCTCATTGGATTGATTTTCTCAAATGGAAAACAAACGCCCCCGTCCCACTTTGTGTTTACTCTCATTTGAAATCACTTGCAGACTGATGACTCGCAGGCCGATTGTATTTAAGCCTGTCTCATTTGGTAATGGACAAAAGCACACATTTTAAAGACCAAAAAATTGGAGCTCAATCAATTTTAAATCAGCCTTTTCTCATTTTGCATAATGTTAAAGATTCAGAACAGATTGAGTGCTGGTATGTTGAAATGAAAACCATTAGAACTGCCACAGACAGAAAAAAATGCCTCTCATTAGACATAAGATAATTGCATAATCTTTTGTGTGTGTGTGTGTGTGTGTGTGTATATATATATATATATATATATATATATATATATATATATATATATATATATATATATATATATATATATATATAATATATATATATATATATATATATGTATGTATATGTATATATGTATATGTATATATGTATATATACACACACACATATATATTAGGGCTGGGAGGTTAACACTTTAATTAGATAAATTACGGGAAAAAAAAGCGTTAATTTTCTTAACAAATTTAACGCACTTGCCCCGCCCCCTAGGCCTACATAGGTCATCTGACATTTCATACAGTTGACTGATGATGAATATAATGCAGGGCAACAACTCACTGTGTGATATAGCCTATAGAATGCAGTTAGAATGTCTATAAAGATATGAAAGGCAATCGATTTGAAGCATACGACAAACACCGGTAGGATCAGAATAAGATCACTGCTAAATTCAAACGCGTTATAGATCAACTGATATGATTTAAATGACGTCACATTCAATTATTAGGCGCTGATTTATGTTTCTGTCGGTTGCCCACAGCCGAACCATCCACAGCGCGCACAATATCTGAACAAGAATAAAGCCATAAGGACACTGTATTTGAGACCGTGCGAGTTTTGAAATCTGCAGTCGTTTTTTGTTGGTTAAAATAAATGGAGAATATCTCATATTTTTCCATGGCTGCTCAGCGCCTATATAACCTATAGTTCCTGATAGGCTATAGTTAACAAGTTTGTGAATTTTTTTTAATAAAAAATGAAAAACAAAACAAAAGTTATACATCTGCATTACAGCGCCATTGTGCCTGTGTGATGCGTCGCCCCCCACATTAATAATAAATGTGCACATATTGTGAATTAAATTAATTAACTTAGTAACCTAGATTTCTTGTTAACTTCTCTAAGAAAACGATTCATAAAACATCATTTCATATTTCCATATTGATAAAAAAAAATCAACATATAGTTCACCCCAAAATTAAAATTCAGTCATCATTTACTCAAACTCATGGTCCAAAAGTTTGTGTAATAAATTCTCTTGAATCAAATAAAATATTTCTTTCTTAATCTACTTTTTGTAATGTCTATTTAATTCTTATAAAAATTACATCAAATTATGTTTTGGGGATAATTTTTCAGCCCAATTTGATGTAGGCTACGATAAATTTGCGATTAATTAATCACCACATCATGTAATAAATTAGATTTAAAATTTTAACCGCCTCGCGGTATATATATATATATATATATATATATATATATATATATATATATATATATATATATATATATATATAATATAGAGAGAGAGAGAGAGAGAGAGAGAGAGAAAGAGATTTTATATATATATATATATATATATATATATATAGTTAAAATTATAAGCCGTTTTTAATTTAATGAACAATTATATATCATATGTATGTTTATTCCATATCTGCAAGACAGACTTTTCAGGATAGGAGATGGACTAAAAATGAACTTCTACACCTTACTGCCAGATTCTGGAAGATAAATCCTGGTACAAGAGGTACAAGAGGTTGCAGTGCTGGTCCTTCAAGAGTCACACTCAATCTGTCAGTCTATAAAGCCTATAAAAAAAATATTTAAAAAAAACTGTCTTCATGTATTTCACAACACTTCAGCTTGTGATTCTTCTTAAGTGGGGGTCATTCTTTAGGATTCTTTACCTAACCCAAGTCTCTGAGATCCTGACACCTTGCACTTCTGAAGACTCCAGGTAGGTTGCAGTTCTGGAAAATGATGGTGCTGAAGACTAAAGGGTTCCTGATGGTTTCACACTTTATTATTCACCTTAATTCTTAATTCTTTTGCAGTTAACATGTCTTTTCTTCTCCACCTGGTCATGTCTTAACTTTGCCATTTCTAGTATTGCATTAGTATTGCATTCTTCTCATAAGTATTTAATAATTTTTGACTAAAAAGTCTGAGGTAAATCACTTTTTTTGGCTCATTTTGCCTGTAAAAGAAAACCTGCTTAATAATTACGCACACCTGAATATAATGCGCTTTTCATTTCCAGCCTTCATAAACAATTATATATCACTTATAAATTATTAAATACAAAATTAATAGTAGTTATTAAGATTGATGTGGTTTGGAATTGGTAAAATGTGCCTGGAAAAACAAAATATGATCAGAAAAAAATCTGCATTCTATGTGTGTATGTAAATAAATTAATATATATAATATATATATATATATATATATATATATATATATATATATATATATATATATATATATGGATTCAATAATATAAAAGACCAATAGATTTTTAACGTGTATCATAATTGCTAATTTACCGTATGGTTTCTGGTGAGATCTTTGTTTACAATTTTTTCGGACTCCCTAACTGGACCATTACAGACCTATTTTAAGGAGTGCTGCTTCAGAACGCCTCTAGACACTTTGGAAAAAGTTTTTGTCAGTGTCTTTCATAATTTATTTGATTCTTACAGATAGCAAATGGCAACATTCACTTTGTTGAGCTCTAGTCACATTTTTGGTTCTTCATGTCTGTTATACGTTAGCTGAAATGTTTTTACTGGTGTGCGGACAGAACAAACATTTCCCTTTTTGAATTACTTTTTTACATGTTAGTTAATTCGCATGATTTATGCAAAAGCATTTTTAAAATGTACTGTGTCAGCACTGTAAGAGCTGCATTTCTACTCTTTGAAATGCATCTTGTAGTGTTTAAGTGTGTACCGCTCAAAGAGTTTTAGAATACCAAACAATCTGTTCATAATCATCAGTGTTCATAGTGTAATCACCGACCGTAACTACAAAATGCCCTGAATGCACGTACAATCACCATATGCCAACTGAGTGTCATTTTCCAGAACTTAAGTTTTAAAGATTCAAATAATTGAACCAATCTTTAAAAAAATCCAGTAAGTATTTTGAAATGTTTTTATATGCCAACAAACTCTGTTAATGAGACATTTCTCAGTTTGCTCGCCATCTGTGTGGCAGCGCTTTCACAAGCTTAGCTGACCATATGTCTATCATTAATTATATTTTTCCTTTTGAATATTTGCTTTTTTGATGGGCTCAAGGATGTGGCTCGGAAAGTCGTAGCCTTCTGTTCAACCTTTTAAAGGGACATGTTTTTTAGAGAATAAAAACATCTGATTCTCTGTGCAATGTTTAAAAGAGGAATGCTTTTATTCAGCTGCCTGCCAGGTTTTGTGGGAGATTTCTGTGAGGTAGAGATGAATGAATGCTGTTCTGAGCCGTGCTTTAATGGGGCCATCTGCCAAGACCTCATCAATGGCTACCAATGTCACTGTCGACCAGGTGAGGCTTTTTATGTTATAGAAAATATCTAATGTAATATAATATTAATTCATTTATACTGGCATGCAAAAGCGGTTTACCTCTACATTATATGTACTGTATTAGACTTTCATGTCATTGAATATGGCATTTGTGCTTTATATAATCTTGAAAATGTGTGCATTTTTTCCATGTTCCAGCTTAAAACTATCTGTTTATCCCGACCATTGGAAAGTGCTTAGAAATCTGTTTGAAAACAATTAATTAAACCAAATATTTGAAATGTATATGTTAAATTATTTGAAATCAAAAAATGTAAACTATCATTCAAAAGTTTGGGGTCTTTAAGACATTATTACTTCTATTTAGCAAGGGCACATTAAAATGGTCAAAAGTGACAGTAAAGACTTTTACATTGTTACCAAAAAAATAAATTTCAAATAAATACTGTTCTTTTGAACTTTCTAGTCATCAAACAATCCTGCAAAAAAAATAAAATAATGTATCATTGTTTCCACAAAAAAACTGTTTTTAACATTGATAATAATAAGAAATGTTTCTTGAGTAGCAATTTTGCATATCAGAATGATTTCTGAAGGATCTTGATGTGACTGAAGACTGGAATAATGATGCTGAAAATTAGCATCACTTTACCATCACGGGAATAAATAAATTAAAAAAAAAAAATGTATATATATGTTTTAAAATAGAAAACAGTTATTGTAATTTGTAATATTTTTCTATTACAATATTAAAGGGTTAGTTCACCCATAAATGAAAATTGTCATTAATTACTCACCCTCATGTTGTCCCACACCTTCGTTCATCTTGGGAATTTTTAATTTTTTAATTCTTTTTAACAAACATTTCCATCTGTAATTTTGTTTCAACACTAATCCTTATCAAGTTATCACAAACAATTGGAAAAAGTCACAAAAATGTCATTGAGGTTCAGTTGTAGGATCCCTGCATAGGAAATGCCGTACATGTTTATGAATATCTTCTGTCAGTGTTTTTTTTTTTTTTTTCTTTTCTTTTCTTCCTGACAATCTTATGTCTGAAGAACACGAGAGATAAAGATTTATGAAAAATCTTGGCTTCGTGCATCTTGATTCCAGCATCCAGAAATTACGTTCCTCTGGGGAGTAATTTGCTTTTGCAGGCTACTGAAACAGATACAAGCCTCATAGAGCATTAAAATGTATTCAGCTCTTGTATGTGTGCGCATGTGGATTCTATCCAGAACAGGAAAATGAAGCAGGAATTGAGATGGTGTAGAAAACGTATGAGAAGCGGGAGGTGGGGTGGGGGGGGTTGTTGGTTGTGGGGTGGGCTCACTGTGGCACTCTGGGTTTTTGTTCCTGGCAGGTTGGACAGGCCTTCACTGTGAAGATGACATTAATGAGTGCTTGCTGCAACCATGCAACCAGGGAATGTGCATCCAGAATGAGCCTGGCCATGGCTACACCTGCTTCTGTCGGCCCGGATTTGTGGTAAGTCTTGCTGAGTCCCCCGCTCCCCCCTTCCTCCTCCTCCCTGAGCTCTTCATCTTCCCCTGAGGTGATTTTGAGAGAGACGCAATCCTGTTTGTCTTTCTCCTGTCAAGTATTCGCCATCCGTTTGTTTCCATTCCAATATTGCGATGGCCTTTAAATATCCTTGACGTCCTCAGGACAGGGAGGAAGCAGCGGGGTTCTTTAGTATTCAGCGTGCCAGTGGTGCTTTTCAAGTGCAGGGAAGCACAGATGTCACTTATCAATGACAGAATGTTCACACTGTTTACCTATTTTTGTATTTTAATGTCTGCAGTGTTGCTTGTCGAAGCAGCTTGTCGACGTAACTCTAAACAAAAAGATAACCAATAAGATAATTATACATGCTAATCTAACTACTCAAATCTAAAATTGACTAACAGGTACACTTAGTCATTTTTCCTCTTTAAAAACTTTTACATTCAATGAAAAGAATATCAGTTAGGTCACAACAAAAGTGGCAGACATGTTACTTACTTGTTGAGATTACATTTTCCCATGAAAATTCTTATTTTGGTCATATTTCCAAGACGTACAATCTGTGATTCCAAAGTACAGTATCCACACTGATGTGGTGACTGACAGCAAACATTAGATTAATCCACGCTGAGGAGCCGTGCTGATACACAACCCACGTAAAGATGATAATTCCGCAAACAACTGCAATTGCAGGTTTTAAACAGAGATGGCGACAAAGAGGCAAAACTTATGGACTACAGCTTTAACTAAAAATTAAGCGGTAATGACTGTAAATAATGCATTTCGACAGTGGCATCAGAAATGTATCTTCTTTTTCATAATGCTACATCCTGTCACCGTGATTTTAACAAGACATGCTCCTGGATCAACATATTTTGTTAATTCTGGAACAACATTTGTGTCCAAAAATGTATTCCTAATTTTATCCCTACACTTAAACCGAACCTCCTCCGTAACTTGTCCCTAAAAATCAGCGGGAAATGATAGGTGAATAACACTGATGTAGAAGCACCTAACTTCTCAAGGTGTCAGAATAAGATATCCAAGATGAGTGTCGTATGAATCAAACAGAAAAGCTTTTTTTCTGATCAACATTGTTAAATCAGTGCTGCAGGTATGTATTTTATGTATTTTTTCTACTCTAATGTTAGTTTTAGGTAATACTTTATTTTGATAGTCCACTTTAGACATAATCTATAAGAAACTTTGCGTAATACAGATTATCTTCACATAGGAAATATGCCACATACACTGTAGGCTATATATACCGGTACAACAGAAAGCATAATTGCTCCTGCTGCTCGGCTTAAGCTACTCTAATTTACATTCTTATTCATCAGGATTTGAGTTTTGCACCACACTTGAATTCTTATGCCCCCAGCCTAGTTGTGTACACTGCATTTATTTCAGCATATTGCATCAAACTTTGCACTTTCCTCACCGTAATGTCACATACTTGTGCAATTATTTCAGAAACCTGCCTTATTATTGTACTGACAACATTGTTGAACTTGGCATCAAACAATATCCCAGCAGACATTTCAAAAACACTTAGAGAAAAAAAAATGTTGTGAGAAAAGTCTTTATTTTGTGTTTCAGGGGGAAAACTGTGAATATAATTATGATGACTGCTTGATCCAATCATGCCCTGATGGATTTTCATGTAAGGATGGCATCAACAATGTTAGCTGTGTCCCTGTGAAGACAGACACGTCCTTTGTTCCTCCCATCTTGGTCGTCTCGTGGAGTACCATCCACCCCAGCTTAGTGTTACAACCCACTATAGTACCTGTGGAGAACTTGCAAAGCACTGAGCAGCCGACAGGTTGGTAGACCACATGCAATATTTTGTATTGTAAAACTGCATTATGCAATATTTTGTACATTTATAATACTTTTCTGTATTTTTAGCAGCCTCATAAAAACTTAAAGGCCATATTATGCCCTTTTACAGGGGGTCTACTAGAATAGGATTGCATGCTTGAATGTTATACATTATTTTTCACATATTTTATATATTTTTTCGCACCTCACTTCCCAGTCTTTCAGTAATGCTCAGTTTAGTTCCTGTCTTTATGAAGCACATTGTGCCCTGATTGGTCGGCTGGACCAGAGTGTTGCGATTGATCAACAGCTTCAAGCCTGTTTCAGAAATATCACGCCCCTTACCATAACCATGAGAGTAAACAGGCTACTAACGCAACTTAACCAGGCCTCGCCCACTTTTTTCATATGCCTTGGGTGGGAATTATTTAAAAGTACACTATGTAACGTTTGGGCTTCTAGCGTTAAAAAAACCCCAGCATTTTGCAGAAGAACATTGTTTTGGTTGTGCTTCAGTTCTGTGTGACTGTTCGGCTGAATATGGCTCTTTCTCATAACTAAAAAAGATGAGAAAGATGAGTTTAGATGGAAAGGATCTTAAGCTGACTAGCAGAAGACGTTACTGTAGCTATACCCTTTAATAGACACGGTACTTCCTTGAAAATAAATTCCAGCACTGCACTACAACAACGCATAATGAAATGACCCTTCACAATAGATGCTTTGCAATGAACTCTACATATGGCATTTTATCTGTTCAATAAAATACCTTACTTGCCTGTCGAGTAATAAAAACACCATCTCTGCATCACTTTTACAACATTTCAAATCCCTCAGTTTTCGCCATCTCCGAAAAGCCAAGCCAATGTTGATTCTCGTTTTATTACGAGCTCTGTCGTGATCTGTTTTTGCCAGCAGACTCTCATTTGTTCTGCGTTTTCTTTTTCTTTTTTCCCTTAAACGGGTGATTCTCCGGAGGTTGGAGATTTAGCATGCTCCATATCCACCTTTCTCTCTCATTGTGAGAACTAACCTATGGCCACTCCCACACCATACATGCTTAAAAGTAGCCGAAGCAACGTTTCTCTGTTTACAGATATGACGAGACACAAGTGACGCAAGTATGCAATTTCCCATGAAAACCATCCCGCCCGGTCTAAAATATAAACACTTATAATACAGTAGGCTTACCAAAGTGAATCAGGGTAAGACAAAAATGTATATTTTAATATTTAAATTGTGTTCATTTTGAAAAAAAAAAAAAAAAAGAAAAGAAAAAAGAAAAATACATAGTGCACCTTTAAATGAGGAATATTGTGACGTATACATTACCACAAGAAAACTAAAGACTATAGTTGAGGCATTTCAGGGAGTTTAGAAACATTGCTTACTGATACATAGAGAATTTTGCAGACCTTCTTAAATTCTCAAACAGCAACATTACACACTAAAGAAATAAAAAGCATAATATGTAGTCTTACAGGAATAAAAATGTCTCTGAGTCGCAGTCGGTTCCTCATTAAGAGCATGTGAACTGTCTGCATCCATACCACACAGCATGGAAGGAAATTGTTTTTCCTTTTTAACATTATGAGGTTGACTTCCACTGTACTGGCTGTTATTGTTATTGGCCCAAGGGATTGGTTAAATGAAAGGCAACCTTGACAATTAAATCCAATCAATGAACTTGTGTGGTTTGTTTTGATTGATCAGCTTCATTATGTGCTTGTCTTTGAAAACCTAGGAGACTATTTGACACCGCTTATGAGACCTATCATAAATTATTTATGAACCACATATCATTCTTTTAGTAAATTACAGTATATTCTTAAAAGTATATTGCATATTGAAGCAAACACAAAGGGACAGTTTACCAAAAATGAATTTTCTGTCATTATTTACTCACCCTCTTGTTCTTCCAAACCTGAGTGACTTACTTTCTTCAGTAGAACACAAAAGAAGATATTTTGATGAATTTAAGTAACCAAACCATTGATATTTCTTAAAATATCTTCTATTATGTTCAAAAGTACTAAAGAATAAAAAGTGTGTAATTTACCTGTTAAAGTAGTTTTAAATATAAAATATTTGTATTTTTAAATTCATAATATTACTACATCTAAAATGAGAGCCCACATGATCACAGGAAAGTAATAATTTAATTTCTTTAATGCATAAAGTAATATTACTGAATAGTTTTCACGTTTATGTGATAGAGATTATTTTAGCAGTCAGGAATAATTTGTGTTTAAAGAAAAAGTGAAACCTACATTGTAATAATCTTTAATTAGATGGTTTGATGAAATAATGTTCATTAGGTGTTTGCAACATTTATTTTTATTTCAGTTTTTATGGAAAATCTATCATAAAATGAGATGATCACACTGCTTTTTCTCAGTCAGAGAGAGAGAGAGCTCTACTGAGCATGTGCTGAGTTATTGTCATCACTTTTATTTGTAGTTTACAATCGCCTTCACACAGTCTATATGATATTAATGACTACAATAACATACAGATACATTACCACAGGCAACATCATGCCAGACAAAACGTCCTTGAAATGTCTATTCTGAAAACATTTCCCGAATAACCTACATTTTGTTTTGCTCTGTTTCAAAATGAGCTGGGAGCCCCTAAAGGTTAGTAAGATAAACACTCACCATCTGTGGTATGTCTGATAATAAGAGCTTTTTCCACATTTGTTCCACTAATGTTCTCCGAAGAGGCAATAGTTTGAACAAACTCAATTAGTTTTTGCTGGAAAAATTACAGCTAATTAGGGACTATGTGCTATGGTTTATGATGTTTATTGAGTATGACACAAAACGCCCATTGGTAACAATGAATAAATTGTATAGAGAGCCAAAATGTCAGTGTGGTACATGAGGACTAAATTTCCACATCACTTAGGAAATTGAACCATCCTTGCACAATTTACTGACAATGGACTAATAAATGGATTCTGGAGGCTAAATTTGTCAAATCACTGAAGGTAATTTAGTGAAGCAAAGTCTAAGCAAGTTATTTTAGAAGAAGAAAACCCATGAATGCGCTTACATTTCCCTAAAGCATGACTTTTCGCTTTCTTTCTGAATTGATTTAAAATGAACTGCTGGCCCGTAGCTGTTTTCAAAGTATTTTTTCTAAATACCGCATTTCACAGCGTTAAAGAGTGAAAATGAGATGTCATTCTCTCAGTTACAGGTGGGTTTCTGTCATACAGTTGATCTTTTAAATGCTGCACCACTAGAAGAGTATATAAGATTGACGCTATTCAAAGCAAACAGCAAAAAATCAATAGGCCAGTTACAGGGCGAAAATAAAGGTAAATGTGTTTCTGGCAAATGTTGAGAGTGATTTTGACATTTAAGCTAGACTTTATGGTAGTCCTGGGGGGCACAACACAATGGAATTAAACCTCTCCGCAGAATGAAAAATGTAGTAAACAGAGAAACTGCATTTGGATCTCTTGAGGGCGCAAAAATGTGTATGGATATGATTGCGTGAATGTTTGCTCCAAGATACCATCAGCACTAATTTCTTCAGCCACTACTGAGAAAGACAAAGTGTGTGTAAGTCAGTGCCCTTGGGGAATAGTGCAGTTAATTTTCTAAACACGCACTTTACAGCAATCAATGAATTTACAATGCGGAAGGCAAATGCTACAGACAGCTTTAAAGGTTTGCCTGGGCATCCATGGGAATTTTCCTCAAGTGCCCAAGAGGTACACTAGCTGAGTAATCGCTCTCCGATTGTCCAGACGGGGTGGAATTGAGGCCATTTTTTATGGAAGATAAAACTCAAGGAAGCTGCTATAGTCCTAACTCAAAAATGGCGGGATAAATCTGTCATCTCAAGTTGGACTCAAATCCATTTAGTCTCTGGAATCCACACACTCTTTTGATGGACAACTGGCTGGGATCGTTTTCACAGAATGACAGATTGGACTGATACTAGGTAGCCAAATTCTAGATAAAAGGAATGCACATTTGTTTCAGTCTTCATGGTTAGACTTTATATTATGTTGTTTTGTGTATGTGTGGTTTGTTTTTCTTTTGTTTTTGAACCTGCTTCTTTCTTTCTCATTTTCATCTGTGCGTGTCTTGTTTATCTGTCAGGTGTTGAAGAAACCTCTTTTTTAATTCATGAGTGTGAATTTTACTTAAAAATTATCTCATAATTTACTCACCCTCAAGCAATCCTAGGTGTATGACTTTCTTCTTTCAGCCAAACACAATCAGAGTTATATTAAAAAATATCCTGGCTCTTCCAAACTTTATAATTGGAGTAAATGGATTTTGAAGCCCCAAAAAAGCACATCCATCCATCATAAAAGTAATCCACACGGCTCTAGGGGGTTAATAAAGGCCTTCTGAAGCGAAGCAATCCACTTATATATAATATCCATATTTATAACTTTATAAACTATAATCACTGGCGTAACGTCCGTACGAGAGTCTAGTCCCGGCGGAAGAGTGACCTCTGACCCAACGCATGATGTACTGATGAACGCGGGAGCACAGAGGATAGAGTAAAAGAAAACACCGGTCATGAATTAGAAGTCTAAAATGAGAATTTTTAAAGGGAAATGTCAGAGGATTTCTGTCACCTAAGCTTACGCTACTCCTACTGTAGACCCTACATCATACGTAAGGTCAGAGGTCACTCTTCTGCCGGAACTCGACTTGCTTACGGCCGTTACCGAAAGCCGGTGATTATAGTTTATAAAGTTATAAATATGGATGTTTTTCTTTAAAAAATTAATCGCTTTGCTTCAAAAGGCCTTTATTAACCCACTGGAGCCGTGTGGATTACTTTTATGATGGATGGATGCGCTTTTTTGTTGCTTCAACATCTAGGGTACCATTCACTCCCATTATAAAGCTTGGAAGAGCCAGGATATTTTTAATATAACTCCAATTGT
The DNA here is from genome assembly GCA_037101425.1 of Elopichthys bambusa. Lineage (NCBI taxonomy): Eukaryota > Metazoa > Chordata > Actinopteri > Cypriniformes > Xenocyprididae > Elopichthys > Elopichthys bambusa. The sequence goes on from CM074443.1 coordinate 11,168,675, forward strand.
GTTCGGCTAAAAGAAGGAGGTCATATACACCAAGGATGGCTTGAGGGTGAGTAAATTATGGGATAATTTTCATTTTTGGGTGAACTAACACTTTAAATTGACAGTGTCCTTCAGGAAGTAAAATTAGAGTGAAAGGACAAGACATTTACTGAATTCAATTTTGAAGATATTCTGGGACCACAAAAGTTTATCAGGGATGGAAATGGGGGACGGCGTCCCAGGAGTGAATTTCGTGGGGGGATGGCGTTCCAGTTCAAATTGATTAGAATTTTTTATAGCCTACGAAAACGAAACCAAATCAGCGCAAAAACATAGCGCAATAAAATTGCATGATTAATCATAAAAAGATCTCAATCTGGATTCAAACACCCACGCGATCTTACTCATTGCTCGAAGTGGGCCGGTACGCACCGGCACTTCTCTATTTTATTCTGTAGCATACCCACGCTTTGTCTTGCGTACCAGCACTTCTCACATGTTGCCGGTACTCTAACCACCACACCGAAACATAAAATCAGGCTGTTAATTAAGCGTGTTCAGAGCTTTTATAAGCATGAGTGGCGCATCACATGTGAATCACCGCAGGCGTGAACGCACTCCAAAAGATTTGCGTGAGCCGATCCTGTGATAAAATGTGAAACCCATTTGAATTTTATTGAGAATGTAGTAAAACGCTATGGAGAGAGTCAAACATGATCTAAAGACTACTAAAAAGACTGAGGAAAACATGATGATGATCTTGCAAGCCTTTTAAACTTCTTATGACCACCTTTCCTAGAATTTATCACGTTCTATTGTATTTATTGTGGTACATTTTAACTAACTTGTTAAAGAATTTATAATATATAATCTATTAAGGCAATAGATTAAAAAAAAAAAAGAGAGAGAAAAAAGTTAACATTGCTCTAAGCATGCAACGAGGAGCCATTAACGGTCTAGCTGTAATTATATACTTATTGTAACAAATGATATGGTTAAACAATTACAAGAACTATTTTTTTCATAAGGCCAAGTACAAGTTAAAATCATGTATCTTCTTGAATTATTGACTAAACATTAGTTTTCCTCATGTGTAAAATGTGTTCTGCTAACATGACAGATATGCCCATTAGGAAAAACCTGGCTGTATTCCAAGAATTAACATGTTCAGTATAAGAGCATTTTAAGTAAAGATAGTTTGACTTCCCATGGCACTTTGTAAACAAGTAACTGTTAACTATAGGCTGTTACTTTATTGCAGTTGTGTTATCAACCAACTTTGCATGTGTGGACCATTTTGCAAAAATAAAGCAACAAACAAATAAATAAACCTCACGAGGGAGCAAACCCAAACTCCTCGCAACCAAGAGAGACAACGAGTCCCCCATCCTAAACAGAAGCTAACAAAATAGAGTAAAATCACCCTTTGAAAGTAATGATACTTCAAATAAAGATTGCATCAATTACATCCTTACACCAATAGGTGGTGACAAATGCATAGTAAACTAAGAGGTAACCATCCAAAACATTCAGTTTTCTTTAACCTGAGGACAAATGTATTTAAAATGTGTGTGAACTGTTCAATTCAGTATGCACCACATATGCAAATTCCTAGACAATGTATTTTTAATTTGACCAAAATCAAACAGGTAATTTTCTCCAAGCAGAGATTCTGTTGAATGAACATGTTTGTGCCACACACAATTCATAAATGTTGTTCATTGACCTTTCATGTGTCTGCTTGATAATTAAGAAAATATTGTTTGGAGGAAACAACATGAAATAGGCCTGTTTAATGTTAGCATATTATATAATTATATAATATTTTATATTTAAATACATCTGAAAAGTCATTGAAAGTAAAAAAAAAAAAAAGAAAAAAAAAAGAAGAAAGGAAATCTTCCCATATAGTCCCCCCAGTGAATCTCAGCCATTTCCAGCCCTGAATATGATAAAATATCTATCACTGTCTGTAATATCTATTTCAAGCAAACATTCATGTTTTACCTTGACAGTATTTGCTTTTCTAGTTAGAAATTAAATTAATTAATATGAATTTTAATGATTTTGAATTCAAATATGCATTCAAATTCCATTTGCTATTCTGCATGTTTGCTACCACAATTTGAAATCAGTTTCAATTTTGGAATTGTATTTGAATTTAAAAGGCTTTCTTTATTCAATTCTAAATGATGCACAACCATTGTTTTTATCCCCTCGCTTACTGCAGAACCTGACTTCACCAAGTACAACTATATCAGTGTTATTCACCTATAATTTCCCTCTGATTTTAGGGATAACTTAAGGGGTTAGGTTTAGGTGTATGGATATGGTTAAGGATGTCAGCAAAATATGTTGACCTTGGAACGTTTCGAACTTGGCAAAATCAGGACGCGCTCCTTTCCGATGCACATTGAGGTCTCCTACACTCAGCTTATTCAAATGATTGAGTAAAAATGGGAGCAGGATATTAGACCGTAAATAATGAGCAAAGTTTTTAAACCTAGTCCAGTTGTTATTTTGTTATTTTATACATTTCATTGCCCCATAGTCAAACACTGGTCTCACACTATATAGATTAGAGATAATTTGTCTACACAATCTTTTTATTTTAATTATTATTTAACAAGGAACATACTGTAACTTTCAGATAAGCCAGCAAACTCTCATCGATATGTCTATCTAGGTCGCTCTCTAAAAACGTCTTTTGCCCTAGGTGCAGCTATAAATAGATTAACCAGGAACTTGCATGATACCTCTGCTCTCTCTTTCTGCTGTCCTCTCCTCCGCCTCCTCCTCTGCATTCCCAGCTTACTGGGTATAGAATCTATTTTAGATAGAAACAAAAGACAGAGAGTTTGAAATTTCTCTTTGATATTTTGATATCAGTCGTTGGCAGTCAGGTCATGCTGGTTTGAATGTAAAACTTTACATGCAACGATTGGACAAATGGTTGATGCAACACTTTGGTAATGCAAAGAAACTGTGACACAGTTGGGAGTTCAACTGTGCCTCCATCATATTTGGGAGAGAAAAAAAAATATCTTTCTGATTTTGTGACAAAACTTGTGACTTTAGTATGAACTAAAAATAATTAAAAAAAACAAAAAAAACAAATTGGCACACTGTTACTTTTCACTGCAAATGTGATATTTTTTTTTTTAGTCGAGCTCCTATATTAAATGAACTTAAAGGGTTAGTTCACCCAAAAAAATCTGTCATTAATTACTCACCCTCATGCTGTTCTACACCCGTAAGACCTTCGTTTATCTTCAGAACACAAATTAAGTTATTTTCGATGAAATCTGATAGCTCAGTGAGGCCTGCATTGCCAGCAATGTCACCGAACCTTTCAAGATCCAGAAAGCTACTAAAAACATATTTAAAACAGTTCATGTGACTACAGTGGTTCAACCTCAATATTATAAAGCGACAAGTATACTTTTTGTGTGCCAAAAAAAAAACAAAAAAACGACTTTTCAACAATAACTAGTCATGGCCATTTTCAAAACACTGCTTCGAAGCTTTGCAAATCTTTTGTTTCAAATCAGTGATTCGGTCCGCGTATCAAACTGCCAAAATGCTGAAATCACGTGACTTTGGCGCTCCAAACAACTGATTAGAAACAAAAGATTCGTAAAGTTTTGAAGCTTCATAAAGCAGTTTTGAAATTGGCCATCACCAGATAAATAGGCCTAACCGAGCCATCGGATTTCATAAAAAATATCTTAATTTGTATTCTGAAAATGAACAAAGGTCTTGAACGATATGAGGGTGAGTAACAAATGACATAATTTTCATTTTTGTGTGAACTAACCCTTTAAGATGCTTGCTTTACATGATCTGTCATTGCATGTTGATGTCAGGTTGAATTCTCACATGTATATGTATGGGGCGATGAGTAACATGGTAGACAGGGCATAAATCAGATGACAATAAAGGAAAATGATCATTAATTTATTTGCATAACTAGCATTGAATTATTCATCATGGTTTCAATCTGCTCAATCTGTATCTCATTAACATGACTTATGAGGCTTATAAATCTGAGAGTTTTATGTAATGTCGGTCTTATTTTCTTTTGGGCATGTATGTTTTTGTTGTAAATTTGTGTGTGTTTTAGTGCTATATTTAGAAAGCTTACTAAATATCTTTTATATTTGATTAGATATGTGTATGGCAGGGAAATTGTGACTGATAAATCTGATTGTAAAATCCTTTAAGTATTTTAATTACATGAGTGACTTAGAACAATTAGAAGTAACACTTCTACACATTAGTCCTTTTTTGCCCATTTTATAATCCATCAGGTAACAATCCCGACCGCGTAGGACAAAAGCACACCTCATAATTTGAGGTATCATTTCTGCATGTAGTACAAATGGTGGTTATGTGTTAAGATGTACAGTAGATCTCTAATAATGTTTGTTACTAATGAAAGTTATTTAAGTGTAAAAGAAGCTGTTGATTTTGTTGGAAAATGGTGCATAAGTTAGTTTTGCATTTGTATGTATTTCATGAGTACTTACCACTATAGTTTTAATGGATGCACTTTCCATTCATAGATTAAACAGCAGTATTTTTGAATGGCCGTGAGGAAAACGCTGATCTTTTTCGCACACTCTCTCTCTCTCCCTCTCTCTCTCTCTTTGTTCTTCCCTTTACAGAGATCTATATTTATACATCCCATAATAGTGTTCATCAGCACAGCTGGCAGCGATCCAGCAGAGTCAGCATTTCGCAAACATGAGCAGCAATAACTGCTCTCAAAGTGTTTGCGGACTTGTTTTATCCACTGAGTTTTGTGTTAGATATTTCCTGTAGTGTGTCTTTCATAGCTCTCTCTGTCGATAATAACTTCTGAATGAGCTCGCAATCACCTGTCCCTATTGACCGTTTTGAACGATTTGAATGTTTAAGAACCAGCGAGAGCAGACTGTGCCAACCACGTAGAGAAGTTAGTGGCTGAAATGCAGATTTCAAAAAGGGATCTGGAGTTAACTGCTAATGAGGTGAGAGTTTGCCTCCCAGCAGCAATCACGGACTGCGTGAAAGCCTTATATCAGTCCAAACAAGCATCTCAAATTAATGAATGGTTCAGTCTCGGGGGGTAATTCTCCATCATCAGCGCTGGTAAACCTGTCTGGAACGCCAGGGGAGGGAAAAAGTAGACGTTCTGTAGTCGCCCCGCATTCATCCTCATTAATCGGAGATCACAGCCTCTCATTTCCCGATAAGTCTCCATTCTTCCAGTCACAGGCCTCACTCTGAGGTATTTGTCCTATTATGGAGTGCAGGACTTAGCAGACGCAAGGGGATTTTTCTACAAGCTACTTAATCGCCAAAGTGCCCCAGAGACCTTCAGCGGCAGATCAAAAGATTTCTGCATTAAAAAGATTTAAAGTCAAGCAAATATTGATAAAGGCTTCATCTGCTGTAGGTCCATTAATCGTGACAGCAATCGCCAAATGCATGCCCTGTTTTGTAGCCTAGCATCGGTCAGTCACATGGAGGGAGTAATACCCCAGGCAGATCCACATTATTGAGCGATTCATTGCAAAATACCCCGAGGCGAGACCTTTCGTTGGAACTATTTGAGATTGAAGGGCATTAACTCCAGACCAACGCTAATGCTCAGGCCAAATTGCTCAAGTCAGAGCCGGTCTTTTAAGTTTGTCCGCATCAGTACCCTAAATGATCTCAAAGAGGGTGGAAGTCTCTGAAAATGTCCCATAATTGCCAACTGATACGGATGACAGAGAGCAGGATATCATGGCTTAAAATGAGGCATGTAATAAGCTGGTATAATTTCTCTCAGACAGTCACTCACTCTCTTTGCGAGGGGAATTTATGTGCCTTTCTTGGCAAACCATGTGGGTTACTGTTCATTCCTGCTAAAACCCCTCATGGTACAGGGCTGAGGTTCCTCAAGCTGACAGAAAGAGGTTTACGCAATAAAGAGTTCGTCTCTTGGAAAGTTACTCTCATTTACGATGCACTCGCTGGAGGAAAAAAAGGCCCTTTTTTTAGCTTTATCAGCTCCTGGGTTACAAAATATGATCAATGGTAACTAGCATTTTCCTGTGCTTTTTAGCCAGCACATAGCGTTTGAATGACTGCATGCTTTGAAATGTTAAACACATAATGCTTTTAGGTTTCATTAAGGATGAGAGATTTGTTATTTTCTGCCATGTCTAAACATGATAGATGCACTACAGTGGTAAGGACATTTCGAGGTGAACATCAGTGGCTTCAGAGGATCCACTGACGGCGGTAAAACATTAGACGAGCGGCCCTTTCCTACCACTAATTGGAATAGACTTTCTCTGGAGAGATATTCTTCAGTCCCCCCCAATTAAAGCTGATCTAAAAACTGCCTTTTTAAATGTACTAAGTCATGGCAGGTAATGGGTCACTCTTAGCTTTGATCACACTCCTGCGAGAGAAGGGAGCTACTGTACTAGGCGCAATTATCATAAAAGACCTTTAAAATGAAAGACAGGGATCTTACAGCCACCTGTTTTACAGGCCCTCCAATTTTTCTGTGAGTCAAATGAAAGCACAGTTTATAGCGCTAATTCAAAAAAAAAATGTGTAAGATGTGCAAATCTTTCTCTGAGATCGTTTGAACTTTTGTAGTCTGTAAAAAATGTAGTTAAAACATCTTCATCCATATAACATATACTCATAATAATTTCTGTTTGCCAAAGTTTCAGCAAGATTTTCTGTGAATGTGAATTCAAAGTGGTCAAAAAAGTGTAATGAACTTATTACAGAAAATTGCATCGGTGGCACCACTTTGAATTGACTTCAAACTGAAATGGCAATTTAAATTTAATATTTCAGGTTCAATTTATTTATGTATTTATTTTATTACTTTTTGTGTTATTTCTCCTCTTTTTTTATGGTTATGATCGTGTGTTTGTGTGTGTTATTTTGCACAAATCTGTTTGTACTGATTATATAGGATACAAATTTGACGATATGCAACATTATTTGGAATTTTATTTTTACTGCTTATATGAATGTTTTGCAGTGTGACTATAAAAAAATTTTTTAAAAATCACATTGGAAATGGAAGGTCAGGTAAGGGAAACCATAAAAATAACAACATATATCTTTTCAGTGTTGCCAGATTGGAAATGTCCAAGTATCATACCAGAAGCTCAAAATTATCCTATTTGGAAGAAAATGATCATACACAGGTTTTTAGTATAGGTAAATGAACTAAATTAATAACTAATGATTTTTACAATGGAATGAATCAATACTGGACTTACTTAAGCTGGACAGTCACACTATTTTAGCTGCTGTACAGCCAAAATTATGTTCCCTCTATCTCTGTAAAGCTATACTCTGACACAATCTGCATTGTAAAAAGCGCTATATAAATAAAGGTGACTTGACGAGTCAAATGTGCAGAATACAGCTATTTATTCTAGACCAAGAACTTTTTGACATGACCTGCAAATGACCACAATAGATAAAAAAAAAAAAAAACTAAGCATGCCATAGTGGGAAACAACTGACCTAAAAGCGTTGTGGCAGGAACGTTATCTTGTGCTTGTGAGAGAGTCATTCTCCACGATGATTGGCCGAGAAGACGTAACATGAGATGAGATGGAAGACATGCCTAACAACGTTCACTCCTTACAATCATGACGTAGAGGATCCACAGCTAGATCAAGGAGTATAACCGATTACAATGACCATCATTTGAAGTGTCACAAAATTCTGAAATTATCGTACATTATGGGATTTTTTTTTTTTTCATTATTGATCGTACATCGTACAGAGGTCAAAATTATCGTACAAATACAATAATTATCATACGTCTGGCAGCACTGATTCTGTTCTGTACTGCATACTGCAAAAATAATATGAGAGGTAATAGTTTTATGTTAGCTTTAAGTTCCTGTTAAATAATACTTATTGCTTATTCTTTCTGCTTAGAGCTAACCATTATCATAATTAGCATTAACATATTCATAGTTTTAAGAGCACTGTGATCCTTTGCAACCCTACAATATTAAAAACTGGTAGAACAATATAGGCTTAATTGAGAAATATTGGCTCATTGTGGGGAATTTCATGTGGCGAGTATCAATTCTTTAGTTTCTAGTGTTCATAATGTGTTACTCTTATGCTTTCTTCAGTTTTGTTTAAACGGGGATAGTGGTAGAATGAAATATGGATGGTAAAATGTTAAAATATTTAAATATTATTATAAATAACTGTTTCAAAAGTTTCTCTTCCATGTGAGTCTTAATTCATATTCCTGTTTTTCCAGTTTATTTAGATTTTATTCATTATTTTTATTCAGATTCTCCATTCTTATTGACTCATGTTCAGTTTCTTATTTCACAATACAGTACTGAATATTAATAAGGTTGTGTTGGAGTAACATGATAACAGAGGTTCTATGATGTTCATTCTCATATGATTCACCGTTGGGTAAGGCTACATTTTCTTGTACCCAGGATTGTATTAAATATATATTTTAACATAAATATTTAATGCAACTGTATATATAATTATGAAGAAAAAAAAATGTTGTTGTTTACTAACACCCATAATTAAATAAATCCTTCGATATCTATGCAGATTTCGGCTCTGTACAGCCAACACATATTTACACAAGTGTCGACTTTTACTTTACACTATTCAAGTTGAGCGAAGCTACGCTAACACTGTTTAACTGCTACGTTTCCCCCCTGCAGATATTAGTTTTGGAAGATATTCTGGGAAATCCTTTTTGGAGTTTGAGGGCATTGAAGTTGGAGCTACGCTCAGTGTCACAGTGAGATTCCAGACTGAATCCAGGTACGGAACGTTGCTGTATTCATCCAGTGCCAAAAAAGGTGTCTTCTTCATCAAACTCTACATTTCCAATGGAACGCTTCAGGTAAAACTGCATATGCATATACATTTGTGTTTTTTTATAGTTATTTCATTACCCTTACACATAATAGATCAAAGAATAGGAGCTAACCCACATTACCCACACACTCCAGTATGACTTTTCTTGCAACCAAAATGAGGGAGTTCAGCGGCTCAATACAGCACAGCAGGTTGCTGATGGAGATGAGCATGTGGTGCTTTTGAGGTAAGAGAATTTCTCCTCCAGTATGCAAGTAGTTTTAAGATCATAGAGGTTAAAAATGAATCAGACAATTGTGTAATGGGCATGGAAAAAGTTAATTAACTGGAAACAGATGGTGAAACTGGTTGTTAATGTAAAGGTAACCTTTTGTAGCTTATAAATAAGCTGAAATAGACCACAGTAAATAATTAGATTTAAAGTATTGAAAGGCTCTATTCATAGTCAGTCAATCAACAGCCAATCAAATGGCATTTAGATCCTTACAGGTAAAATACACATTATATTATTCATTTACATGATGGAGAATGTTTCTCTCCACCTCTTATACTTACATTTGTACATTTGTCTGTAATGGGTGCAATCTAACCCCAGATTTGTTAGCTCTGGGTATTTTGACTGAGAGCTGAAAGATTGCTGAAAGGTCTTTGATGTTCAAAAGCACAATTCATACAGGTCCATTAGGTTTGTTTCTTTTCATCCGCTTCAGCAGAAAGTGAAATGCACGGTCACACAGTCATTGAAAGATTTCATCAGATTTTGAGTCTCTGAGAGACAGCACAGCCTCTTCACATCCTGATGCTTTAGCCAGCTCCCGATCTTGAGTGCGTCAGCCTGTTTATGTCTGTTTTTCATAGAGATTCTGAAAAGCTTCCAAGATACACCAGCTGCACAAATCAGTCATTACTTTTGTGCCAACTAGCAAAAGACTTGCTGAAAGAGTGTTGTCAAAAGAAAGAAAAAAAAAAAAATCTGGATTGAGAGTTTTAAAAGGGAGCATATTTTTAAAATCAATTTCCTTCATCTTTTGAAATAGAGTTTGTTGTACTAGTGAAGATGTGTATTCACTAAACAATTGTGTCATGTCATTAGGCTGAATTTCAGGTAAACACCCTGTCTTATTCACTAACCAGGTTAAATGTAGGAGCTGTTAGTATTTAAAGTAATATTCCAGATTTATTACAAATGAAGCTCAATCGATAATGTTGATTACCACAGAAAGGATTTTTATCAGGGGTGCACATAACTTTTTTTGGTCTGGTTCTCAAGGGAGCACCTGGAGATGTTGCTTGGTACTCACACTTTACGTGACACACTTATCCTAAAAGCTGTCCTCATCACTTTCCTCCTGACTGCTCTCCCTATCTTCTTTTCTCTCAAACATGGTAGATGATGATAATGATTTTTTATTTTACTAACATTAATGACACAGACAACAGCAAGAATATTAGGCTGCTGTCGTTTTAAGGTGGAAAGCACGGACCGAATAACTGACACACATCCGGTTTCTTTCTCAACTGTTCACTTATGACATAACCGAGAGAATACTTGCCGAGACAGGTATTTTTACATAATTTTGTGTGTATGTGTCCGTTCAAGCGCAAGTAAATGCGAAAGAGGAATTAATTCGGTGTTCAAGCGCTGTCTGTCTCTCTCTCTCTCTCTGCGTATGCGCATTTCGGGGGTATGAGGCTGTGCGCACAGATAACAGCTCGCGAATCCCGAATTTCGCCTCTTCTTCTGCTTTTAAAATCGTTTGAATGTGTTAATTGGCGAAACAAAACACATGATAAATGATAAACTTTCACTCTATGATGGTTAAATTTAGCGGTTAATCCGCGAATCGCATGCGTGCGGAACCACTGGACCTTATCCGTACAGATCGCAGATCCATTGCACACCTAATAATTAAATAACACACTTATCATCATGATTGCTATCTTACCAGAGATGGAGAACAATCCTACTCCGGTAAGTAAACGTGTCCCTGTGAACTGGTCCTCAAAAATGTTGGTACTCAAAAGCGCTTCCCTCCATGTTTTCTGGTGAGCATCGTTTATTTTTTACCACGCATGCACACCTGCGCACCACTTATGCGCACCCCTGATTTTTATCCTTTTCTTTAAAAAATAAAAAAAAAGGTTATGGAGGCACAATGTAATTATAGGGCCAATTTTGGAGGATTTGAAATCAGAAGCTTTTAGGCATTGCATTGTCATGGCAACAAAATTGCCTATAGAGTGTTTTATATATATATATATATATATATTTGTGTTTTGTATATATATATATTTTGTATTCTCGTCGCTTCATAACATTAAGTTTAAACCAATCACGTTAACTATTTTAACAATGTTTTTACTGTCTTCCTGGACCTCAAAAGGTGCATTGACGTTGATGCCTATGCGTGGTTCAGATACCGTTAGATTTCACAAAAAATCTCTTAATTTGTGTTCCAAAGATTAACAAAGGTCTTATGGGTTTGGGACGACATGAGGGTGAGTAATTAATGATAGAAATTTCAGTTTTGGGTGAACTAACCCTTTAACGATAGAAAGAACTACTGGGTAATTCCGCTATTAAACATGATCATTTTAAAAATAATGAAATAATGCAGCCTGACGTCTTCAGCAGAAGCAAATACCATGGATTAACAACCCCAGCTCACAATAGGTGTGTTTTTAAAGGTTTATAAGTTACCGTTACAAAATCAAATGCACCTGACTGCTGCACTATAACGTTACACAGAAAAGGCTAGTAAGTGATTTTTGTCACACATGCATGATTATGATTTTTTTTTTTGTTTTTATTTTTTAAATAATAGGAGAGACAAATGGAAATTGATGTCTGTGTTAATTAATTGTTAAAAGACAATTATATTCTACATATCAGGGAATAAATAAACTTAGTCAAGTTTTTTAACAAGAATTGTTGCACTAATTTAATGTCTCTGTTGTGGCATTGTGTTGATTTTCTTTGAATTGCAGTTCAGTGCATTCCTCTTTCTTCCATTCCAACTCAGTTGTGGGTCATGATGAATTACATTCAAATTAAAGCTCATGAACTGAAAAGTATTCTGAATTTACCACAACCGTGGTAAAGAGAGCGTTTAGAATTCTGGATTACACTTTATTTTGATGGTCCTCTTTAGACATTCTGTTGACTATAAGTAATGTTGCGTAATGTAATAGAGTATTAGCTGAGTATTAGTAGATGGTCAAGGGTAGGGCTGGTAGAGTAAGTTGACCTGTACTTGCAAAGTAACTTATAGTCTGTTGGGGGAGCATCAATATAAAGTGTTAGCAGATATTAAGTAGACAGGCTACTAATATTCTATATCTCTATACTCTAATGAGAGTTAGTTGACAAGTAGGTGCAACATTACTTATACTCAACACAGTGTCTAAAGTGGACCATCAAAATAAAGTGTTATCAAATTCTTAAAGGCTCAGAAAATCACAGAGAGGGTGGAAAATGGTCATTTAAAATTCAGTAACAATCTTTTTTTTTTTTTTTTTTTTTTTTTTTTTTTTTTGGACAAAACAATATAAGTGGACCACAGGGAAAAATATAAAATGATATTTAAAAAAAAAAAAAAAAAAAAAAAAAAGGTACATTGCAATGCTTTAAGTTTCACTCCCTTATTCATGTCTCACATGACCAAGTGAAAGTGTGAAACAGTTTAAAGGACCGTGCTGTGCTTTATTGTGGTGTTTAAAGCATTTCTAAGTGAAAGGAGCATTCTCTGTGTGTCCTGCTGAGGAACTGTCTTCTCAAAGATTCAATGGGACCAGTGGCTCTCTGGCGAGATGCCAGGCTGCTCTGGCGGAGCTCTTCTAAATTAACAGTCTCTCCGGCTGCTCCAGAGGGAGGACGTCCAGGGCCTGGTGGTCTGTCCTTCTGAGGTGTGGAGCAATGCTAGAGGAAAAACTCCACCACTTGTGAATTACAGGCTTAACAAATCAGTCAAGATTGGCTTCTCTGAACCTCGGGGAAGGGGGAGACGGATATCAAGGCTGGGGGGTGAGGGTGGGGGGGGGCGATACTGCCATTATGAGCTGAGCATCTGTAGGCCAATCCTCCAGCTGCACATAGTTATCCCAGAATCCACACTGAGGTAATTATCTTTCCTCCCCTGTTGTTTGGAAGGGCAGAATAAGCTTTGGAAAACTCCCAAGGCTTGGGTACATCTCCGGAACAGTATGTCCGAGACACATAAGATGTCTTTAAAAAGGAAGAGAGGAAACAATTAGCTGCAGGTGAAAGATGCCCTTGAGCATAGCAAATCATTTGTTTTGTTTAGTGGATTTTTTTTCTGTCACGATTTACAGTGTTACAGCAGTAACCTACTGTTTTAATTAGCATTTAACTGGCAATAAAACCATTTACAGTTGTAATTGCAACCGTGTTTTTTAAGCTGTATCACATACATTATGTTATGATATGCTGATATTTGAAACGAGATTAAACCATTTACATACATAGCATGGCTTTAAATCACACAGAGACAGTTAGTTCCAGTTGAAAACCACGATAACCATGATATTTTAAACGCTGTAGTGGCTAATGAATTCACTGTGGACCTTCTTTGTTTCTCAGTGCCTTCCTGTATCTCAAGTATCCATGGAAACAACACATTCATTAGGAGTCATACAGCATAACCTGTTTTTGGTCTGAATATTAAAAAAGCAGAAAATAATAACAGATAGAGCAGGCATTAGCAGTGCTTAGCTTTTAAAGTAATTGTGTTCTCCTTTAGGCATAGCAAATGTATCATATTAACATAAACTGAATTGCCTTAAAAGACATCTGTGGTATTAATACTAAAGATCATTAATTGAGTGCACTTACAGCCATTAGGTGAAGAGATACAGGGAACGGGAGTCTGAAATGATGGTTTCTGACAAGACAGAGAACATTTTTTCCATATGCATATCAAACTGCTCCTTTAGTTTGTTTTTATCTTTTTAATTTCACAGACAATATTTTCCTCAGTGTGCAGCTGAAGTCACTATTTCTGGCTTTAAGACTGTCAGAAGTATTCCAAGAAATGACACATCAGCCATGAGTTTACAGAGAACCGACCATCTCTTCGTAGGAGGTCTTCCTCTCCTGCATTCACCCTGTAAAGTAAGAACTGATTCTGTGTGAGGTTATTTTTTTAGAGTCATATCCTGAGAAAAAGGCCATGTAGTGTACACTACCACTGGAAAGTTTGGGGTCAGAAATATATATGTGTGTGTATACAATGTATTGCTATTGTTATATATATATATATATAGATAGATAGATAGATAGATATCAAGGTTTGTGTTCAAGGAAGAAGGAGGCGAATGTTCAACATAACTTTAATCCAAAAATAAACAAACAACAAAACGAAAGTAAAGCGTGGGACTCAAGACCGGTGTGGCGCACAGGTGACACTCATTAGCACTCACACCACTGGCCTCGTTCCATTCCCAAGGTTTTATTAGTTAACATAGTTATAACATGTAAGAATGAACAGTACTTTTACAGCATTTATTAATCTTAGTTAATGTTCATTTTACCATTTACTAATATGTGATTAAAACCTGAAATTCTATTTGTTAACATTAGTTAATGCACTGTACTAACATGAACAAGCAATCAAAGACTGTATTTATATTAACTACTCTGTAAACCCTAATGCTCAAAATAATTAATTGGTTTGAGTAGAGCAAACACAAATTAAACAAATTAGTTCAATCAAATGAACTCTTATGAGTATTTAGAACTTTTTTTCTTTTGAGTTCACAAAACTGACACATTTTAAGTCATCTGAATTGTTTCATTGTTTTGAGTTTTATTAACTTGTTTCTTTTAATTTAGACAAATTAAATGTATCTGAAACTGGGCTGGGATTTCTTTTTCCCAGCATGCTTTGCCATGACACTCGAAAAGGAGAATAAATACTACAGTTAAGTGTTAATACTCAGAATTTCAAGTTAGGAGTAATTCAAATGTATAAGTACTGCTTACTTAAACTTAAAACTTCTTAACTTAAAAAAAAAATTGATGTAACTGATTACCTCAAATTTTTTGAGTTTTGCCAACTTAATTAGGTTTACAATGTAATGTTAAAAAAGATTAATAAATACTGTAACAAATGTATTGCTAATAATGTTAACAATTGAGACCTTATTGTAAAGTGTTACCAGTTATTTTAAATTGTATTAATATTTCACAATATTTTAGTTTTGACTGTATTTTTGTTCAAATGCAGCCTTTGATAGCATAAAAGAAATTATTTTTGATCCCAAACATTTGAACAGTAGTCTATCACTGAAAAAAAATGTTGTTTTAACATAGTGTTCATGCTTTCTTAAAATGTATAGTTTACACCTCAGCTTGAAATGTAAAGTTTTCTTAATTAACAATTAGCAAGTATATTCAATATCAATCTTTTTACCATGCAATTTCATCTTGAGAGAGTTAAAGTCTTTATGGCTTGCTCGCAAGCCATAAAGTGCCCCTGCCATGCTTTTTCAAATATTACCTTTCATTCCATTACATTCCAGGCTCACTTCCTGTTACAAACCTACATAATAATGTAATAAATTTGCATAATGCCAGCCTATGGTTTTCACTGGCTGCCCGCGAACAATGTCTACAAACACTGTAGTTGTAGCTGAGACGTGGAAGAGTTTTGTTTATGTTGTCGACATGTCGAGAAAACACTGTTTTCAGCGCTGCAAATCCACTTTGCATGTTCTGCAAAAGGATGAGGACTCACACTGTAAATGATATGAGAAAAAAATGACGCTATCATTACTAGTATCACTGTGTATAAAAATGCTGAACAAGCCTACAGAGCTGAAATTCAGAAATGATAATAGGTGTTTAGTTGCCGACATGCACTGTAAGCTTTCGACCAATCAGTGCAGAGTAGGTTTTAGAGAGACTGAATCTTCGAACGAACCGTTTTCAAAATCTTTAAGAAATGGGGTGATATTAAATGTATATTATGAGGAAATGAAAGTGATTTACATGTATATAAACCTGTTGTAGGAGACCTTCAAAACAAAATTAGGAAGCTTTAAATTAGCATAATTTAAAAATGTTTGATTTGGTAGCAAATCACCCTTTTGTGGAGATTTTTTTTAATCAAACAGATTCACAAATTGGTTTGAATGATTAATTAACAAATCTAAAAATCCTTATCCTGTATTCGCAAATAGAAAGGATGTCATCTGAGAAACTGGAAACTATGAAAGATTGATGGTTTGTGTCATGTTACACATTGGCCTGACCACTTACTGCAGCGTTACCAACAACTTAATTTGAATTAAAATAGACATGAATTTTACAGTCATTTTCAGGTTACTAAAAACTGGTTCAGAGGGTTTCAATGAACTGTCAAGGTCTACATATTGACAGTGATAAAGCTCTGAGAAACTAGCAGGCACACTTTTCATTTTCCTTCAGGCAGCTAGAAGCAGGTCACGGGCACTTGAGATACTGCTAAGAGAAAAAAAAAAAAGCAGAGGGTGAGATGTATTCGTCTAGACAACAAAGATTGAATCCACATACTTTTTTCGCTTTTCACAGCACTGCTAATGAAATTGAGGTTATTTATTTATTTATTTATTTATTTTTTGCCATCAATGCAGTTTCTCCTTCTGGTCATTTCTGTGTCATTTGAAGAATCTTTATTGCCTATGAAAAAACATTGAGTTTGATTTGTAGCATTTATAAATGTATGTTTATACAGTGAAAAGTGTCATTGTATTAATACATATAATTATTTCTTGTGGGTCACCAAAAAAAAAAAGAAAATATTCAATATTTACTCCTTCATGTCGTTCCAGACTTGTATGCTGTTAAATTTCAGTATATTGATCACACGAAGCTATCACATTGTGTTAAGACTTGGAATATAGTGCACAAGTCATGTAAACTACTTTTCTTGTTGTGTTTTGTCCTTGCAAGTCCTTGGTCACTATGAACTGTTGTATGGAAAGTAAAAAAAAAAAATGTTCCAAGGAAAAATAACAGCATACAGGTTTAGAACAACATGAGAGTAAGTAAATAATGAATTTTCATTTTGGGTGAACTGTGCCTTAAAATGCAACCTCTTTGTTGTATGCCACTTTCTTCTCCCAGAATAGCTGCTTTCTAGCCGTTTTTCATTTTCACCCTTAGGTCTGAGACGTTTTTCTGTTTTCCTCTGAAGAAACTGCTTGAGACTTTGTTGTTTTCCGTGCTCCCTCAGGAAGCTGAGCCTTTCCACAACTACACTGGCTGCATTGAAATAATCGAAATTAATAAGCTCAGGAGATTCCGTGTGGACCATTCCATTGCCAGGAACAATGTTGACAACTGCAGGTAATTGAACCTGATTCTCCATCAGGTATCAATACAATTCTGTGCAGTGTTGGGGAGTCTAAATTCATTTTAAATGATTCATATTATTGAATCAGTTTGTACAAAAAGAAACTATTCATTTATTTTTTGTCACTGTAGAAATTCTAGCACAGCATTTTGTACCTTTTTTTTTATATAGAGAAATGCTAAACTTTGCAGTTCATCACTGTTTTCAACTCTGTTGCATTTTTTTTGGAACTATTTTTTTAAAAAAAAGTAAATTTGTCTGATTAATGCTGATTAATGTGACTGATTATTCACAAGATCTATTCATTCAATAAACCTCAATGTTATTAAGATAGATAAATGCTACTCTGAATAAATGACAAATTTTATAATCTGAAAATTCTTAATCTGAAGGTATATATTTTAAAATATTTTTCACTTTGAAGAGGCTCCTACATATATCCATAATAGCCTTCAATGTACAGTAGCTAAATACTGCTTTTAAAAATGATCATGCATTAATTTAAACAATGAGTAGTTTAGAAAGCTACAGTTTGGAATTAGCTTTCCCAACACTGATTTCAGGGCATCGATATTAAGTTCACTCCACTTTGTTGCTTCCATTTTTTTTTTTTTTTTTTTTTTTTTTTTTAAATGGTATTTTTCCTTTTGTTTCATGGCTCTTGAAATGTGCTATTTGCCAGCCTTGTCAGCCATCTCTCAAACACACAATCTATAATTTAGCACGTCACTTGAGTGCACAGGTGCTGTACGTTCATGCTGTGTACAAATTGCTCAACAAGAGTGAGATTCTGGGGATATTTAAGTGTGTGGCTTCACACATTGTGTGTTAGCGTTTCAAAGAAAATGCAAGCACTCATTTTGACTTTGGGTTTTTCTGTAAAAAGGCCTTTGCAAAGCAGTAGGAAATTAGTCTTGAGCCAAGCATGAGATTGGTGACCATACAGACTTGTTAATATTTAAATGATGGTAGATTTGCGGCCTCTCTTTATTATCATATATTATTTATTCTGTTCTGTCATCTGTCTGGAATTGCAGTGGAATGAGGAGATGGGGTTTCCAAAAAGAACAGCAATTTGTGGCATCTTATATGGTGCTCACTTACAATTTAAAGGAAGCATCAGTCAGGGCCATTAGAATGATATATCATGGTTGTTCTGTGAGTTCTGATTTAGTGTTCATTAATTGCAGAGGTGATTGAAATGTAGGCATAACTGTGTTTTGAGAGTTTCTCACTATATTTGTTTAGTTGTAATTTGTTATTGTTTAACATGGTAAAATGCATTATATTGCTTGTCCGATATAATGCCCTTAAGCTAAGTTTGAGAAACTGGACAATATATTTTTTAGGACATTGGTATGAATGTTGACATAAATTTCACATTGTCATCATTTACTGACCCTCATGAACCCATATGCCATTCTTTCTTCCGTCTAACATAAACCGAGGTGTTTAGCAAAATGTTGGATCTGCTCTTTCCCATAAAATGACAGTGTATCATCATATAATATCTGTCTGATAGATATTCAGGTGTCTGAAATTATTTTCAGGATGCTTCCTAGCTGTATTTAGATTTAAATGTCAGTACTGATGTGCATCCAATTTGTGTTGAACAGCATAATTAATATAGATTTTTAATATGCATGTGAGTATGGTTTTAATTTTACAAATGGGGCTTTTTGTGTTGTGTGTAATTATAAGATTAAGGAATGTAGAGGAGGACGTTCCATATCCTTTGCCCCTCTGATTAAAACTCTAGGGGGGAATTCACTAAGAATGAATGTCACCCACTGATAGCGCTGCATATTTGCATGCGCAGTCTGCATTGTTTTAGTGCCCAATTCACTAAAGGAATTATGCAAATCAGGTAAATGTCCACAAAATTCTGTCAATCTGCATTGTGTAATTCTTGATCTTTTGGGTCATTTCTGAGTGCTAGTTTGTAGAGGAAGCACACAAAAACATATTTCTGTCTATCTGTTTGTCTGTTTATGTATTTGTCTGTCTGTCTGTGTATCTATCTATCTATTGATCTATCGTCTGTCTATCTGTCTGTCTGTCTATGTATCTGTGTATCTATCTGTCTGTCTGTCTGTCTATCTATCTGTCTGTCTGTCTGTCTGTGTATCTATCTATCTATCTATCTATCTAATGATCTATCGTCTGTCTATCTGTTTGTCTGTCTGTCTATCTATCTATGTATCTGTGTATCTATCTGTCTGTCTGTCTGTCTATGTTTCTGTCTGTCTATCTATCTATGTATCTGTTTGTCTAATTATCTTTCTATATGTCTGCCTGTCTATCTATGTATCTGTCTGCCTGTCTATCTATGTATCTCTGTCTATCTGTTTGTTTAATTATCTTTCTATCTGTCTTTCTGTCTATCTATGTATCTATCTGTGTATCTATCTATCTATCTGTCTGTCTGTCTGTCTATCTATGTATCTGTCTGTCTATCTATGTGTCTGTCTGTCTGTTTGTCTGTCTGTCTGTCTATCTATGTGTCTGTCTGTCTGTCTGTCTATCTGTCTGTCAGTCTGTCTATCTATCCGTCTGTCTATGTCTGTCTGTCTGTCTATCTATTTGTCTGTCTGTCTGTCTATTTATTTGTCTAATCTATATATCTGTCTGCATGTATCTGTCTATCTGTCTAGTTTTCTAGTTAAAAATTACAGTTATGTGAATTTCTTTGAATTTAACATTTAATTATGCGTCCTTACATTTAAATTTCATTTGCTATTCTGGATCCTGTTTGGTACCTCAAATTAAATTGAGGAATTGAATTGGACTTTAAACAGCACCTTCAATTAAATTATGAATGCCACACAACCCTGCTACAAACATCTCTTTTAAATGACATTTCATTTATCGCTTGCTTTTTTACCATAAATGGGTGTGATTAGGCTCAGATATCACTGGGTTTCGTAAATAAGGGAGCAATTGTGAATAATTTGCCTGGATAAACTGGATTGCAAGTGGTTAGTGAATTAAATATTTTTTTTTGCTCTGAAATAATTGTAAGTGATTAGTAAATTTGCCCATCAGAATATGGATCAGTGGATCCATTTTTAATCCTTGCCTTTTCGTTTGCTCACATATTTTATATTGTAGGTCTCAATGGCATCATGACCCACCAGCAAACTCCACAGATTCCCCTCCTCAGCTCATCACATTGGAAACCCCTCCTGGTGGGCGTATCAGAATATTCCCACCCACCCAGCCTTCACCTGTCTGCCCGCAGGGGCTCTGTCTCAACGGTGGAGTGTGTCGGCCCATCTCTCTACCCAGCGGAGCCTCGTCTTTTTTCTGTGATTGTCCTCTGCACTTCACAGGACGCCTGTGTGAACAAGGTGATACCTCTGGTTTGTTTCCCCCTTCACATTACAGCCAAAATGTTCTCTTCTAATATGACTGAACTACTAACCTTAACCAAATTCTAATGAGCGGTCAAATTTGGTGTGGTGCTTTAAAAAAAGACAGTTTGATTGATATCATAAAACATAGTACCTCACCTGCAAAAGCGGGAACTGATCTACTACCAAACATTTTAGTAATAAAAAATACAGAAGCGGTGTTGGAGGCAGATGTGTGGTACATTTTCGTAAAAGGTAAATAGAAAACCTTGTCCTGTTGTTGGACCAGGGTTGACTTTAAATAATTCATGCTGTGATTAACGTAAGATCCATATAAGCAAGTTGTAATGTCAGAAACCCTTCTATCTGCTCACCTCTGAGTTCTACTACAAATGAGACAGTGACCCTGTCACCTGTGTTCTCCGAATTCATTTTACCTCCTCTGCCTCATGCCAGGATAAGACATGAATGATATTAAATTCTGGTGTAGTGAAAAAGTCTCTTATGCAGTGAACCCAATTGATATTGACTGACACTCAACTTACTGTACTGAGCTGGCATGGAAGAATATTTCACACTTTAACAATTTGCTAAACTCTAATCTGACAACGGACCTTTTCTTTTATCAAAATCACCACCTGAGGAAAACTGAAAAAACAGAAATTGTATGCACTCCCAGCAGTTGGGTATTCATTGTAATGTGCTCCTTCATAGTGCTAATTGCTTTTTTAGTGTATTTTGCTCCAGCTCCTGCTGACTCACTATGTTTTGCCCTGTATCAATAAGCCAATGCTCAGGTAAAGAGCTAATTTGCTGAGCTACAAGTTCATCTGTCTCTATTGATGTAACATTGAGATTCTCCGGCGGTGAGACGCCGGTCTTCAAATTAACTTAAGATCATTCATTCTTCTTTTTAGGTTTTCTATTTTTGTGCAGTGCCAGGCATTGATTGATGTGTTTGTGAACATACCTATTCAGATGAAGCTGTCAGTATTTTCATATTTGTTTACTGCTAATTATGGAAAAAATACTTGGTATTTTCCATGTATATGGTACAAAAGGACTTTAAAAAAAGGCATTAGGGGCACACATATTTTGTTTTGAGAACTATTATCTAACATAAAAATATGCAGCATGAAAAGTAGCTACAACCCGAATTCCAGAAATGTTGGGACGTTTTTTTAAATTTGAATAAAATAAAAACTAAAAGACTTTCAAATCACATGAGCCAATATTTTATTTACAATAGAACATAGATAACATAACAAATGTTTAAACGGATACATTTTACACTTTTATCCACTAAATGAGCTCATTTCAAATTTGATGCCTGCTACAGGTCTCAAAAAAGTTGGCACAGGGGCAACAAATGGCTGAAAAAGCAATACATTTTGAAAAGATTCAACTGGGAGAACATCTAGCAACTAATCAAGGTTTATTGATATCAGGTCTGTAACATGATTGGCTATAAAAGGGAAGTCTTAAAGTGGCAGAGTCTCTCAGAAGTAAAGATGGGCAGAGTCCAAAAGATTGTGGAATACTTTAAAAACAATGTTGCTCAACATCAAATTGCAAAGGCTTTGCAAATATCATCATCTACAGTGCATAACATCATCAAAAGATTCAGAGAAAGTGGAGAAATCTCTGTGCGTAAGGGACAAGGCCGAAGACCTTTATTGGACGCCCATGGTCTTCGGGCCCTCAGATGACACTGCATCACTCATCAACATAATTGTGTCAATGACATTACTAAATGGGCCCAGGAATACTTCCAGAAACCACTGTCAGTAAACACAATCCGCCATGCCATCTGCAGATGCCAACTAAAGCTCTATCATGTAAAAAGGAAGCCATATGTGAACATGGTCCAGAAGTGCCGTTGTGTCCTGTGGGTCAAGGCTCATTTAAAATGGACTGTTTTTAAAGTGGAAAAGTGTTATATGGTCAGATGAGTCCAAATTTTACATTCTTGTTGGAAATCACGGACGCAGTGTCCTCTGGGCTAAAGAGGAGGGAGACCTTCCATCGTGTTATCAGCTGTAGCAAATTAGCTCAAAATAAATATGATAATTAATCATAACTAATTATAATTCATTATAAATATTTGGATCAGTTAATAAAATAAACTTATTGTAGTAAAATTAATATTACAATCAATTAACCTGTTTGGCCAGTGAACATTCAGTGTTAAATGTTTATTAATTCTAAGAAAAGTTCATTTCCAGGTCATGGGAAATAACAATCTTATGTACAGTACTACTCAGAGCATGTAGTCAGGATCGGCATGAATAGGGACTCCAGTATATGAGCATGAAACAAAAACAACTTTACGTGTGACATGAACAAGACTTTCTTAACTAGACTAAACACTTAACTACACTAACATTCACACACATACATGCATACTTTTACCAAGGGAAAGAGAGCCGAAGCAGAATACATGAAAGCAAGAAGTTACAGCATTGTTTGAAATTCAGCAGATTAACAGTCTTGAGCAAACTATCAGTTTAATTTTAACAGGCCCTTCTTTAAAAGGGGTAAGGATACTTAATGTATCACATAATGAGACTAAGTTTGATACTTGCATGTCTCGCCCATTTGAATTAAAGCTGTCCTGATGCAATTTGTGGAGGCTTCAGTTGAATCTTTGCTGATATTGTCTTGATGAAAGAGAACCAGGTGGATTCAGAGGATCTGTGGTGAATGGAAGGTCTAGGCCGAAGCCTGGCACAAGCTTGGGGTTCCTTAGAAGCTTCTAGCACAGCATCATCATCTCATCAGTGTTTTTCAGTAAAAAGAAAAGAGAGACTGTGATCTTGTGATCAGTGATTTTAAAGGGTGAAGATGTCACACCCTCTTGAGGTGTCTGAGCCAATGAGGAGTTTTCCCTTCAGAGGTCTCAGAGTCTTTGTTCTGTAGCAAGATATTAGCATAAGACATTGGATTGGATATTTGAGAGAAGAACATTCTAGATTATTATAATACTAATGTGTCACAGAGTTAGTAACATGTAACATAAATTACCAAATAGGAAACAAAAGTTGGAGTCCGTAGATATCAAACATGCTACCCATGTGATTTTAGGTAATTATAACTTTGCAACTCTGAAACATTAATACCGAAATAGTTCAAAAGAGAGAATTAATACATAGAATAAAGCCTATAAAAGGAAAATCATGAGGTGGGAAATTGGATACATGTTTATACATTTCTCAAGTGGTTATATATAGAATATATAGGATTAAGAGGGTTTATTTGTCCTTCCCAGAAAGAATGAAGTCAGAGTCACTATCTTCTCTGCACATTCCTGACAGCAATAAAATAGGAACAGGACACCTATTCTGTCTCTGTGTTGCAGTTGTGGGGGATGGAATTAACAGGACTTGTGAGAGAGTGAGTTTCTGGGTAATTCATTAAATATAATGAATAATTGTGTGTCTGATTGGTCCAGACGCTACAAAGCGTTCAGTTTAAAAACCAGCATCTCTGATGGTATGGAGGTGCATAAGTGCATACAGTATGGGCAGCTTGCATGTTTTGGAAGGCACTGGCCCTCATTTATCAACCGATCATACGGCAAAAAACTGTTTGTAAACTGTTTGTACACTCGTTTCCACGCAAAATTTGACATTTATCAATATGAGCGTAAGCAGTGGCTACAATAAAATCTCACGTCAGGTCTCAGCTCGTGTACGAAAGTTTTTGAGTCAGCGGAAACTTGCGTGCAGCATGCAGTAGTAAATCTGGTGGAGAACTATTATGAGAACACTTAGATTATTTTCCTGACCGACAATCACATTTACTAAGCGATCATTAACCGTTAAACGACATGATTAAAATGTCACATTAAAATTAAATTAGAATAGGCCTAAATGCGTGACTTAAAATACCAAAATTTTAGTTTTTTTTTCTTAGTTTTATTTCTTTATTTTGCTTTGGATGCGCAAATGGCATCATCAACAGAACATTAGGATTCACACATCATGTACCTGCAACGCAGAGAAGAACAATAATATAGCCTACAAGGAATAAAAAAATAGGATTACACGAAATATATTTCACTGAAATAATTAACAGATTAACAAAACAAAAGAGAAAAACTGTGCATCAAGTAGGGCTAGTACAGGCTATGCTCGCATTGTATTCGTTTATTTTATTAAAATATTTATCTTTATTTGATTAAATCCAGTTGATCGTGCGGGCACTTATACACGCAGACCCAACATATCAGTTCTAGCGTTGCTAAGTTTATATTTTAGCCATTTATCAGCAAACTAAGATGCAGACAAAGTTAACACTGCTCAGTTTAAATGGTCCGCTATCCATCTGTACCAGTCAGATACATTTTTGTGCATGTGAAGGATGGTGTTTTACGTGGATATTGAAACTAGAGTGAAATACAAAGCCTTGTTTACATAAGGAAGAGTAGTTTAGCAAGCAGTAAATGTTACATCGCGAATATTAAACGTTTGGATTCTTCCGGAATGAGGCATGGCCCAACTATTTTGAGACCTGTAGCAGGCATCAAATTTGAAATGAGCTCATTTTGTGCATGAAATTGTAAAATTTCTCAGTTTAAACATTTGTTATGTTACCTATGTTCTATTGTGAATAAAGTATTGGCTCATGTGATTTGAAAGTCTTTTAGTTTTCATTTTATTCAAATTTAAATAACGACCCAGCATTTCCGGAATGCAGGTTGTAGTTTTATACTTAGTTAAATTGATTTTCAGTGCATTTTTACTATTTTTATTTTATTATGATTTTATTAACTAATTTTATAATATAAAAATTGTTTATAATACAATAAAATATTATTATAACATTTATTTTTATAATAAAACATTTTTTATTATCTTTAATTCTAGTGACCCTTAATAACTGAGCTTGTGCAACCATGTTGCAACCACATTTTTCAGTTGTAGTCTTTTAAAAAGGCATCTGAAATAATAAACTAAATGCAATGTATTGTTGTCAAAAATATAGTTTTTTTCTATACATAGCGATACTGAAATGTCTGAAACGCTTCCAATACTCATTTTCCGCAGAATAGATACACAATACCAGCTGCGCTTTCTCGCTTTCTCATCTCTCCAACAGCGAGTTGACATACAAATCCGCCTCCCCTCACTCACTCTTTTAATTTGCTCCGGATGAATATTGTTGGTGTTACAGTGCTTGAATTCCGGTGTGGGATTGCACGTATTGCGCATAATTTTACTAATTTCTGCAGATTTTGTGCTCACATCCAAAGTGTGCACACATAAAGCCACCTCTCAGTACAAAATTGAGTTCTTTTTCGCTGCTTATTGTGCTTAAACTGTAAAATACACACAAAATAATGTCAAAATGCTGGTCTTGGCAAGTATTCACGTTAACACAGTCAGTTGTGTTTTAAGTGAACGTAAACAGTTGGAAAAGAAAACGCATGTCAGAATTTTGGCCAGTGAAAATGTGGAGTGGCTAGTGACTTTGGAAAACCACTAGTCACAGTGTCTGGTGAGCAAAAAAGCTAATGTCAAGCCATGCTCTTGAGGTTGATGACCAAACACAGACATATGTGAAGACGTTTTTGCATTTACTAATATGTATTGTATTGAAAGTGAGAACTTGTAGTATGCATTAACTGAACATCGTAGTGCATTCAATGCAACTGCTTTTTTAATAACTGATGAAAATGTTTTTCCATATACAAAGTGGACCAGTGGCAAATTCTAATGCTGCTGGAAAGCGGTTTTCGAATCTTTCCTCTTAGCTCTTCTTCTTTATTGTAAATTCTAGTTTCTAACACTTGACAGTAGTTGAAAGAGAATCTGCTATTCAGCTCCCTTTTTTCTCATTTCTGTTATTTATTTATTTTTTCTTTTTACAGACAAGCAGAGCAGAGCTTTTAGTTTCAAAGCTGTATATTTTTTTCTTTATATTTCTGATTTAGACAATGTCAGCCCTATATAGGAATAAAATTGTTGTTCAAAGTCAATAAAAAGGATCAAGTATAGGTGCATCATTAGGAGGGATTAAAAGTATAGTTCACCAACAGTAATAGAGGTTAAGTAATATTATAAGGCTTGAGAAAACAAGAAAAAATGTGCATGACTAGGGAAGAAATGCATTATGCAACTATTAAATTAAATTAAATTAAACTATTAAATTAAATTAAATTTCCAAATGACCACTTTCAATTCATCTATGGTCTGTGGCAATGTTTTGTTTATACACAGAGCAAGTTGACTATTGTTACCTAATTGTATTGTTTCTGTTAATATATCATGTTTAATAGAAAACAAACATAAAACAGCATGGGGTTTCTAAGGTTATAGGTTAGTGAGAGGCTATCAGCTCTAGATAAACTGACCTTCTTGTCACTATAATTTAGTCTTCTCATAATTACCCTGCCCGTTGACCAGCTAGCATCAGCAAACATGTCAAGGCAAAACCGCAACAAACATCCTTAGGGTGTAGGAAGGAAGATGAGAGGGTGTCTGTGACTTCATGATGGAAAGGGAGCATTTGGGTCACACTGAATTTCTTCAGTGTCACATGACAAATAAGAGGACAACTGGCCTCAGAGATGATATACCAGTCTAGTAGCCTTTCATTTTGTGTGTTGTATGGTTGAACCTGTAAAAAAGATGGACGATGTGTCTCCACTTACTTCCACTGTAGAAAAACTAAGCCAAAATATCCCAAAAATGGTTGTTGCGGATTACGTCATTTGGATACAGAGTCTGCACAGTAGTGAACTTGATTGTATCAAGGTCCTGCCCACACTCCTGCTCCCACAGACTCAATTGCAAGCACAGCTGTCAATCATGACATGTCATCAACTAAAACCAAACTTACTGGAAAAACGAACACTTGAACATATGTCAGCGTGATAAGAACTACCTAAAATAATGTTTTTTTTTTAGTTTGGCTCACATCCCATTTGATTACAAGTATAGGACGGAGTTTAAGACCTATACTGCAGCCAGCCATCAGGGGGCGATCACATTTTTTTGGCTTCACTTTTTAGGACGGGTGATGGCGTGGCATAAATTGAAGGACCACAGACAGAAACAGAATTGTGAAACAAAAGTTTAACACCAGTTTAACCTGAACAACCGGTCGATATCCCGTATTCCTATTCAGGGTAAACTGGTGGAAACAACTCAAACAGCATCACTTTTTATTCACTTTCCCAATCAACAGGAATTTGAAATTACTTGAAATAAGGATTTGTGTATGAGGCAGTTTAGTGACCACTCAGCTTGTTTAAATCTCAGTTTCTGAGACCATCTTGACTCCTGTGAGGTTTACCATTAAAGTCTCTTTCTACTGTACAGTAAGTTAATTACAAAGAAGGCAAAAGAGATTTAAGGACATTTTTATATGATTTTTGATTCTCTGTGATGTCTCCCTGGTGGGACTTTTACAACTTGAGAGTAAAGTGAGTGTGTTAAATCAGCCGCAATGTTTCCTTGCTGTTCGTATTGGGAATCAGTGCTGGATGGATGATGACTTTTTTGTAATGTTTTCCCATCACAAATGCACCTAACTAAATTATTATTGTTTATTATTATTGACTTCATAACTCACAATTGCAAATTTATATCTCGAAATTCTGACTTTATAACACACAACTGCGACTTTATACCTCGCAACTGCGAATTTATATCACGCAATTCTGAATTTATATCTTGCAATTCTGACTTTATAACTTGAAATTCTGAGAAAAAAAGATGTAGACTCAGAAGTCAGAATTGTTAGATAAAAAGTCACAATTAACTTTTTATCTCTTAACTTTTAATTTTTTTATCCAGTGGCAGAAAAACAAGCTTCCATAATTTCATGCATCCATGCTAAATAAAAGTATTATTTTCTTTACTGACCATATTACTGACCATAGTTTTTGAACGGGACTTGTATATTATGATCAAATATGAATTAACAATGCACAGTAGTATAAGTTAACATTATCCTATAGATTAGTAAATGTTTAAATAAATAAAAGAACTCTGATACCTAATGCATAAACTATGTTAAACTAAACATTAACAATCTGAACCTTATCGTAAAGTGTTACCAGTTTATGCATACAGTATGCTGTACACTCAGTCCTACATTATAGTAAAGAATATGGTAAGCGAAATACAATACCCACACATATACAAGTGAAATTTGAATAGTCAAAAAAAAATGTGATGTCAGCAATGTTTCTAATGACAAGTTGTCATCAAGATGAAATGACTTTATTTGCCTCTCAGCATTTTTCACAGCTTGGTCCGATCGTGCCCTCCTTTGGGAGCTACGGATGCACATGTGCCTTACACCTCGAGTAATAATACAGACAGGGTTTGGTGTCAGGGCATTAGTATATATACAAGATGGTTTGCTCTGTATAAAACTGCTCAGCTTGCTTTCTGACTTATTTTGGGGCATAATCTTGACACACAAGTCTCTAAAGGAGGAAAGAGCTCTGTGCTGCACATACTGTATGGTGCACGCTGTACTTCGGAGAGCATTCACAACTGTCTGTCACTTTGTCTATTTACCTGTTTCAGGATCAGGTTTTTTGCAGGGACCACTTTGTTTATTCAGGCATTTATTGATAAAACGAACCGTCTGCGAGGAGTCTACAGTTCCATAAAAAGCAGGAAGGCAACCGGTGACCTCTCTCAATAACTCACTCAGCACTTCCGTGCTCTTATGCCCTTTACTCGGCACCTCCGCCATTTGTTCTCAGAGTGCTAATTTGCAGATAATTAAGTAATCCACTGAAATGTTATTTGTCCCTCTGGGCACTATGCAAAGCAAGGGGGTTGCTATATTCAGGGCTGACTCATTTGTAGTCCCCCCATGGGAAATATCACATAATCAAGCAGACACTGTATTAAATAATTCCTTCGAGCTTTCTCGGTACAAGTTGTACAGAATCTTTTTTTTTTTTTTTTTCTGATGAACGCATGGCAGTCTTTTGTTTCTGTGCATGTACAGTAGTGGCCAAAAGTGATGTCCAGCCTAGGAAAATTGACATTTTCACCCTTTATTCAAATCTTATTAAAATTTGTTAAAGATTTTGTAAGCATATTGCATAGTTGTACTGCCTTGGAGTTAATTGTTTTGTTTGTGATGATAATGCAATGAAACATGCCAAATTGTGCGAACATAATTTTTGGCCAGCCTGTCATACAAAGAAAACACATGCAAAAACAATAGAGAACTAACTAAATATTGACAAGTGATTAAGTTGTAAATAATGTATACTTTTTCCTGTGAACTTTTTGTTCCCTTTCGAAAGGGAACTCTACTCTGCGTCTACCGCTATGGGGAACCGTCACTCATGACAGGTGTCAGAATGCCAAAGAATCACACCATTCCAATCCTATTGGCTGGCGACAGCCTATGACGTCATCATAGCGCAAACCCGGAAGTATAAAAGAGCACCTGGAGAAACAGTCAGTATCTTCTCGTCTTTCGGGACTGTTCTGTCTATGCCATTGTTTTCTACACCGGTCATCGTGCTGAGGCAGAGCGGCGGCTGAAATCAGGGGGCTCACAGGTGGAGCTTGCTGAGGAATTTGAGAAGGGTATAAACCTGTCTCAGAACGAAGCGGCTGATGAGGACGCGCTCCTGGATGACTATGATGTTCTGTCTTTGACGTCATCGGATCCAGGAGCGAGTGCTCTTCTGGCGGCAAGCCCCAGAGAGCAGGAGATGGCCATGGAGGGAAAAGATGGTGCAGCGTTGCACACGATGGCAGTGCTGCAAGCGTACCAGGCTGATCTGCTTAAGGATCTGGATCAGGGGCAGGGTTTGTCCCCTGAAGCGGTGGAGGAGTTGTGCCACACCACGGATCTTGCTCTGAGGGCCACCAAGCAAACGGCCACCTCAATCGGCTGGTCGATGGTGGCCATGGTGGCCACAGAGCGGCATCTGTGGCTGAACTGTGCAGACATCGAGTCGAGGCTCAGAGACGGGCCCAGAGGTCCAGTGTCGCCGCTCGTGCGCCTCCTCCTCCCTAGAGTAAGTTGCAGAAGCGGCGGGACGCAAGGAGGAAGAAGCAGGACCTGAGGGAGGTGATCAAGCATAGGCTCCAGCAGCGCCGGTGATCGATCTCCTCTCTTTCTTCTTCCTCCGCCTCCCGGGAGCATTGAAAACATCTATGTGCTCAGGCTTTTGACAGTCAGGCTGACGGTTGGGCCCATGATGAATATTTTTCTGAAGGCCCGCCTTCTGGCTTGATAGTGAAAAGTACTTTTAGGCTTAAAAGAACTTTGGATTTCATCCTTTTTCATGCAAGAAAATAAGGAGGAGAAATCTTTGTCCTACGAGCCGCAGGAGGTAAGCTGAGTCTATATTTTTATTCTTATAAAAAGCGTAGACCTTGGTTTTCCTGTATAGTTTTCCTGAGCACGTAGTCAGTAAATTTAGAAGGGGTTCTTTTGGTCAAAATAACTGAATCGCTAGGTTGGCTAATTCTCATGCTGGCCGCATTGTGGCCGCTAGGTTTTAGCCACCTGTGTTAGAGTAGCTTTCTCAGCTAAATACTGTTAAGTCTAGTTTGAGTTTGTACTCGTCAGTTCAGTTATTTGTGTGCAGGTCCGCCTTTATCGGCCGCCTGGCACTGTTAGCTTGTAGTCCTTCATTTTTCTCCTCATTTCTGAAGGATTTAAAGTGAAGCCCAGGCTTTGCTTGGCCCAGTAGGCCTTAGCTAGCGGCTAGGCTAGAGCTAGGTTTAGGTGTTTGTTTGTTACATCACCCTTATTATAACTATCCCTTGTAAGGTTGTATAGTTCCTAGTTCTGAGGGAGTTGTTGGCCGTATGCCCATTTCCCCTTCGTTATTGTGTAGGTGCTATGGTGAGGTTAACAGCGAAGGTTATAGGCTGTTATTAGCCTTCCTGGTGCTGTTTTTCCCAGGTGGTAGGCCCTTATCTTTGAGGAGATAAGTTATGCAGTGTTGCTAGGCCCCACTTTTTAGAACCTTGTCATGCCTTATGTCTTCCCGTGAGCCCCTTGAATTATATTCAAGTTTGAGCTACGATGCTACTCTTTTAGCCTCCGTTCTCAAGGGTTCAGCACAGATCTACAGATCTGTCTGGTGAAAGCATTTATCCTGTTTGGGTGGCATGTATTACAAAGCATTTATTTTTGCTTTCGGTTCTAAGCCTGGCCCTACATACATATTATATGTGAGTTTACTCTAGTGCTGCCACAGGTTAACACCTGTTTCTATGATAGCAGGCTGTGATTAGCCTCTATCTAAGAACGTGGTGTTTTGTTGTACTCCCCGGCTAGGATTTGTTTCATTTAGTGCATCACCTGTTGGATTGCACACGCAGGTTGAGTGTAGAGAGTCTTATTCTAGTTAGAATTTAAGATGATCTCTGTTAGCTCCCGTGACCGCAGCAGCTGTTTTACATATACTGTAAAAATTGTTGGCTCTTTATTGTTAGCCTTCTTCTAAGTACAGCTTGTATCTCGGGTGATGTTGGTATATGATCGTTTGCTCACGTATCTTAGCACTGCCTCAGGCTTATGCTCATGTTGTTTGAGGTGGTAGGCCTTGTGGGCCTCCCTTAGACCATGTTAGCGTATTTATTGTACCATGTAATTTTTGGTACATTGCCTGTTGGAATGTGTAGGCTTAGCTCAGGTTGTTGTAGCTAGTTACTCTCAATTATTTTGTTGGGTCTAGAGCTGGTCCCCTTTGAGCTTGGTGCCCATTTATGACTACTGGCTGGCGCCACATGTTGCTAAGAGTAGTTTTCAGTTTTTCAAGTTGAGTTGGTTTCTATATGACTCATCACCATGGATAAGTCATAATTGCCACTAACTGATGCCATGTGCATACAAGTCGTAGGCTTTATAGGCCTCCTGTGTATCATGTTGGAGTTTGGCTAAGAATTCTTCTCAATCTGAGAGTAAAAGGTGCTTTTACTGAGTACATTTTTTGAATGGCTTGCCTCTCAGGGTAAGTTCTTGTGTTAAACCGTTCTGCTGTTCGATTTTTTTTTTAATTTTTTTTTTGCATTTACTTCCTTGAGCATGGTTTCCTTTAACTCTAGTTGAGTGAAGTAGTTACCTTGTTTATAACTTGGTTCTATTTTGCTCCTAGAACTTTAGTGGCCGCTTGCTGGCGCCACGTGTGACAGGTAGGCCTTCTGGGCCTCCGTTTGGAACATGCTGGCATGTACCATTTACACTTCTTTACTAAGAAGAGTAAAGGGAATTTTTTTGCCACTGGCTGGCCAGGGCTCCGGGTGACTTATTAACCTCCTTTGCAGTTCGGTTATTTGTCCCGCCTGGAGCTTGATAACACTGCCATGAGCTGATGCCGTGTCTGCTGAGGTTATAGGCCCACGGGGCCTTCTTTAGCGTGTAATGGCGTATGTTGTACTCCTCTTGCTTTAAAGAGTAAAAGGTTCTTTTACCCAGTATACTGCTCGTTGGATTGTGTTGGATGGACTGTTTTGGGCACTCACAGTTACTTAATCACATGGCCCAGCTTGTTAGGTTTCAGGTGAGTGGCCTTATAGGCCGCCCTTGGAATACCACCATGTGGTTGAGTTTTCTGGTGTGATATGTAGTTCTTTATTTGGAACTTTGGTTATGTTGAAGGCCTCTTTCTGGCCTCCATGACTATGTGCCTACAGTATGGTCTGTCTGTTAGGTGAGCTTCGTACTTCCCTTTGGGTTGTCTGTGTAATTGTGCTTAGCTGGTTAGCAGGCTGGTTTGTGCTCCCCTGTATCAGGGTTTCTGGTGCACAGCCTGCATTAGTCAGACACTGAGTAGATCCTAGGATGAGCGGATTACTCCCCTCAATATGAGGGTTTATAGCACTCAGCTGAGTTCTGCTCTCCAGGATACCCATCTCTGCGCGTGGGTTTGAGTTGCTTACTGTTCATTCACAGTCGCTCTTACCTGCTCTCTTCTCTAAAGAATGCGTTATGGAGATTCTGTGTAACAGATAGGGTTGGCCTAGACTAGGTTTTTCCTTCGCCAAATCAGTTCGGCCTCCCTGGTGGCGCTGAGGGTGACTTTGTTCCCCTCTAGTGACTGGCCGGGGTTCCTTTCAGTTTCCTGGCCACATTCCCTTCAAGGGACCACTTTTCCACGGGAATGCTGGTCCCAGAAGCTTGAGCAGCCTTGGAAGGCTTTCTGCGGAAGGCCTCTTTTAGGCTTAGCTTGGGCTGTTGGCCATAGGGAATGCTGTCACTGACAGCATTGCATGACCCGATGGTGAATTGCTCCCGGCATTTCCCTGAAACTGCTGGACGTTTGTCTAGTTTTTTGGCATGCACTCTCCTTCAGCATGGCAGAGTGTGTATTTCGTTCCCCATAGTGGTAAACGCAGAGTAGATTTCCCTTTCGAAAGGGAATGTCTCAGGTTATGTATGTAACCATGGTTCCCTGAGAACAGGGAACGAGACTCTGCGTTGCCTTGCCATGCTTGCTGAACAGTCCCTCAAGACGAGTAGGTACTGACTGTTTCTCCAGGCACTCTTTTATATTTCCGGGTTCACGCTATGATGACGTCATAGGCTGTCGCTGGCCAATAGGATTGGAGTGGTATGATTATTTGGCATTCGGACACCTGTCACAAGTGACGGTTCCCCATAGCGGTAAACGCAGAGTCTCGTTCCCTGTTCTCAGGGAACCATGGTTACATACGTAATCTGAGACATTTTGTTGCATAGTAAAATAAAACCTTTAGCTGTAATTTTTTTGGCAAATAATTTTTTCAGATAAATATCTTAACCAAGTCTAGTCTTTTGTTCTTCCCTCATATTTAAAATACTTTAAAAATTTTAAATATTTTGATGGTTTAATCAAACTTTTAGTGTCATTAAAAACAAATATCCCCTCTGGACATTACTTTTGGCTGCTACTGTACACTGAAAAAAAAATGTAGAAAGTTTTCTTGCTAATAAATTTCACAATTTATTACAAAGAAACATCAAGTAACACATTGAATTAAATGAATTGTACAGTATTTTGTTGTAAAATGTACACTAAGGTCACATTTACACCGCAGGTCTTGATGCCCGATTCCGATTTGTTGACTATATCCAATTTTTTCAACACAAGCTCATGGGAAAAACCATACCTTTGTCAACATTTTTGAAAAATGCTAAATATGTAATAATACGTACATATCACCACAGTTTCAAACAGAAATGAACACTAGAGGCAGTAAAACAGCAAGCACTTTTAATCACAATTATGATTACAGGGCCAGATTATGACAATATATTCACACGGCTCCTTGCACAATTATGTTATGTTATTGTCAATTATGCAAAAACACTTTTTACCATAGTACATGATTTCTAAACTAATATATTTTGGAGTTTGCATCACTTACCCAGCTCCAAATGTTCAGTTTTACTGATGTAATGCTTGCTTGGTAGCTCAACTGGTACAGAATTGTACTTGCGATGCGAAGAGTTCGGGTACGAATCCCGTGAAAGAAGAGTCACAATAAAAGAGTTCAAAAACAAGATAAAATGCCACGGTTACGATTGTGTTTTTATGTCACATTTGCTTTCGCAATCGGGTAGGTTTAGGATTTATGTAGATGTATGTAATTAAACGTGATGGAGCATTACGTTTTTAGCGCCACTCACTGGACATTTCAATTCAGAACTGCAGTGATACATACAAACTCCACCATAATAAAACATTGCTATATTCACATTCATCTGTTCCGTAAAAAAACTAAACACGCTTTTAGCGCCCCTCACTGGGCATTCCACTTTAAAACTGTAGTGAAACGTGCACAACGCAATGTATTTTGCATTTCGAAAAAATGTTAGTTATATGTTTTTCTAATGAGCCTGGGCAGAATTTTTTGGATGTATACATATCCGCATTTACACTATAGACTTGGCGAAACAACCCAAGATAGACATACTGACCTGGAAAAGTGTAGACCAAAAAGGAAGTAAAAACAGTGAAATTTGCAATGGACAAAGACGAAATGATAATGCAAACTTTTGCTTTCCACACCATCTTTAAAGGTCAGCAAAACATTGGTCTCTTAAGGGGGAGAAAAAAAGAGGAGAACCCTTGTTGCAGCCATTTTGGGGCAATAAAACAGTCCTGTGATCATGGTTGGTTTCCACTTGAGTTGACGTCACTTGCTTTTTCAATGATGTACGACTTGCATTGACAGGTGAATATGCAATCTGTCCGCTTACATGGCAGAGGCACGAATTCACCAATCTTGTCAAGCTTGCGTACACGTTTGTGGGTCATATCCGATCTGCAAAAAAATCGGAATTGGGTCAACTTCGAAAAATAATTTTTTACAATGTATGCGAGGAAACATTGTAAATCAATTAGTCATTTTCACTGCTGATGGCGCAATATCTACTGTTTGCTGCATCGAAGTTGTCTGTAATGCCCAAGAAAAAGGCACCATCACCTCTTTCAGCTAGTAGTTTGCTTTTCTTTCCCTTCGCCTATCCATCAAGACTGTTTCTGTTCTTATCTCACAGTTCATCAGCCTCGTAAAACTCCCCCTTAAACAGCAGCCCTGAGAGTGTGCACTATTTTCTGCTGAGTTAGAGGAATCAGGAAGCTGTTTGAAAGGCTCCTCTGGTCTGACTGCAGTCCAATCTGAGAGGAGCGCTGGGACTCACTCGGTTTGCTTGGCCGCTTTCTAAGCCTAAAACTCTGGTGGTGGCGGTCCTTCTGGGTACCGGAAGTGGGTGGAGTCTAAGGGCTGTTTATTTGCTGACAAAGTTTTTCGATGAGAATTATTATAACAAGTCTAGGATTTGAGAGAGGAGCCTCTCTTCCTTTAGTCTGAGTCAAATTAGAGTTTGCCGCTTGGCACGACGATTATTGTCACTGTTGGTGCTTGATGTGGGGAGCGGAAGAGTAATATTCTCTGGGGCAACGGGCGAGATTAATCCTGGTACACAAGTGTGACAGATTCTTCTGGTTCTACTAAAGAGATTTACCGTCCATCCCGAAAATCTGATTATAGATGCATTTCTGAAGTGAAAATGGCAAATTCTTCTACAGTATTATGTTGTATAGATACAGTGCATTTATCATTACTCATATTTAAGTAAGATAGAGGATAGTCTGTTTTTTTTTTAAATAAAACATTTGTAAGACACAATTTGAAAGCTCAGGCTTTGACTTAAATGTGCATCTAAAATAATCGAAATAATAATCTAAAATAAATGCAGATCTGAAAGGTCAAAAGGGTCGTCAAAGACTCATTATTTTTTCACAGGACGCTTTGGGAGGAAATTTTGTCTTTCACTGTCATTATTTTCAGGATGGATGGTTTGCAGTTAAGATATTGCCTAACCAGCATCTGTAACAAGCCACTAGACATAATGTTAGACCCAAACACTTTATCATCCTGATCATAATGGATTGTTATCTGAATCTCTGCATCTGCAATGACAACCAGACCAGACTGCATGTAGGGAATGAAGAAAAATAATCTGATTTAATATTTCTGTGTTCTGTAAATCCTTAAATTATTACAGAACAGGGGTTTGCAGACTAGGGTCTGGGGAATATTAATATTAATATACTGAGTAAATAAATACATTTTACAGAATCTGACATTTTTACAGTTTCGTTTTGACTTCTAAACATTGGTCAGAAATCATGAAATCAATTCCAAATTATTTATTCTATTCTGTTATTCTGTTTTACACATATTTACAATATATTTTTATGTAAAAAAAATATTTATAGATGGAAACTATTGTATGTTTTGTCATGTTTTCATGCACTAACAAAATAGTGTTGTAAAGCAGAATAAAGTGGTAAAAATGTCAGTTTAATTCTGATTTCTAACAAATGGATTCTGGATTTGCAAGATTAACATAACGGCACATGCTAGTCGATGAGTTGAATCAAATCCACAGCAACTACATAAATTTATCCACTAACCATTCAGAGACATCCAGATGCATTCTAAAAGTTGTAACTTCTTCCTGAGTCTCTCCATCAGTGTCCGACTTCAGTTTGAACAATGTAAGGCTGAACACCGTTACTGACAGTCGGCATTTTGGCTGCGTGAGATTCTCCAGCTTTGTTGTTGTTGAGCAACCGAAGCACGAGCTGTTAAAGCTCCACCCTCTTTTAGAAAGCGGGCTGGGAGCAACAGCTCATTTGTATTTAAAAAGAAACACTTACAAAATGACGTGTTTTTGCTCACACCCAAATAGGGGCAAATTTGACAAGCTATAATAAATGATCCGTGGGGTATTTTAAGCTGAAACTTCATAGACACATTCTGGGGACACCAGAGACTTATATTACAGACTTGTATTGTAAAAGGGGCGTTATTAATCCCCTTTAAATATAATATAATACAATTTTAATAATATGTAAAGTTGTAAATTAAATATAAAAATAACTGTTTGCACATTTTTATTTTTAAAGATTTGTTAGAAATCGTAAGATTAGTCTCAGTTTTCAAAATTTTCTTAGCCCTATTTTTATGCTTTTATTCAGTTTTATACATCTAACATACTCTAATACTGGGATGTTGAACTATTCTTCGAAATGACAGGCAGTAGTGTGGATAAAATATCAGCTTTAAAATGTCTCCAATGTCTGTTAAAACCAAAACATTGTTTTGGTCCCTTGTGTTGGTTAGTTACGTTTTAGTTTGTCATTGCAAAAGTCATACAGTAAACTGCCGTTCACAGCCTCCCTAAGAACTGTATCTTGGATCTTGCTGAATCAACCTTAATATGTGGTATGTAGACCTGTACCCTGACACGCGTTCACCACAGATGGGCCATGCTGAAGTCTTGTCACATATGCCTTGAAATTGTCACGCTACATACATTGCCTTCTGTGTAAAAGCTAACAGATCATTACCGCTGCAGAGAGGTCGTGACCATAGCAGACAACACCCACCTTCCTCTTCCCCTAGAGTCACTGTCGTCTGTCACCCTCTGGGAGATAACATTGCTCCAGAACAGGTCCTGACAGGATCCTCCTGCCTTTGCGTGTAGGCTACTTATCAGAGCCTGGCAGACATTACTGCTCTTGACTGTGCATTCAGTTTGGAGGTTATACTAGTAAACGGTCAAAATTTATGTCATAATCTTATAACTACAGGTAATGCATTTTAGTATTTGAAGATGACTGAAAAATGTGAAGGGGTAGTTGACATGCTATACTTCATCTAAAACCAACAGACCCTTTTTACAGACTGTGAATGATGCATTTTCACAGTTATCAACATCGCAAATGTAGTAAAGTTTTTTCTTTTCTTTTTTTTATTTAAAAAAATTTTATACATTTTTAATGCTATACTTTGTGTGGCAGTTGATTACAAAAAAATAAATAATTTAACACTGCTTTAAGGGTGTTTCTAATACAACGGCTAAGGGATCGACATCAAATCTCACATCATTCTCTCTTACTGCTATAATCAATCCCTTTTCCCTCTTTCAGAGATTCTTGGAAACGCTATAATGGATTTTTTTTTTTTTTTTTTTTTTTTTTACTATTTGGAGTAAATAGGAATACAAAAATTATATTTGCTGTCATCTCTCGTTTACAACTATAGACGTTTACCCAACTATGACGACATTAGACGACAGAACCCCGGAAATGTAAAAAGAGTATAAAAATATATATAAGTTTCTCAATTAATATAAGGTTATAAAAGTAAATGTATAGAGAGAGAGAGATTTACATTGTCAAACAAAACGTCAAAGTATCATCAAGCTATGTTTACCACAGGCTTTATTTTACTCAGAAATTGAAAAACCCCATTATAAAAACCCATAGGAATATCTCAAGGGAACCTGTGGTGAATTAGTCTTCCGAGTTTTGACATTATCCCTGCGCAACTCTATATATATATATGTGTGTGTGTGTGTGTGTCATTAAACAAGTGTGTTGAATTATCAACTTCACCTTTTACCAGTAGAATTATTGTTTTTGTTTTTTTTTTATCTTCTTTTTCAGATACAACAGTCTTTTTCCCTCGATTTGATGGTACATCTTTCTTGGAGTTGCCATCTCTGACGTCCCTGTTTCATTCCTCTGAGGACACCATGTATTTGACAATGAAGAGCAAGACACCTCATGGTACTATTCTCTACAGTGAGTATCTGAGAGCCACCAGAGAATACAGCACATAAAGACCCTATGAAATCAAAATTGTAGTTGGTATAGTGAGCACATCTATGTGCTAAAATGAATATTTAGTATATATACAGATTTAAAATTGATTTTCTTTTCTGGGAAAGCGACCAAAATATAGATGACTCGCCTTGCATGCAGGGGTGCATACTAATTTTTGTCTATTAAAATGCACTCTTAGTATATCCTCTCCCCCTAATACCATCTGTGTTCAACTAAGCTGGTTAGCATATCCCAGTTACCCCCTACTCTTTATCAAAAGTACAGTAAAAAAAAAAAAAAAAAGTAATATAAATATTTTCTATTTTAATGTATTTTAAAATGTAATTTATTCCTGTAATGTTAAAGCTGAATTTTCAGCATCATTACTCCAGTCTTCAGTGTCACATGATCCTTCAGAAATCATTCTAATACACTGATTTAGTGATCAAGAAACATTTCATATTATTATCAATGTTGAAAACCGTAGTGCTGCTTAATATTTTGTAGAAACTGTGATACTCTTTTTCAGGATTCCTTGTAGAATAGAAAGAACAGCATTTATTAGAAATAGAAATCTTTTGTAACATTATAAATGTCTTTACTGACTACTGGACTACTGGTCACTGGTCAAGAGACAAGCCATTAGAGTAATGCTTGTCAAAACATGTGGTGCAGAGATATGATGTATTTTTGTAGGCTAAAACCCGGAAACGAGTTAGCGTTTAAGCACTTCCCGTTTCTATTGTCCTAAAGTCAATAGTGATTTGGTTAAATGCTTGAAATAAATGTCTGTGGTGAACACAAGCTCAAGATATTTTCATGTTTTATTCTACAATATAAAATACATCAGTAATACCCTCTCTTGATTTTTTTTTTTTTTTTTTTTTTTTTTTTTTTTTTTTTTTTTTAAGTTTTTACTTTTTTTGTAAATGACTGTAGAGGTTGTTATGGAAATTAAACGTCATCAGCCGAACAGGTAAACTCATATACTCACTAGTCGTCTCTTACAGCCCTGTTGTGTTTATAATAACACTCTTGCAAACTACTATAATTCAAACTTTCAGGACAATGTCTTTAAACAAAGACTGAAAGGGTTGTCAGAAGCTTAGTGATGGTGAGGTTGAAGTCATGCGACTGTTGTGTAGTTCATTTATAGCCTACGTTTAGCCTAACTTTTGACAATTTAACTATTTACACTTCAAAATTCATAAGCTTTGTGTTTATTTGTGAAAGTTATCTTGATGAACAAATAAGAATCATAAGCTTTTGTTAGTCACAGACCTTATTTTCTGCAATAAACCAAAAGCCAATGGAAAAAATCTTATTGGGTTCTTGTCGAGGGAACCAGGGTAATGCTGTCTCCTGGGTTGGCCTACAAAAATACGCCATCCCTGCACCAACCTGTTATGGTGTCTTTTAATACCTAAATGTGCTAATGTCAAGTGATACATGCCTAATAGATTAGTATATTACCCTGTTGAAAAAAACAGCATATGCTGGATAAGTATGTTTTGAAGCATGGAAGCTGGTTTGAGCTGGTTTATGCTGGTCCTTAGCTGGTCCTGAGCTGGAGCTAGTTGTTTAGGACCAGCACTTGACCAGCTTGAAACCCGCTCATGACCAGGACCAGCATAAACCAGCTCAAACCAGCCAAGGACCAGCATAAACCAGCTCAAATTAGCTTCCATGCTTCAAAACATAACTAACCAGCATATGCTTTTTTTTTCCCAACAGGGTATTATCTAAACCACCTTTACATTCCTTGCAGATTAGATGAGTCCATTATTTTAGGCTTTTTTTTTTTTTTTTTGCAGAAATATATCTAATAGAATTTACCATGGAAACCTAATTAGGTCTTCAAGCATTTCTACAACACAGACATTATCAGTGCTAATTCTAAACCAGTGACATATTCATCATAAATTATATGTCTCTATGGCTACATGCTCGTTGCTTGCTCCAAGAGTAGGGTGAACAGCTGTATATAAATACACATAGCGCATGTTACAATAATTATGTCAGTTTGATTTGAGAGGCAAGTAA
This sequence comes from Elopichthys bambusa, assembly GCA_037101425.1. Classification (NCBI taxonomy): domain Eukaryota; kingdom Metazoa; phylum Chordata; class Actinopteri; order Cypriniformes; family Xenocyprididae; genus Elopichthys; species Elopichthys bambusa. The sequence continues at coordinate 11,210,392 of CM074443.1, forward strand.
TTAAATTTGACATCACATTCATGATATATTTTTGCTGTTTGCACCTGATGTGTCTATTGAATAGCAATCACCTTCAAACGATGAGGAAAGTTTGACTCGATAACTCGCACTCTATCGGTGTGTGTTAATGAATAATTGGCTTCCCAGCCTCCCTCGCTGCGGATTACACACACTGAGTTATGAGACTGTGAATATGACTGTAAGCCTCAGTGCTAAATTAAAACGCCGGACAGTCGACTGTACCTCTTTATCCAGTAATGAAGTCCTCTCTCAGGACATGTTAATGACATAGCAAATGTCTCTAGGTGAAATCAATCACACCAGTATATGTGCTGTGGGCTGAATTTAAAGTTATGATGGCTGATCCCATTAGCTAATTGGCAAACCCTGCTGGATGATGTTCTTCAATTACTTTGTCCTAAACAAATATGGTCCCTTGGCTGGGCTGAACTCCAAATGAATGAGTATTTGGGGATTTTACCTGTAATTGAGTGAATTAGATTTACATTAATTATAATGTATTAAAATTTTAAGTAGCATCATTATTGGAAAACAAGAATATATTATAAATGCTCCGTTTTGTTCTATCAGACGTTGCCTTGCTGACAAATCTCTGTTGTATATGAGAGTTCGGTTTTTTTAATCAACGTCCAAAAGCGCTCACTGTCAGTCCGGTCCCTTGTAAACACAAATTTGTTTCCAGGCTAATTGATAAAGTAAGCCTATCAGATTAGAGCTTGTCAGATGGAGAAACAATTTTCCATTTTTCTGAACGGACTGTGGTCGATTTGATCATACTTGTTGTCACCAAATTTACTCTTTCTAAATGTCAAAAATCAAACAGAGAACATTTTAGTATGTGTGGGCTGATTTTGTGGTTCTGCTGAATATTGTGCTCATAATGATTCAATACAGGTGGGAAATATTGCCATTCACTGTCAAGTGCTTTATCAATCATATCGTTTTACTGTCACATTTGCGGTCTACATTGTTCAAAAGTTTCAAGCTTATTCCAAATGACTGAAATGCAGTCCATATTACATCAGTAGCAGCGGTCTTGGCAATCACCTGACATTTAAATAACCTGATAGGGAGATGAGTCATGTCTATAAATTGTTGGCACTAAAGGCAGAGCTGGATGAAACTGTCATCTTTGAATGAGATTGCTCTTGATGTCAAGTTAGAAAATTCATTTTACTTCCACCCTGTCAGATTAGTCTTGCATATGCAGCTCACCTGACACGGCCAATATGACAGTGTTTATCTCATGTCTCAACCTGTCAGAGTCTTCATGAAATTCCTTTTATAGATTAGCCATGTAAAAAAAAGAGAGGGAGCAAGCATTTGGGTTCACTCTCTCGTTCTGCTAGTGACATATTCATCAATTTTAGAGGAGGGAAACTGACTGATTTCATTAGAATGATCTCCCAACCCGGCATGAATGTGATTAGTGAGTTATTTATTTTTCTGTGGCGAGTAGACTTTTGATCAATGTCAATTTTATCCAAATTATTTAATTTCGTACAGTGTGGTCTTAAAGAGACAACTAGTAAAAATGCTTGTATTTTGCATTTTTCTAATGTTAAATTATATTATATTATATTATAAAGTAAGCAATAAGGTTGCTGTATCGTGACGAATCGGAGTATACAGCACTAGCCTCGAGTACCTTATTGCTTTTATAAAACGGTTACCACACAATACAAATATTAAAGCCAAAAATATGTATCAATGCAATTCCCTTTCGAAAGGGAACTCAGCGCTGCGTAAATACGCTAGGGGAACGCCTCTGTGGGAACCGGTGCCTGAAATACATATTCAATTTCGGCAATATCATATTGACCGGCGACAGCCCATGATATCATAACAGTGCTGTACAAAAGGGGTGCCCAAACAACATGTCATCCTCTAATCGTCTTCAGGGACTGTCTTGTGTGAAGCACTATCTGGCAAAATGAAATGCACAGAGAGGATTATTAAGTGTGTGGATCCGTGTCCTCGCTATCTGACACTAGATCACACACACGAGCTGTGCGTTCTCTGTCTGGGGAAGAGCGCACATGGTAAGTTCTCAAGAGAGCTGCCTATGCAAACTGTAAGTGCTCCGTTCTCGTCTGGGCATCTGGGCTTGGTGGTTCGGTCCCGCTCGTGCTAAGGCAGGGCGGAGACCCAGATCACGGGACTCGCAGATGGAGCTCGCCGGACTGTTTGAGAGGGCATGACCGCTCATGCTGTTCAGCGGCTCACAAGAGTGAGCTGCTGGGAGAGGGTGCATTGTCTTCTGTATCCTCAGGTCCAGCTGCGAGTGCGCTTCCAGCCGAGCAGGAGATGGCTAAGGAGGATAGAGAGGGTGAGTTCACTGAATTCTCTCAGCCACCCTGTCCCACGTATGCTGAGCTGAGTTAGAGATTATGGAACGGTTAGGAGAGAGACCGCGCACATTCACAAAGAATGACGATCGGTTTCTCTCTGGGCATAATCCTACAGCTCAAGTGAGCTTTCCATTCCTTCCTGACCTGCATATTGAGGTTGAGGCGGTATGGAAGAACCCAATTCCTTAAAAAAAAAACCAAAAACTTTTTTAGGCTTAATAAGGGTGAAAGACCTTCACGTTTTCCATGGTGTTAGGTCGAACTGTTTTAGGTCTGGTTACTATTTAAATACTAAAATATTTCTTTAGACCACTGTTCCCTGTGTAGGGTTTGTGAAGGAATATGGGTATGTGTCAATGCTTCCGGCTGATTATTATAATAATAATAAATATTATTATTCAGCATTTTTCTTGCAAAAAAATAATTAAGGGAGCGGACATTGACACTGAAAGCTCAGACTCATACGCAGCAGTTGGTCAAGCTGGTGCTGCTCTGCACACAATGGCTGAACTGCTGAGCGACTTAGACCAGCAGCATTCAAGACGTGCATGCTGCTAGGTCCGAGACAGGTTGGGTCTCGCCTGTCTCAACCCGAGGGCCATGGATGGGCCCAAAAGGCTCCGTTCTTCAACCCCCGGCGCTTCTTACATCAGGCCTGTGGCTGTTGGTTTGCCTTTGGCTTTGACAGTGAGAAGATCCTTTCAGGCTTGTAAGGGTGGAGGACACCATGTTTCTATGGTGGAGGTCACCACCCTGTGGCTGCAGGTGGAACAGTTACCAGGTCTTGTATCTATTTGAAATACTAATGTATTTCTTTAGACCACTGTTCCCTCTCACAGTGAGTTCCCACCATGTTGGGCCCCTAGCAGCCAGCACTTGCGCTGTCAGGTAGCTGGCCTTAGCAGGCCTCCCTGTTAGCAGCCCCAGTAAATGGGTTTTCTGGTAGCTATTTCTTATGCCATCAGATAGCAGGAGCTTTAGCAGGCTTCTCTGTGGTCAGCCCCACTAGTGTGGATGTTGTAGCAACAAGACACGCTCCGGGTAGCTGGCCTTAACAGGCCTCCCTGTGAGCGAGTCCCAGCACTTTGGTATGTGAAAGCTCAGCTAGCAATGCTTTGCTTTTAAATAAGTAGGCCTTAAGAGGCCTCTCTGTGAGTGAGCTCTCTTTTGTGCGGGTATTCTTTAGAATGGTTTAGCTACTTAAAACTGGCTACCAGGCAGTCAGCCTTGATGGGCTGCCCTGGAGGCGAGTCCCTGGCAGTAGTGGACTTGCTTCAGATTGCAGGCCTTGCCAGGCCTCTCTGAGGACGAGCCCCGAGCAGTGTGGGCATCTGGCATCCAGCTGTTGCTTGTTTTCAGTTTGTTGGCCTTAGTAGAGCCAACAAACATAGGTGCTTTGTATATCCTAGGATCGAGCAGAGTAACTCCCCTCGCTTGCAAGGGTCGATAGCACTTCGCTGAGTCCTACTCTCCAGGATGCCCGTCTCTAAGACCCGGTCTGAGTTGGTCTACTGCCCTTTCTGCAGTCCCTCTTTCTGGATGTCTCTTCATGAGACTTCTGTGTCTAGAGACTCTGTTTCTGAGGAAACAGACAGGTTGTTGGCAGACTAGGTTACTAGTTCAGCTAGAAGCCAGGTCAGCCTCCCTGGTAGCATTCAGGGTTGATTGTGTTCCCCTGAGAAGTGACTGGCTGGGGTTTCTTCTAGCCCCCTAGCCACGCTCCCTTAAAGGGACCCCTTTCCTTTGAAGTTGGTTACAGGCATATGTGCGGCCTCGGCAGGCCTTCATGTGTAAGATATGGAGGCCGCTTTGAGGCTTGTAGCTGAGGCTTTGACCGCTTGGAGCGCTGTTACTGACAGCTCATTTGTGACCCGTAGGGTGAGTGGGTCTGGCATTTCACTTGAACTTGCCGAATTCTGACAGTTGTCACTGCCATGTGTGGCACGCACTCCCCTCGGCATTGCGGCGTGGGTATATCGGTCCTCTAGCGTGTTTACACAGCGTTGAGTTCCCTTTCAAAAGGGAACATCTCAGGTTACGCATGTAACCATGGTTCCCTGAGAACAGGGAACGAGACGCTGCGTCTCTTAGCCATGCCTCTGGGCCTGCCTGCTTACAGTCCCTTCAGACGATAAGTGGATGACCTGTTGTTTGTACATGCAGGTCACATTGTTATGATGTCATGGGCTGTCGCCGGTCAATATGATATTGCCGAGATGGGATATGTGTTTCAGACACCGGTTCCCGCGGAGGCATTCCCTTAGCGTGTTTACGCAGAGTCTCGTTCCCTGTTCTCAGGGAACCATGGTTACATGTGTAACCTGAGACGCTTTCATGAAGTAAAATCTTACTAAAAGCCTTCCTTCTGCGGAAAAAAATAGTCCCTGACCGTGAACAGCAAAGGAAGTTACATTGTTACATCATTAGATGGCGGCAAAGACTGTCTTTTATAAGTGAGTCAGTCAGTAACGAAGACTTTTACATTGAAAAGACTGAATCGTTGTGAACATATGCTTTGACTAGCGCTGTCAGTCACGGGAAAAACCCCTAACTGTTAAAAAGACAAGATAATACATCGGACATTTAAACAGATTTTTTATTATGGACATAGGACTGACCTGAAGGAAAATGCTAAATCTGAATGCAGGTAATAAACTCGCTCACTCAAACTTTTTCACACAACACTCTTCTGCATAATACAGTAAGCTTTAATGAACAATATCAATTGAGAATATACCATTTACGTCGCTAAGAAGGGTTGCTAAGGGTGTTGTGTAGTGATACACAAAACCTGTGTGAAGCAGTCATAGCCGTGTTTTATCATGAATAAAACACAGCTATTTACCAATCAGAATCAAGGACAGGAACTAATCGTTTTATAAATTATTCTACATGACCTTATTCTACATTCCTAATCCTACCCAATACCTAAACTTAACAACTAACTTACTAACTATTAATAAGCAGTAAATTAGGAGTTTATTGAGGGAAAAGTCGTAGTTAATAGTGAATACATGTTCCCTATACTAAAGTGTTACCTATATTATATTATATTATATTATATTATTGTAATGTTCTAGACTGTGGAGGATAAGCAACAAGCACAAACTAGGAATTCTCTAAATAGACTTTAACTCTCTGGAGTCGGGAAACGCACGTTTTGCAGGATTTTTTTCACATTGCAGCAAAGACTTAAAATACGCCGTCATTTTTTAATACTGTTATCAGCATGATCACAGAGGGTTTTTTCACATAGCCTACCTGACTGAAAGGGCTCATTATGCGGGTCATTATGCAGGTCATTATGCTGGTCTTTGTCTTCTCAGGTGTGAATCACAGCATTATTCATGAAGATTCACGCCTCCATGCATACTGTGTTTCTTGACAAAAAGTGTCTTACAAAATTTAAATCTCTATATTATTTAATATTAACAAGTAGGCGGGATAATTTTTACATCATTCTGAATCAAAAATTCTAGTCTACAACCTCCAATACCCAGAAATCTTGTAAACACATTTAATATTTATTTTTTGGCCTTATTTCAGTGACTTTAGTTTTTTGTTTTTTCAATAACCACGCATAAACGTTATTCCTTCAAAAATACAAACATGTACATACATGTTCCTCACATATTATGGTAGCCTAGTTCATAGTGAATACATGGTGTTATGACACCTTTTCCATTAATATGTTTATGAACAACTATAAAAAGCACAAATGTCAGGGCATGTCAAAACTTCTCCAGGGCCCCGAATCAGCCTCAAACTCCAGAGGGTTAAAGTGTCATGAACCCCACCTTGCCCTCTACTCAGTTGAGGGCACCTTGATGCGTTTTAAAAATGTAAACCTATATGACAACAACCTCCTAAGAAACGCGGAAGAACATTTAAAAGGTCTAATAATATATTCATTACATTTACGAACACTACTGTCTCTGCAACAAACAAATGACACACATCAGTTTAACACAGAAAGAAAGTCTATTTACTTTTTTGTTCATTGTTCTTTGAATTTTCAGTCTACATCATGGTCTTCTATGTATTAGAATAATTCCTGATGTAAATTTATGAGTGCCTTTAGTGTTTTCAGTGATGTGCAGCCTGTGCATATCTGTTCACATCTCAAAAAATGTGTTTTGGGGTTTCATGACCCTTTAAGTAGAAACACGGGAGTAACACATTACATCAGACAATAACCAAACTGAACAGGGAGTATATACAGGGGATAACAAGGAACTAAGCAAGAAACAGCTGGTAGGAACCATAGGAACAAACAAAGACATAATCAGAAACCAAGGAAACCGGAACCAAACATAGCATAGAAACAGGAACTAAAGGAAACTGAACAAAATATCAAAATAAAATTCCGTTATCGTGACTATTAAAATATATTAAAAACAGCACACTGTAAAAAAAAAAAAAAAAAAAATTCCCCGTAGAATTTACGGTAAAAAAATGGCAGCTGTGGTTGCCAGAACTTTACCGTAAAAAATATGGTAGCAACGTTTAAGGTTTTACGGGACTGCTGTCTATTTAACAGTTCAAAACTGTATAATTTAAAGGTTTATATTGTAATAATTACAGTTCATAACTGTTTATTTTACACACTGTAAAAAAAATTGTTAAATTTACGATAAAAAAACTGTATTTCATTAACTGATATAATGTTAATTTACCAACCTATTGAAGTACCTATATCTGTTTTGTAATTTTGTAATACACTGACAACCACTAATCACAGTGGTGATAAGTCGCATGATGAATCAAAGTTCATCACAAGCAGTTTATCCACAAGCTAAGATGGTATAGTAATATATAGAAGGTACACACAGTGTCATTTACACAAACACTAAACACCATCATGGTAACACACGTGAAATTTAAAAAAATGCAATAAACATTCATTTAAAGGATTAGTTCACTTTATATAAAGCATATACATTTACATTTTTTTCGAAAATGACCGATCGTTTCACTAGATAAGACCCTTATTCCTCGTCTGGTATCGTTTAAAGCCCTTTGAAGCTGCACTGAAACTATAATTTTGACCTTCAACCGTTTGGAGGCCATTGACGTCCACTATAAGGAGAGTCACGCAGGGATGGGACGGGGTGTCACGCAGGGAATTCTGGGAATGTCAATTTACGGTTCCCTTTCGAAAGGGAACGAGACCCTGCGTTTGAAACGCATATGGGGAATGTCATCACGTGAACCGGTGTCTGAAAGCAACTATCAAATCTCACCAATCCTGTTGGCCGCGACAGCCTATGACGTCATTATAGACGCGACCTGAAAGTATAAAGGAGCGCCTAGAGAAGCAGTCAGTATCTTTTCATCTTCAGGGACTTTAATGGTATTTTACCGTAAAATTACATTAAATGTACTGTTAAATCAATTACAGTTATTCACCGTATGTATTATGTAAACTTTCCTTAAACCAATTAACTGTTTTTCACCATAGAATTTTTAGTCTTTTACCATTAAAACCAATGTCATTTTTTTTACAGTGCATGCTTAATTTCACAAATACTTATTTGAATATTTACATAATATACTGAATAACTTATTTTGTGATTAGTTACATATGTATTTTTCTGTGGTGAGCAAACTTTTGATGACTTAGTTTTTATCTAAATAAATTAAATTCTTTGAGTGGGGTCCAAAATTCAGAGTAACTAGTAAAATGGTTGTACACTCTAAAAAATGCTGGGTTAAACACAACCCAAGTTGAGTTAAAAATGGACAAACCCAGCGGTTGGGTTAAATGTTTGCCCAACATGCTGGGTAGTTTTATTTAACTAATAACTTGATTTGTTTACTTGATTATATTATATTACTTGATTACTTGATTGAACTTGATTATTATATTATATTATATTATATTATATTATATTATATTATATTATATTATATTTATTGTAATATATTGCAATGTCACAAATTAATATTTGATTATTGGCCTAGAAATAATACAGAATATTTTCTCCTCATGGTAACTTATGTTTGTTTTAACATGTTTTGATACATTTTCCATAAACCTGTTTAAAGGCTTAAATGGGGAAAATAAATCCTATTATATTACAATGTTGTCTCACACTTTTAGACAGGAATCTCTCTCTCTATGAAACTCAAAGAAAAAAGAAGCAGCAAGTCACCACTAATATCTGATCTATAATGTAATAATTCAATTCAATGTTTTTATTTTGCCTATCACTAAATTAACCTTCTGTGTCTGCGTGTTTTTCAGCTCTTAGATTGTAACACTCAGATGTGTAGGTCTGCAGCCCAGTCTGAATTTAAAACAAGAAAAAATTCTATAGATCAAAGGAAGTTAGTCAGTAGACATGCATCAGAATGCAGGAGAATGCTCAGAGTTACACCTGCATCTCATCCGTTCCCTCCCCACAAAACAAAACCTTCCCACAAGCACCATGTCAGACTCCCGTTGGGCTTCAGTCATCAGCCGACGGGAGGAAGAGCGAATATAACAGGTGACAGGTACTGACAAGAGGATGCACGCTCCGTTAGACCCAGTACAGGGTAACAGGGCCATTGGGACAATAAGGAGTAATTTGTCATTTCCTTACACCCCCCGCCCCATCCCCTTTACATAAAAAAAGATGAAGAAATACAACTGTAGTTGATGCAGTAGGTGTCAAGTGAATCTGCAATTACTGGGGTTGTTGCCAGATATGCCACAGCAAGCAGGAAGCTTGACGATATTGTTGTGACTACTCAAGCTCAGATGGGAATAAAATAGGCGCTTATTGATTTAGTTGTGATACCTTGTGTGTCTGTACGCTGTAAACCTTGTTATGCTTATGTACTTAAACAGTGTATTTATATTTACTACTTATTGTTGGCAGATGTGGCTGGTTTACAAACAAATTGAAGAAACAACAAGGAAGTGAAGATGTTGAATGTAAATATTGAAAAAAAAAAAGCACAATATGTACATTTTTGCCGCTAGAGGTCACTTATTCAAAACAAAGGCGTAGCTTGATGATGCCATGATTTCGCGGAATCATGGGAGGTGTTGTCTTCACGTCTACAGCCGGTGGAAAAGAATCGGGACGGGCAGAAATCATGTTCATGGATGAGATTATTAACGTTACCTTAGTATGAAGCAGAGAACGGGGAAGCGGGGAAACGAGACCGCTGGAGTGATTGCTAATGAGAGACGAGCGCATCACACATCTCGAGAGCAGCGGAACTTTTATTATGCCGCAGCCGCCTCCACTTCTTCCAGTCAAGCATATGTGGGGTAGTGGAGCGCTGTTTTATCATATTAGATACATTTGTGTGTTGAAAGTTGTTATAGTGCTACTCTGCTTTCGCTCGGCGGCTACTATGAGACGCTTGTTGCACACTGCAGTAAGCTAGATTGATATTAGGCGCAGTAAATCAAGAAAACGAGATTTAAACAATAAATTTAAACACTTACTGTGTTGAGCTATATAACATGATTAGTTTTCTGTTGTTGAATGAATCCAAACAGTTGCTCATGTCTAATAAAACACATAATATATTAAAGCATCTTCGGTGTTTGGTGTTTCCATGGTTTCTACAAAATAAAAACGGAAATCGAGGGTAACGTGGATATATCATCATTAATAGGCGACGCACGGACACGGTCCATGTCCTAGTTAAAATTGTGTATTTCTCTTTATTTAAACATCCTTGGAAACATTTGAGATAATGTCATCAAAATATATAACATTGTTCTAGTGGTTTTTGGATATTTTAATCCAAAAATATTACATATTGTGCCCTTAATATTAAAGACACAGTATTACCTGTTTGTGCATTTCATTCCTGAGTAAATGATTAATTGACTCCCTTATAAAGCCAGTCACGTGTTTTGTTCTTTTTAACGAATTGGTTGAGTGAATGATTCATTAACTCACACCTAAGCAGTAAGTTTTATTTCATACTAATGTTAAATGGACTCTGACGAGAACCAGCATTTGAGTAACTTCACATAAGTTCAGAGATTTAGTATGACTGAAACAGGGTTTCTAGCCTTAAATTACAACAGGTCATCGTTAAATCTCATGATAAGCTCTGAGTGACAGCTCCCTCATCTCTTTATATTCCTCCTTCCCTTTCAGCCCGGGAGCAAAATTTCGGAGACCGTTTCCTCCATGTGTTTCTCCAGAATGAAAGACCAGTGGCCAGGATGGGCTGCAGTGACACTCATGTTTTGACCGCAGCTGCTCATCAAAACATCAGGAACGATAGCTTATTGCCAATTACAGTGAGGTGAGAATTGTTTCTTTTATTTTTACACTGCAAAAGATAATTTTCTTTAGTATTTTTGTCCTGTTTTTAAATATTTAAACCCTAGTAAAGCAAATTAATTTGCTTGAGAAGCTGTGAAGATATTAAACCTTTCTTTCAGTAATTGTTTTTTCTTGTTTTAAGCATTTACCTTACAAAAATTTTGTAACAATTTACCAAATCAACTTAATTTGAGACATATTCTCTGAAAACAAGACTTAATATCTTGTGTAGTTTTGCTTCTCAAATAAATCTTTTGGTTTAGGGAGGTTTAAGACAAAAATACTGAATTTGTTTTTGTTTTTTGCAGTGCACTTTGTCAAGGAATTAGCTATTAGCTAATATGTTAGCATCTTAGTACTCTAACAGTTAGAATTTTGTGTTTATTAAATTCATTCTTATAACTGTACATTAATTCATGCACAGCACAATTTTCTACAGTGATTTTGATTTTTTACACTAGGATACAGTGACTTTGATCAGACAAATTTTTATATGAATGATTATAATCTTTCTCCATTTAAAAACTACTAAAAAATGAGGCCATGGTAAAAGTTTCCAGAAGTTTTTAATTTGACCTTCATATTAAAAACCAGAAAAAAATATAAATCTGTTTTTCTAAAATCTATTCAAAATCCATAGTTGAATGCCACAGTTGAAGAAATACTCAGTACTCAATAGTTGAAGATGTGTTCAGAAGTCAGTTCTATGCATGTTTCCTATATGCCAATTTTATATGCTCCTGCAGTATATCACAGCTACAGCTTTAATACTGAATGTGTTATCGTTTATAAATTGCAGCAGCTCTTTTCTGGGCTTTTTGTTTGAGTTTATGCTCTGTGAATCACATGCCTGGGACTCATGAGTTTTGACATGTGAATGCTATGGGAATCACATCAAAGCTACTTTTTCATATGGCTCGGGTTTAATGTTTTTCTTTGTTGTAATTTCCATAATCACATGGCAACAATGAAACTTTCTGCTACATATTAGTCTTGGTTCATTTCAACACCTAATAATAATGCAAATTAACATTATCTTGAGGGAGCCAGTCACTGCTTGTATATAATTTCATAATTAATATAATGAAATGAACATATATACATAAGACCACTCAAATAGGAAATGTATTCAAGGCCACACACTCGCACTATTACTATTATGATTTCTATCATATATTTAGTAAAGATGACCATGCTTGAATACAGTATATTGCTAATTTGCATAAGAATTCAAAATGCTTGAATGTCAAGAGGCTGTTAATAGAATTGCAATAATTTGCTATTAGCGTAATTACTATATTAAATGATGTGAATCATTAAATTTTAGAATCAGGACTTTCAAAGTAATGAGTTAATTAAGTGCAAATAACTGTTTAAAAAAATGATGCATTGAAACAAAATATCACAATCGTGCCTCCTCCAATACTGACCTTGATAAAGAATTTTAAAAATGGCACAGTCATGGTGTAAAACTGAAAAACTGAGACAAAAGTCTGTATTTGTACATACAGAATGCCAACACTTCTAAAACTATTGCAGATGGAATACAAGAATCAATCAAGTTTATATTGATTGACAGCCCTATACTTAGACATAACCTGAAATTAATTACTCTCAAAAGGTATAAAAATTAGTGTTGGTACTGGTAAATGTATCGTTTATAAGCCTACAGTGTCTACATGTTTTATGTATCATTTTTATACATTGCTTTCATTTATTCAATTGTATTTTAGCTCACCCTGGATGCATGTAAAGCATGTAGTTTAATGAAATCACTCAAGATGTAATGGTGGTTAATTTTATTATTTATTTATTTATTTTTGCTCTTCTATTTAGCCGATGCAGACTAGTCCTCTGCCATTAGAATGCTGATTTCACTTGTATATTTGATGGGTTTCTTGAACAGCTTTTCTCCCATAGGGGATGTGTTTAGATGCCAAGCACTTCTAACTTAACAATCCGACAGCCTGTATCAGTTGTCTCTAGATATTCCTGCTGTCTTGTTTGACTCAGTGGTCTCATCTCTTAGGACTTGGAGAAGGTTTCTCCCCTTCTGTCACTCATCTGAGGAAATACTCTGGCTGATGGAATGGAGATATTGTCAGATGTGCCATCTGCACTTTTCTGAATGTCTGCTTTCTTTGTTCTCCATATTTCACAGAATGAGTCATTCTTTTGACATTGGCACATCCATGTCTAATAAAATTTTGAATGATGTTGTGAGATACGGAAAAAATGATGCATATAATCCGGTAGAAGTACCTGATTCAAAAGGTAAAGAATGAGAAATTAAAGGGGTCATGACAAGAGAAATCAAATTTGCCTTGGTCTTTCAATGTACAAGAGGGCTTTGTACCTTTAAAACATCATGCAAGTTTAATAGCTTAAAATGTGTGCAAAAACTTTATTAACATTATAAGTGAACCTCAAGAAATATACCATGACCCCTTTAAAGCATTAAGGGCATTTGACATTCTTGGAGCACAAATGAAAAAAAAAATCTTTCTTGTCCATACAATGAAATTCTATAGTGTCCAATGTTGCTTTGGGGCCCCATTGTCCTTCATTGTATAATAAACAGAAAAATTGTTGAAATATTATTCATAATATCTTCTTTTGTGTTCCCCAGAAGAAAGAACAGCATGAGGGCGAGTAAATAATGACAAAATTTAAATTTTGGGGTGAACTATCCCTATAAGATCACAGGTTATTTTTATAAGATTAAAGGGTAAGTGTTGCTAAGCAAAACCACAAAAGAAACCAGAAATTCAAGAGTCAATTACAGAGGCAGCATGTGATAACGGTCAAAAAAAAAAGTATTAAAATTGTACATTTATGTAAAATCTCTTTAAAAACAGCAAGGATCAATGGCAAGTTTAACAGGATAAAAAGCATGTCTAGTTAAAAAATGAAGCAGCAATTGACACAGCATGGTTTCTGAAGTAGTGAATCAAAGAATGTCTTTAATTGGCCAATGTGCACCAGCAACTAAAACCTTTTAAAAAGAGTGCAGCACTGTCATTTAAATAACATTAAGAAAACAGCAAGCTAAAGACATTATTGCAAACAAATGCACATGCACCATGCTGTGCCAACAACTGATGCTGAAGACAACTGGGAGGGTTCCTTTGAGTCACCTGTTTCAAGCAGAAGTGTTTTGCATTCATATTTGGGGAAAAAAAGAAAATTCTAGAAAAATATTAGAAAATAAAATTCTCCCTGTTGCATATATTTATTTGTGTGCATGTGGAAAATTGATATAAATTCCACAAAGTAACCAAAATCCACTTAAAGGGTTAGTTCACCAAAAAATGAAAATTCTGTCATTAATTACTCACCCTCGTGTCGTTCTAAACCTGTAAGACCTTCGTTCATCTTCAAAACAAGTGGTGGTTAAATTTATGGGAGATTCAGAGAGCTCTCTGAGTTCATTAAAAAATATCTTAATTTTTGTTCTGAAGATGAACGAAGGTCTTACAGGTGTGGAACGACATGAGGGTGAGTAATTAATGACAGAATTTTCATTTTTTTGGTGAACTAATCCTCTAATATCAATATGCAGATTGAGTCATTGAAATTAGAAGTTGTTGTACACCGTAATGTTTTAGCTATATCATATACAAAGCCTAATGTCATATCCATATACAGTATGCACCCTGTCCCTGAGTTCTGACATGAGGGTCTAATCTCCTTTTCCTGTCAGACGGTGAGAATTAAACCTAGCATTGTCGATATCAATAATTCTGCCTCTTGATTTTGAGGTCATCTCTCTGGGTCTGCTTGAGCCGTGAAGATCTGATGAGATCAGGCATTGCATGGTACTGGATCAAGGTCAGCCAAGTGGCACTTAAGCAGAATTTTAATGCAGCTGGAAGGAGCGTGGCACCTTTCATTAGAGGAGAGAGTATGAATGGCACGTGATTTAATTTATTTCTTTTTAATTACCGTAAATGAGTTGGTATTTTTATGTGTTTGGCGTCAATGCATGATTTTTGGGGCTCTACATGTGCATTCATGGCCAAGAGTACATCGACAACCTGTTATAATTAATGGGTTTGGCTACTCAAGATATATCTGTGCAGAAAATCAATCATACAGCTGTGCGATCTCATTAGACAAACATAGACAAATCTTTTTTTATTTCAGCTTCACAACCTGAGGTACATATAGAAATGATTTACTTAGTCTGGTGTGGAAAAACTTGACTGGCCTGCACAAAGCCCAGACCTGAACCACTTTTGGGATGAATTGGAATGCTGACTGCCTGACCTCTTGTGTCTGAATGGGAGCAAATCCCTGCAGCCATGTTCCAACATCAAGTGTAAAGCCAAGGAGGGCTAACTCCATATATTTTGAAATGAAATGCTTCACAATCATATATGAATAGGTCCTTCCTGTGACTCAGATTATGCTTTTTATTATCTTAAAATTGCTGTGGGGATTCCTATCATCTCAGGTTTTGCATTGCCTCAGTGTAAAGGGTCACTTGAAGAATCAGGCTCTGGAGAAAGTAATGTGAATCATTGGCCACTGATTATATACCTGAATAACTGAAGAGCAGTGCAGGGAGTTTAAGATGCATATAGGTCTGTGTCAATGGTCTGTTTGGCTAATGTTCTTCAGCACTTGAGATGTCAATGTTTATAGATGAGGCTGACAGAATTATAGCAACTGTTGAACTGTTGAAGAATGATTGAAAACCTTGTCAATTGTCTCAGTTAACTGAAACATGTCACGTTGCACCATTACTTATGGGTTACTTGTTCATTTATCATCAAGCTGGATGGAACAAAGCACCAGCAGCAAAATTAAATTAAATTCAGCATGCCTTTTACAGTTCCACTGCTGAATATGATTTGAATCATATTGGAAAGAAATTGGAACAATGATTCACGTAACTGCTTTAAAGGGTTAGTTCACCCCAAAATAAAAATTCTGTCATTTATTACTCACCCTCATGTCGTTCCACACCTGTAAGGCCTTCGTTCATCTTCGGAACACAAATGAAGATATTTTAATGAAATCCGATGGCTCAGTGAGGCCTGCATTGCCAGCAAGATAATTAACATTTTCAAATGCCCAGAAAGCTACTAAAGACATATTTAAAACAGTTCATGTGACTACAGTGGTTCAACCTTAATGTTATGAAGCGACAAGAATATTTTTTGTGCGCAAAAAAACAAAATAACGACTTTATTCAACAATATCTAGTGATGGGCGATTTCAAAACACTGCTTCATAAAGCTTAGAAGCTTTACGAATCTTTCGTTTCGAATCAGTGGTTCGGAGCGTGTACAAACTGCCAAAGTCACGTGATTTCAGTAAACGAGGCTTCGTTACGTCATAAGTGTTTCGAAAATGTAATGGTTAACGTGTTTTTTGCAGTTTGATACACGCTCCGAATCACTGATTTGAAACAAAAGATTCGTAAAGAGTCGAAGCTTCATGAAGCAGTGTTTTGAAATCGCCCATCACTAGATATTGTTGAATAAAGTCGTTATTTCGTTTTTTTGGGCACAAAAAGTATTCTCGTCGCTTCATAACATTAAGGTTGAACCACTGTAGTCACATGAACTGTTTTAAATATGTCTTTAGTAGCTTCCTGGGCATTTGAAAGTGTTAATTATCTTGCTGGCAATGAAGGCCTCACTGAGCCATCGGATTTTAGCAAAAATATCTTAATTTGTGTTCCGAAGATGAACAAAGGTCTTACGGGTGTGGAATGACATGAGGGTGAGTAATAAATGACAGAATTTTCATTTTGGAGTGAACTAACCCTTTATTTTTATTTTTTATTTCTTTGGGGGCTATTTCTTTGGGGGATTTTTGTCTTTATTGTGACAGGATATAGAGTGGACAGGAAGCGAGGTGGGAGAGAGGGGGGAGGACAGGATCGGGACGCTATATGGCACTATATGTCAGCGCTGCTCACTAGGCTATCGGCGCCGGCAATGCATTTTTGTTTTTACAGTATGAGTTACCTTAAACATAATGCTACTAATCAGTGTTTAAAATCCCACCATTAGAAATGTTTGTTAATTATACTGTCACAATATTTAATGAATGAACTGTCCAATCATGAACCATGATGGAAGAAAAACATAATTTGCTCAAATGGATTCAAATGTTCACATCAACATTTCTTTTTATAAAATTTTATAGTTCAATACTTTTCAGTGCAGAGATCAGATTTAGTTTGATTTAGTCAGATTTAGTTTAATGGATTCAAATGTTCACATCAACATTTCTTTTTATAAAATTTTATATATATATATATATAAAAAAAATGTTGATGTGAACATTTGAATCCATTAAACTAAATCTGACTAAATCAAACTAAATCTGATCTCTGAACTGAAAAGGCTTCTTACGTTCTGAATTTACTCAACCCTGTATAACAGTACAGTTAGAAATTTCAGATTTACTTCTGGTTCATTCATCACAGCGCAAACAGAAGGTCAGGATGAGTGCATTGTTGAATACAGTATCCCACGCAGTGAGCTCTGCTCTAACTTGCACATTTTGTCAAATGCAGTAGTTCATCCAGTATTACATTCATGCAGAGCACTGTATACTACATAATGCTAAATATAAGTATGTGCCTCACTGTACATACTGATTACCAGCCATATAACAGTCTAGTGAGGAAAAAAATAAAAATAAATAACAGTCCAGTGGATAATAAATGTTGACTGTATATTCATAACAGCATCTATCGATCAAAAATAACTGCTGTTAGCCACTTGTGTGCAGCGTGCAGCCTGTAATATGGTGTTTATTATGTGTGCATGTTTTTGTTTTAGAGGTATTGCAAGTGATTCACTCTATTATGGTATTCGTTTTGTTCTGTTCTATCTTGCCCCTTTGTGTTTACTGGCCCATGATGCACAGTTCTGTTCTGCATGACACTGTGCCACTGTGACAAGCAAATTTCCCCTCAGGGATCAATACATTTCTATCTTATCTGATCTTACTCAGCTCACATAAATTCATATCAAGTGACAAGTGGATGGGTCGACTGCGCAATATACCACCGCTGCATCGCTTCGAGAAAAGATGGAAGGAATACTTTAGTCCAAACTTTTTGATCAGTCTTCCTAAACTGCTGATCTAGATTTCAGACATCAAAGCATGCCTCTGAGTTTTAAAGAAGTCTGAAACTTACACCTCATTCTCCCTCTCTCCCATTTCTGGGAATAACATTCTGTTGTGAATGTTTGATGTATTCAATTCACTTGAAGAACAATCTTTTATTCATACGTTGATCTTATTAATTCATACTTTGTGAACGCAGTTTGACTGTGCTGTTTCTGAGCGGTCCGGCCCTCCTCTTCTCAATTCTGCCTGCTGGATTATTTCTTTGGGGGTTTTTTTCTTTTTTTTGTTTAGGATAGATATACAGAAAATAAGCAGTATACATTGCTGTTGGCTTTTTTTGAACACATACTATTATCAGTCGACATGCTCTGTAAACTGCATGGAAGGTTACCCGTTTAATATGGTCTGTTGATCTCGCATATGTATTGCTGGAGGCCTTTTAATGTTGAGTTTGCTTTAATCTAGTGTAGTACTGGTCTGCGCAGCAGACAGGTTAAATTAGGTTAAAAGCTTGCGGTGGTGGCATATTGTTTACCTGGTAAGTTCCTCCAAGTCTGTTGCCAGTGTTCATATGTCTATGTATGTCTGCATATATTGTCAGATGCTTCTGCTGCGATTGGCTTTCAACCAAGTCTGCTGTGTGAGTCATTTCTGTTCACACAAAGCCAAAGGTCAACAAGCGTGAGACGCTGCATTACACAGCCTTCTGTCCTGTTCTTTATTACACATGAACTTTTCTGTCCCTAGCACATATTATTATTTAAATGTATTCCATTTATTCCTGGGGAACTACCGCTGGTATTTCTTTAAAAAAGGAAGCATTCTTAATGTGGCTGCTTTGTGGATCAATGCATTAGATCTGTAGATATTTTTGCTTTTCTTATTTATTTATTCTTATTTATTATTTATTAACTGCTGAGACCCCATTTTGATGCTGTGAATTCTGTCCCCCATTTGTTTTTTACTTTGCTTATGTTATTACATTTAAGACCATGAAATTACTTTGAATATGAAATACATCAAAAACACAGGCAAGAACATTTACTCAAACATATTTGGATGAGCTAATTTCCAAAAAAAAAAAAAAAAAAAAAGCTTCTGTGAACCTACAGGCTAGGCAGTTGCTGGTGGCATCAGGGGGAAGGACATTATAGAGGGATTTTGTGTAGTGCAGGATGAGTCATCAGTATTTTTGCTCCATTTTCCTGGGAGAGATGGGCTGTGCTTCAATTCATGTGGACCCTACACAAGTGTATGCTGCTTTCTGCACATAGAAGTAGGTGTCCACTTCATCCATCCATCCATCCTATATATATATATATATATATATATATATATATATATATATATATAGGGCTTGACATTAACATCCGCCAACCCACCACGGTGGATTTCAGCAGTGGCGTGTTACTAGCCACTTTGGCTGATTGAATTTTATATATAATATAGGTCTATACATTTTTCATTTGTAGTCTTTTAAAAAGGCATCTGAAATAATAAACTAAGTACAGTAGTGTTGTCAAAAATATCGCCTTTTCGATATCTGAAACACTTTTAATATTTTCTGCAGAACAAATACACCAGCTTGTGCTTTCTCGCTCTCTCATCTCTCCGACAGGGAGATGACACACAAACCGTCCCTTTACCCACTCGTTTCATTTGCTCTGTATGAATATTGGTGCTACAGGGCTTGAATTTCGACGTGTGATTGCGTGTATTGAGCTTAATTTTACTTATTCGCACAGATTTTGTACTTGCACCCAAAGTGCACACACAGTATCTGGGTCCGTCAGGTCTTAAAGTTACAGCAGCCCTAATACAGCCTACCAGCTGCCAAATCAAGCGGTCCAAATAAGCTGCAAATGCTCTGCATACCCAAGCCATTTGTGGACTCGCTAATTAGTATTAACAATATGAATTAGTATAAATTCCCTTGTTTGAGGTGTACCATAAAGCTTGATAAAAAATTGTTAATGCGTATGTAACTGTCTGTCATTTATTTATTTGCCAAATAACGATAATTTTCTTCAAATCTGCCGGAGGGTTTCGTGTAAGCGGATCCACCACAGCCTTGGCGGCTACACTCTGTTATGTATCGTCGTCATTGTCCCACGTTCTCATTGGTTTGCTGGCATATTGGGGATTTCATGCATAGGGAAAGCTGTCTGCGAATCGCTCGCCCAGGCGGAAAAATGTGCTGTTGCTCCCAGATGTCGATCACTGAAAATCACATTGCATTTGATACAAAACTAGACTAAATCAAGTGGGAAGAAATCATAACTGGAACTGTTTTCATAGTACTTCATTTTCCATAGGAAAATTTATTTTATACGAAAACTTAACAACTGTTAAAGACAGACCTATTGTAAGCAGACCTACTGTAACTATCCTGGTTGTTAGTCTATGCGTTTGTTAAAGTCATTGCATTATTTCAACTTGTTTTTTAAGAATACTTTTAAAGAATATCTTTATTTATTTTACTTATATTTAGTATAATTATATTTTACTTATTTTATTTATAATAGGCTACTAATATGTGTAATAATGTACCTTTTTTTATTCTTAATTTAAAAAAATACTTCCGGCATACATTTACATTGACACCTGCCATGGTCTTTCTAATTTGTCGTCTCTGAGGGTTTTGTGTGACCTAAGTCAATGTGCCGTACCGTTTAAAGATGAAGTTGTAGTTTCTGCGACAGTAGTAGCACCTAGCAGAATTACAAAAATACAGCTTAAACAAACAAAAAACTAAACAAAACAAAAATTTTGCAAATGGCCCTTTTGCTCATCGTGCTTCCCTCAAACATCACTATCACAGTTCTTACGAGTCCTTGTGACAAAAATATAGCTTACTTTCAATAAAAGGTCCAACATATAAAGAATACTTTTAGCTGTGTTGCTATGTGTCATGAGAGTAAGCAACTAAGTAGCTAACACGCACATCTCGCTTACAATACACCCATTCAGCGCATCTGCATCGGGCGCTTTTTTTGACATGACACACCACCCAGTTAAGGAAGTCGCTGCTTAATATATATATACGCTGAACAAAATTATGAACGCAACACTTTTTGCCCCTATTTTTCATGAGCTGAACTCAAAGATCTAAGACTTTTTCTATGCACACAAAAAGCCTATTTCTCTCAAATATTGTTCACAAATCTGTCTAAATCTGTGTTAGTGAGCACTTCTCCTTTGCAGAGATAATCCATCCACCTCACAGGTGTGGCATATCAAGATGCTGATTAGACAGCATGATTATTGCACAGGTGTGCCTTAGGCTGGCCACAATAAAAGGCCACTCTAAAATGTGCAGTTTTATCACACAGCACAATGCCACAGATGTCGCAAGTTTTGAGGGAGCATGCAATTGTCATGCTAACTGCAGGAATGTCCACCAGAGCTGTTGCCCGTGAATTCAGTGTTCATTTCTCTACCATAAGCTGTCTCCAAAGGCATTTCAGAGAATTTGGCAGTACATCCAACCGGCCTGACAACCGCAGACCATGTGTAACCACACCAGCCCAGGACCTCTACATCCAGCATCTTCACCTCCAAGATCGTCTGAGACCAGCCACCCAGACAGCTGCTGCAACAATCGGTTTGCATAACCAAAGAATTTCTGCACAAACTGTCAGAAACCGTCTCATGAAACTCATCTGTATGCTCGTCGTCCTTATCGGGGTCTCGACCTGACTGCAGTTCATCGTAACCGACTTGAGTGGGCAAATGCTCACATTTGATGGCGTCTGTCCCTTTGGAGAGGTGTTCTCTTCACGAATCCCAGTTTTCATTGTACAGGGCAGATGGCAGACAGCGTGTATGGCGTCGTGTGGGTGAGCGGTTTGCTGATGTCAACATTGTGGATCGAGTGGCCAATGGTAGCGGTGTGGTTATGGTATGGGCAGGCGTATGTTATGGACAACGAACACAGGTGCATTTTGAATGCACAGAGATACCGTGACGAGATCCTGAGCCCATTGTTGTGCCATTCATCCATGACCATCACCTTATGTTGCAGCATGATAATGAATGGCCCCATGTTGCAAGGATCTGTACACAATTCCTGGAAGCTGAAAACATCTCAGTTTTTGCATGGCCAGCATACTCACTGGACATGCCACCCACTGAGCATGTTTGGGATGCTCTGGATCGGCTAATACGACAGCGATTATCTCGGCAAAGGAGAAGTGCTCACTAACACAGATTTAGACAGATTTGTGAACAATATTTGAGAGAAATAAACCCTTTGTATACGTAGAAAAAGTCTTAGATCTTTGAGTTTAGCTCATGAAAAATGGGGGCAAAAACAAAAGTGTTGCATTTATAATTTTGTTCAGTGTAGATATATATTGTCGATAAATACCAAATACACAGTGAAGTCCATTTTACAGGCACTACTGGAGATTGGAATGATTGGAGATTTTTAGTCTTCTCACTGTAAGCATATATTTTTAATACAGCTGCTCTTGAAATGTATCTTTCATGCATGCTTTGCAAATATACCAACTTTCTGAGAGTAATATTTGTGTCTGGCAGGCTGTAAGCATTGTTATTTTTAATCAGGAATGTAGTCAGACTCCTCATCTGGAGCAGCGTCTCAAAGCCGTAGGGCGCGCCTGTAATTTGGGTCTGGAAGATCAGCTGGAGACATGACTAAGAACACAGGCTGCCCAAAATAACTGAAGCCTATTCCAGTGAGCTTGTTATGAAAAAAATGGGTTGACACTTTAATGCAAGAAAGTCAGTGCAGCTGGTTGAGTGAGTCTGAGGGGCTGCGCCTGTCTTTATCGGCTCCCTCGGTGGGGGTGATCAAGGGAGCCGTGTTATCTGCCACCGGCCTTTGACGCGTTAGCGTGGATCTCAAAAAGCAGGCATGTGGGAACAAAGCTCTCCAATTCTACATTCATCTTAGGTTGCTTATGATGCCACCATCAGTTTGAGCTATTGATATGTTTTGGACAATGTGATAAAAATGATCAATGAGTGGCAGCAATTGTGACTCTTAATGGCTCTCATTCAGATGAGGAGCAGTAAAAACAGGTCGAAGTGGATGCATGAATGAATGCAAGAATTGTAGACCTGTTTAACAGCCCTTAATTAGCATGAACATATATTTATCTGTACATTATCCATGGGCCAAGAATTGTGTTGATGGTGTTTCTATGTGCTGAGATTATCACCCATCATATTGCCGCTTATTATTTCTGTTCCTGTTGGACTTGCAATATGGCACGAACTAAAAGTCCTCTCTAATTTGTGCCTTTGTTTTCACGTCCACTAATAAAGAAGCAGCAGTGTTGTGTATATGTGTGTGTAAGTGTGTGTGTGTGTGTACTGCAGAGATGCAGCTTCATGATGTTTTACTGCCATCTGTTGCCAGTACTTTATACATTTTTTGTAGTTGAAGCAATAGAGGACCTGCGATGCTCCACATCTCCCAGCATCCATTAGTGAACTGTGGCATGAACTGCAATTATATTCAGCTCTTAGATTTCATTGTTGTTGAACGGCAGCACTTGTGTGTGTGATGTCATGATGTTGCATCAGGTCTGAGTGAGCCAATGTAAACCCTGTGAGCCAATAATTTTAGTCAAATATGAGGATAAAAAACACATCTTTTTAAAATATGGCTTTTTAGCAGTATAGAGTACAGCAGTGCCCACCCCCTTTTCAGCGGTGCTGGTTCTGCAATTATTTTTTTTCCATTCATTTTTCCCATAGGGATTTAAAAAGTCTTTGTTAAAGAGTTATAAGGTATGAACCAAGACAACCTACTACAAGGTGAATCAGAACACTATTTTGAAAAGTATTTGAAAATCTAACAAAAAGACAAAGGTACAAGATTGTGTACTTAACAGCTTTAGAGAGTTCCCTCTACAATCCCATGAGGCATTGTGAACAGCATAATCAAATTAAAAACAATGGAGAAACATAAAACTACAATTTACAAATGTTAATATATATTGTCAAACCAAAATTTATTCAGACACCTTGAACATTTAATTCATTAATACAGTTTATTCACTATAGTTAAAAAAAATGGTAATAAAATCTCAGATCTCAGAGATAAACTGTGTCAGAAATTTTTTTTATCTTAATTATGTCAGATTACACTTAAGCAAAACATGGTCAGGTCAAAGTGTCTGAATAATTTTTGGTTCCAATTTTTATCAATTTTACTGGTAGTCCACTGTATGAAGAATTTTGGGGTATAATATATCACAGTGTACTTTATTTTGCTATCCTCACTTACATGAATGAACTTACAAATGAACTATAGTGTCCTGCACCCACTAGTAAAAAAATATATCAAAAATGTCTGAATAATTTTTGGTTTGACTATATATACAGGTGAATTAGAATATCATGAAAGTTTTTTTTTTTTTTGTAATTTAATTCAAAAAGTAAAACTTAAATTAGATTTATTAGACATAAAGTAAAATATTTCCAGACTTTTTTGTTTTCATTTTGATGATTACAGCTTGCTGCTCATCAGTAATCCCAACTAATTGGGTCAGTAATCCCAACAGCAGTCATGGGGAAGTCTGCCGACTTGACAGTTGACCAGAAGACGACCATCACTTTTTTATTGTTCAAATTTCTTAAAAAATTACATAATTTGAAAGCTGGGACTTTGTTTAATATCATAAGTAACCTGCTCTGTCTTGTGTGTTGACGTGTTGTCAGTGTCCTCTTTGTATTTTTCACTGCGTGTGGTGTGACGGCGCCATGGCTTGTCGGACAAAGCAACAGTAACTAAGTGGGGCGGGTCTTTGCGAAGGGTCGATTGATATCAATCCAAGGGTCAATCCAAGCTTACTGTATTATGTAGAAGAGTGTTGTGAGAAAGAGATCAAGTGAGCGAGTTTATTACCTGCATTCAGATTTAGCATTTTCCCTCAGGTCAGTCCTTCGTGCCTAACAACGCCCTTCAGCCGTGACTTATTCATGATACAGCACAGCCTCTCGTACCTTATTGCTTACACACACACACACACACAAACATTTAAATATTTTAAGAGTGTAGGGAGATCGACTCAGTTATGCCATTTGCAATTTGCAGTTCTTCATGGGAGTGGGTGGAGCTAACGAGATCTTGTTCTGCGTGTTGCTTTTTTCTACTCTCTGATTGGTGAAATTTCCCTGTGGAGAAAATGAATGGAGTTTTTACTTCCGGAACCCGGCTGCTGCACTCTATGGCCCCATTTACACTACTGTGTTTTCATTTTAAAACGCATACGTTTTGCTATGGTTACTCCTGTCGTTTACACTACGCCGCCGTTTTCGAGGAGACTTTCAAAAATGCTGCAGACCCCGTTTTAGTTTGAAAACGCTGGGGTGACATTTCGGTATAAACAGATCAAAACTGAGTGCTGCCATGCTGTAGTCCTGTGTAGTTTTTCCCCTTGATTGTCTTTCCCAGGTGTGTCTTGTTAACTCGTTATCTTGTTAAGCTTGTTTGCCCCAGTGTATATATAGCATATAGCCCTTGGCTGTTTCTCAATATGCATTCTTCAGCGATCTTGCGTCCTTGTGTTCTCGCTCTACGTCATCATCAACCGTCGAAGTTCAATTCCAATACTCAAGAACGCAAGAACAGAGGACACATGAAAGTACCCGGATGTGTTCTTGATATCAAGGATGCATCGAATGCAGACTTGAGAGAATCAAACCGTTAAAAATCCCAGAAGACACTGCGGGAGGTCGACGTACGGAAGCCTGCAGGCTTTAAAGTTCTCGTTCTCACTTATGAGATTCCTGCTACAAGCTTGCAAATACGTGATGGCTCGTGAAAGTAAACATTTGTCTGTTTGTTTTGCTTAATTTAAATAAAGTGGTAACCTGAAGAAAGCCTGCAGTATATTTATTGGCATATAAAAAAGAATAGATACACACGGTAAAATAAAGATATAAGATATAAAATTATATGAAAACAATGTCTATAATAATATGAAAGAAATCTTTTAATAGGTTATGACATTTGTTTGTGACGTTATGTTGCATTTATTGTGCATTAGCCACTATAATATGCTGGGACGGTCAGTTGAGCAACAAGCATATCTCAATTCTCACAAGGATGCATTCTGTGTCCTCGCGTCCTTCCGAGTTCGTTCAAGGTCACCTGGCAAGACCAGACTCCACGAGAATGTAAGTCCATCTGCATTCTAGGAAGTGAGAAACAGCCCTTGTGTTTGTCTTGATGCCTTGTCAGTTGTTGTGCCTGTAATGGTTGCTTCCGGTCCTGTTTTCCTTGTTTGTTTGTTTTTTTGTGTTACACACACACATATATATAGTTTTATATAATAATTTTCTTAGCAGTGGTTAGAAAAAAACATGTATTTTGTATTTATGGATTATTTGGAAGACACTACTGTTCAAAAGTATAGGGTATAGATTTTTTTTCATGAATCAAAATTAATATTTTAAATTGATCAAAAGTGACAGTAAAGAAATACTTAAACATTCTTACAATTTTAATAAAATAAAATAAATGCAGCCTTGCTAAGCAAAAGAGGCTATAAAAATCTTTCCAACCCAAAACTTTTGAATGGTAGTGTATTGTGCTTTTTGAGAAACAAAAGTTTTCCATTAAAGTACAGATAATAAGATCTGACTGAGACTCCCACATGACGGAATTGTGCCCTTTCTCTCTCTGTAAATAAGCAGTGTGCTCATTCTGTTCCCTCAGGACTGTATCCACGTGTCCACAAGAGCTCATCAGAAAGAATGACACCAGTGCCCAGTTAGATCATCACAGACATGCTCAGCCACAGCACTGCACTAGATGTTCCTTTAGATCTTTTTAATTTGAGCCTAGAGAAATATTAGCTGTCTTTGCCATTTGGTAGCATGTAGCCATTTAAGATTGTGTCATCTGCTGCACTTAATAAAGTGACATTTAAATCCTTTTTAACATCATATTTGTATTGTCCAGCATAGATGTAGTGTGAGTGTTTGTGATTTTTTTTTTTTTTTCTCTCTCTGTTGTCTGTGGTTTATTTGATGTAATGCTTTAAAGGGACAAACTCCTGTAGATCTCAGTGGGTGCCATTTAACTACTGTCTCTAGAGAAGAAAACAGTGACGCAGTGAGCTGGGAAAGAGTTTCGTTTTAAACACAATTGCCCACAATATTGCTTGAAAATAATGTGACATTGGTTGGTTAAAAAGATAGTCCTATCCTCAATCTCACACTTTTTGCTATGGTGTCTTCTGTTGTATGGACAATATATATCTTTTGTGTTAAGAAGGTCATATAGACTTAAAGCAACATTAGGTTATGAAGTAATGACAGACGTCATTTTTGGGTAAACTGTCCCTTTAACCAAGTTGAAATTAAGTTAAAGAGGACCTATTATGCTTTTTTACACAACTTCACACCAAATTCGCTCCAAAGGGAGTTCTCTATATCAGTGCGCACTGTTTCTGAACTCCCTGAAGCGTTTTGATTGTAGTCTTGAGCTTTCTTCCGGGAATGAACACGTCACAAAATTCCTCATTTAAATTCCCACCCAAGGCATGCACAAAAAAGGGGGCCAGGCCTGGTTGAGTTGTGTTAGTAGTGTGTTGAAACTCGTGGTTATGGTAAAGGGTGTGACATTTACAAAATGATTGGTTTAGCCGACCAATCAGAGCACACTGCTGTTTTTCGGAAGGAGGGGCTTCATAGAGACAGGAACTAAATGTTTCCCGTACAACGACATAAGTTGGTGCTTAACTACCATAGTATGATGCATTGTTGAAAAAATCAACTAGATAGTCAGGACTGTTTCCTGAAACCGTATTATTATAGATTTGTCGTTCAATCACATTGGTGAATGATGTCACGCAGGTGGTGGAGTAATAACTTCTTTTAATTAACCCATTATTATCTTAGTTATTTTGCTTTATTTCCATATTCAATTATAGGCTCATTCTTGCGTACTAGACTAGAGAATGTACGCACATGCGCACTGTTCAAAAATTGTGCTTAAAATCTCTTGACAAACTAAAATATGTAAATGACATTTGTGTATGGGTCAATGACATGACGGGTCTTTTTTTTTTTTTTTTTTTGTCCAAAGGCCTTAATAATAATAAAAAACAAAGATATGACATCCAAAGTAATTAAGGTAGTACAACTTGCTTTGTTATGAAAAAGAATGTCCGGAGTAACCAATAAAAAGGGACCATTTTGGATCAAGTCATGTGGTCAATATTATGTGACAGGATGTGACATCATTCAGACACCTGCAAAGGACCACACGGTCGTGAATCAAAATAACTAACTCAACATATTTGAAAAATTCATGTTTTCACTTGCTCATACAAATGTCCCGAAACATCAGGTAATTCGGTACAACCGCTATAAAACATGGAAAATGTTATAATATTTTAAAAACTTGTACTAAATATAAAATATTTGAACATCATTGTCCTTTTGCTAGCTAGCTAGATATCAGTCTGTTAACATTGTTTGAAAATATCATCATTCAGTATAACCAAAAGTGTCATTTTGTAAAATCGAAATTTTGGTTAAACCTAATGACTTTTTTGGTGACAAATTTTGTCCATCTTGTAATAAATAACAAAAGCAGTG
The DNA here is from genome assembly GCA_037101425.1 of Elopichthys bambusa. Taxonomy (NCBI): domain Eukaryota; kingdom Metazoa; phylum Chordata; class Actinopteri; order Cypriniformes; family Xenocyprididae; genus Elopichthys; species Elopichthys bambusa. Next base: position 11,238,728 of record CM074443.1, read on the forward strand.
TTAATTGATTATAAAAACCACATATCATTGTTAACACTTAATAAAACTTAATTTATTATATCTCCATTATATTTTTTGACGCTTTTAAAAACCTTATGGATTTATTATGTCTACATGTCACAGAAACTATGCTTCTAACCACAGGTCGAGAGCTGTCGTTCCAACCACACAACTTTGCAATGCTGTTTGCGAATGTTCAATGGAACTACTGTTTCAGAAAAAAACACACACTGGTTGAACTATGCTGATAATGATGGAACTTGGGACCATACTGTAGTTGACTAATGATGCTTTCAGGAAATGCACCCCAGAGCGTTACTGACAGACTGGAAAGAGAGGTGCTGCAAAAATCTACAATGCTCATGCGTTTACCAATGCTGAAATCATATCATATAGGACACACTGAACCTGATGAAAAGTCTCTATTAATGCAAACAGCTGTCCAATGCACCTAAAGTGATTATCGAGCCATGATTAAAATAATTAGTACCTCATAACATCCCGCTACTTGGACTAATATCAGAATATTAAAGTCGTTGCAGGAGCCTTGGTGAACAATCGAATCAGCTCATGTCCTTATGTTCAGGATTCATCAGCAATACTGGTTCAGCGACAGACTGTCAGTCACGTTGAATTTCCTTCTCATAGTCCCAATCGGGCATTAATTTGTCAATCTGTATGCAGAGCGACTCTTATAACTTCCCCAGTGTTGTAATTAGTGCTACCTGAAGTTGTAGGGCTTTGATTGCCTTCAGGGAGGTGTCCTGCAAGGCTGTTTCAAATTAGCATGAGGGCAATCGTCCTGATTGCTCGCATCTGGTCATTAAAGGAGAGGGGACTTCTTCTCCACACCGCCCTCACCCCCCCACCCCCCCTTCTCTGAACCCAACATGGACTGAAATCAAAAGCTGATGCTCAAATAAGCAAGTCTCAAGTTTTTCAAGTGCCTGAAAGAGCTGATTGGACAGCAAGAAAATCCATGACTTTTGCATATGGCTGCCAATTACATGTAGTTTTCAGTGAGGACGGTGATGTTTTTGCAGAATAACAGTTGGATCACGTCAAGCCACAGTTGAAAGCTTTGTGGGGGAGATTGCTGAAACATTCAGCAGCTTTTACTGTTGCTTTAGGTTCCTGAAATGGATTATTTTTCAGCCTGTGAGCAGGGAGGAGCTGTCTTTTGACATTTTGAGATGATTGAGAAGATATGTTGCTGGAGTAGTAAAATAGGAAAGGATAAATACAGAACACAAGCCTGGAAGATGAATATTTTCACTGTGTGTGAAGGAGTTTGAGATGATATTTCTTTGTTCCGTGGAGTGGCCTAGTAGCAGCTCAGAACTCCCCTCACCAATTTATGTAGTTTTTATTCTTAAATGGATTTATTGTGAATGCTGCATGATCTATTGAGATTTTCCTTCTTCCCTCTCATGCCCTGTTTCTGTCTTACTCTCTCATTCTTAATCTGTATTCCCTCCTCTTTGTCTCTCTCTTATAGATATGCATTGCCATCTCGTGACAATAGCCGGCTCTGTATCATTGAAATAGCTGTCGCTAATGGAACCGCTAATCGGCAGCAGAAATACATGGATGAGCCTGTGTCAGAGGTAAACCTGCTTCTACATTCAATCATTTGAATGACTGTGACAGTTTATATTTTATATATCTATGAGTTATCTGATTTACTTTAACCATTCTACTGTAATTTTTACCATCATATTTATAAAACTTGCAGTATAAATAGCCAATTTTTTAAATCACAAATTATAAATGTAAATAGATAGATAGATAGATAGATAGATAGATATTCAGATAGTGCATTCAGGAAGGTTATTATGCCATTATTTTTGTGAAGAAAACACCTCAGTCTTTTTGAGAGCTAGTGTAATGATATTTGTTCGGAAAAAGAAGTTTGAACGTTCAAGTTAAATAATTGATTGATGTTTGCGTCCTAATTGATGAGACCCTCAGAGAGAGCTGTGGTGCAATAATCAGACACTTTCAACAGACTATAAGAGACTTAATCAGACTATAATGGCCTCACAAATCCATTTATAGAGCTGCATAAACATAGAAAATGACTCCAGGCTCCAGAGCTGTTGTTTGTTGAAATGTGTGTAAAATGGGCAAGAAGATGACACACGTTAAATGTTGTATTTTAAAAGCCCATTTTGAAAGTTTAAGGTTAGTTTTAGGTCTGATGGTTATATACTGTAGGTGCTGTGTAGTTTAAATACCGTTTAAACCGTTTGAACTGAGACCGTTTGAAGTGTTGTTTGAAAGCTATATAGGCCTTGTGTGCTTTGAAAACATTTGAATATGTATAAATGTGCTTGTTAAAGGGTTAGTTCACCCAAAAATGAAAATTCTGTCATTAATTACTCACCGTCATGTTGTTTCACACCCGTAAGACCTTCATTCATCTTCAGAACACAAATTAAGATATTTTTGATAGAATCCGATGGCTCTTGAGGCCTGCATTGAGAGCAAGTTAATTTAGACTTTCAAACGCCCAGAAAGGTACTAAAGACATATTTAAAACAGTCCATGTGACTACAGTGGTTCAAACTTAATGTTATGAAGTAACAAGAATACTTTTTGTGACCCAAAAAAATTCATCATTATTTTTAATGTTGCATTTCTTCCTCTCAACACTCAGGTGGTGTTCGGCCCCACATTTCTTGGTGGCGTTCCATCCAATTTAGAGTTGCACCACAACAGTGGGAATGTCTCTGGATTCATCGGCTGCATACGTGAATTGCAGATGGGCTCCAAAGAGCTGTATGTGGTGGGGGAAGCAATCAGAGGCCAAAATATTCAGAACTGTGACACCACAGTCTGCCAGCATCAACCCTGCCGCAATGGAGGAACCTGTATTAGGTATGATTTCACTTCCTCCTTATTTGAAACTCTATTGGAGATAGAACCATCTCAACTTTCAGTGGCTGCATTCTACAAAGTGTTTTCAATGTGTCTGTTAAAACAATATTCAGATGAAAATGACCGTAATTGGATGTGTCTCAATAAAGGACTGGTGAATGATAGACAACGTGACCTGAGGAGTTCCTCACTGTACGTGCAGATGTCATACAATCAGCACTCTTTCACAAGCATCTCTTAAGCTTTCAATATTTGACATACATGCAATTTTCTACTAAATTTACTGCTTTTGCCAGGGCACAGAGTTTGTAAATATTGTCAATGATATGCGGATGCTGTGGAGATGCATACTTGAGTTTTAAATAGCGGTAATCAGAGGCCTGATTGCAGGGACGGGAGTGATGTATGAATGTGCTTTTTGTTAAACCACAGGCAGTGTTTTTGTGTTGCCTACAACCAATAGTTTTAATTACACATTATTTGAGTTTTATGTTTACTTTTCTATGTTAAAAGGATGTTTTGATTAGGGTGGGAATCGTTGTCATGATTCTGTTATATTCAGTGAGTCATGATCTGATTTAAAAACGATTCTCAATGCATTTCAAATCAGCAACTGTCAACATAGGTGGAAAATCTTTTGTAAGTTAAGGCTGACCCTAGGCTTGTTGCACTAGTAGGTGTTACCGGTGTTACACGGTGTTAGTCTGTACAGTGATTACATTACTAGCCCACCACCCCCACTGTCATTTTGCTTTTTTATACAAATAAAAACCATTTAGTTCAGTTGGGCAATGGATGCTACGGTTATAAACTGAATATACATACAGCACGAGCTGCCAAGTTGCAGCAGGAGGCAGATTTCACTTATCACGTGACGAGAGTAAGGAGAGATAACTGACAAGACGATGGCGGAGGATTTAGTGCGCAACAGATCCTGAGCATCGTTGACAAATATCTTATCTTGGAAAATGTGCGGCCAATGCTGTCGCTTGGCTGGTCCCTATACAGAGAGTATGCGTGATCACCAATTCGAAAAGTGAAAAGCAAGTGCACGTTCAAAACCGATTTCAATACCCCACATATTGCTGGTGACTCCCTGATGCCCACAAAGTATAGGCCTATACACAGGGTATACATGATTGCAAATACAAAAGTAAAAAGCAAGCACGCATTCAAAAGTGATTTCGGTGTAGTAAAGGTATATAGTAACGTAGCATCAGTTTTCATCGTTTAAATACTGTAACATGCTGCATCAACATTAAAAAAACAAGAGTTGAATATTTCAAACATGTTTAATATCATAGTGTATTTGTATTTTTAAAAAAAGTATTGAAAAGTTTTTTAAAAAGTATTGCCGTACTAAAATTTATTGTGGCCTAATTTTGCATATTTTTGTACCTGACCACATGACAAAAGATTAATTTGTCAACTCATGACCACTAAAGAGTTTTTTTTTTTTTTAGTTTCATCTAATGAGATATTTATTATAAATCCATGTAAATGTCAGTCTTGACAATGCCTTTTGCTCAGCTGATCGCGTGCTTGACCACATTAGCTTGAGCACAGGCACTCAGCTCGTGCTCAGGGACTCTGTCTGACAGCCGTGGAGTGGTTTTCCTGAAGGACTTCAAAGCTCTGAACTTAAACCTAAACACTTCCAAACACAGAGATATGGTACCATTTACTCTTGTTGTGTACAAACCTGAATTATTCATTATATACTATATAAGCAGAAGACAATATTGCTATACAGAATTCATGGAGGACTTTTGTTTGGAATAGCGAATAAAGGCTGGAATACACTACACAACTTTTAAGAGGAAGAGATTTTAAAACACTAGGTATAATACTAGGTATTAGAGAAAAAAACTGGGTATTCTACACTAAATGACTGCGGATCACATACTTTCAGACTCAAGTCATTGTAAACACGACAAACTCACTCAGAAACGTGTGCTTTGATGTTAGTATGATGAATAAAAACAATATGTTCTTAAATCGTCTCAAAATATCAACCATGTTTGATATTCTCCGACTGGATAGAATCAAAGTCTGATGCTAAAAATTCGCAATCTGTGCCCACCACACACCAGCTTATTGGTGGAGAGGAGACAGAATGATGAAGCCAATCAGTGTATGGGGATGATTAGGAGGCCATGATGGACAGAGGCCAATGGGCAAATTTGGCCAGGATGTCAGGATTTTTAACAACCACAGAGAGTCAGGACCTCGGTTTAACATCTCATCCGAAGGACGAGACGTTATATGTAATTAGATGCCTGACACATTGTTTGTTTTCTAATTTTCCAAACTATTTATTTGATAAATCAATGTACACAATAATAATAATGAAATAATAATTGAATAATAGAAGACCCAACTCTGTGTATGTTCTGTAAGAACCCCCTTTCCATTAAACATTCTCCTGTCCCACGTTTAATGCAAGTAGACAGCATTTTCTGGTAAAATCTCACTAAACAAGTCCTTAAAGGGTTTGTCCACCCAAAAATGAAAATTACCCCATGATTTACTCATCCTCAAACCATCCTAGGTGTGTATGACTTTCTTGTTTCAGACGAATACAAGTTATATTGAATAATGTCCTGGCTCTTCCAAGCTTTATAATGACAGTGAATAGAGGATGAGATTTTGAAGGCCAAAAAAGTGCAACCATCCATCATATAAGAAATCCACACAGCTCTGGGCGATTAATAAAGTCCTAATAAAGTGATGCATTTGTGTAAGAAAAATATCCATATTTAAAACATTAAAATTTAAAATAACTAGCTTCCTGCACGGCCGTACGCACATTGACTTACACCAGAAGAGTAACCCCTGATGCGATGTAGGAGTAGCGTAAGCTTTTACTCCTCTCACTGTTCAAACAAATAGGGCTCCTCTTCTCTTATATCGAAATTCTCCGACATTTCTCTTTAAAAATTCTCTTTTAAGACTTCTAATTCATAACCGCCGTTTTGTTTTGCTCTCTCCTCTGTGCTTCCGCGTTCATCAATACGTCACACATGGGGTCAGATTTCACTGTTTCACTGTAAATCGATGCATACAGCTGTCTGTCGAAGGCTAGTTATGATAAATGATGGATGGTTGCACTTTTATGAGCTTCAAAATCTCATCCTCTATTCACTGCCATTATAAAGCTTGGAAGAGCCAGGACATTATTTAAAATAACTCCTATTGTGTTCGTCTGAAAAAAGAAAGTCATATACACCGATGGCTTGAGGGTGAGTAAATCATTTTAAATTTTGGATGAACAAACCAAGGACTTGTTTAGTGAGATTTTACCAGAAAAGGTTTTAGAATTCGAAGAATTAGAATTTAGAATTTAACTCCATTTTTGCCATGAATATAGCCTCAGATGCTGACATGGCATTAAAAAGCTATATTACTACTACTATTAAATAAAAATAAGAAAATAATGTCATTTTATTATTTTTACTATTATTGTTGTTGTTGTTGTTTTATATAGGTGTTCCAGTTTAAACATGCAGGCTTGTACATAGTGACGTCCTTATTTCTCGTTCTAAACTCATCTTGGAAAAGTCTGTTTCACTAAAGTGCTTTGTAAAAATTGATTTTTTTTAAATCTTAAGAACCTGCGTGAGGCATTAGCCCTGTCACTGACCTTTATGTGCTGAGCCATTGAGCAGTCCAGTCTCGACATTTGGTTTGTGTTTGAATGGTCTTTTTCTATGGTGATGACTGTCCTTTCTTTTATCTTCTTCTCCAGGTTTCCTGTAAACAAATCAGCAGAGTATTCTCTTTGATCACATGGGATTCTTTTGATATGCTGGTTATATATCTGTAATCAGTCATTTTTAGTCTGAAAGGCAGCGGCTTTTATTTTCTTTTGTGACGTCACATGCAGAGTACTTAGCCTCTGCATCGAGAATGAAATAACAGTCCACATTTACTTTAAAAGGGTAAAACTAGCTGCACTCATGTGAGGCAGATAATAGCCCTGGGAGATGTCCTAATGGCAATCCCAGTTAGCTGAGACGAGCGGAGGGAACATGTTGACACAGAATGGGCGTTTTCTCCAAGCCAGCAGCTGATGTTAGCAGGCTAGTTTTTCTCAACAGATGGTTTTCAAATATATTCCTTCTTTCCTTGCCTTTTGCTTCTGCTCAGAGTAATTTTTCTTTCTGTTGTCATCTCCTAAAATGGTATTTCAACTCAGATGTCCTCATCCATTTTCTCTCTCATCCACTTAAATCTTCAGAAAACGTATATGACTGTGGATTTGGGCATGATGTGGGCATTCAAAGTACCTGGCTTCCTGTTTTAAGTCTCCTTCCTAGTGTTGAGCTCTGACAGTGATTCATGGCTTTAACGGTTGTAATCCTTTGACTTTGAGACAGATTCTGCCCACCTCCACCGGGTAACGGCTAGAGCATGCGGAGGGCAGGAGCGAACAGCTGTACATCAGCCGTTCATTTCATTCCAGTAAAGCGACATCATTCACCTCGCTGTCGAGCTGAGCACTAAACTCTTTTACTGAGTGTGTCACGCCCGCCCAAGTGTATAATCGAGTGCTTGGCCCACTAAACAGGCAATCCAGCACGTTTGGAGGACCAGCCTCTCCATTTTGGGTCTCCGGTGAGCCATGCCCTCGTGTCATGTTTACAGATCTTTGAATTTAAAATGCTGTCTTTGGTCAGCACTGTTAAAATATCTGGGTTTGCGTTGCTTTCATAATACTATCAGATGACTTTATTAAACAGAATGAAGTAAAGAACTAATTTATCTATTTTATTGATACCTATAATATATTTATTTGATGTCTACGATCTGTGTGGTTGCTATGTTTACACTGAAAGCAAGCCGGAAGTCAGAGATTCTTTTTGTCTGCTTGGCTTATTCTCTGGATGCACACTTATTTAAACAGACATGGAGAACACTTACCTTGTTAAATTATTCATACACGTTTGCTTCCAGAAGCTCACTTTCCTTGCAGCCGAAATGGTCAGTAGTGATGGCAGCTCATTATATCTGCAGGGAAAGTGTGCGTCAGGAAGGCTTTTTCAGAACATCACATTTTCAGTGGTTTTCTTCTTTCTCTTGCTTTGTAGCCTTGACCTATCGTCTCCATTCTGCCCAAACACAGACAAATGTTCTTGGTTTCAGTCTCTTGACTGTCTCACATAATACCCCTTGGTCACCAAGTTCATTTAAATAAGCATCTTTATATAATTGAATGCAGGATGACCTCTGTGAACCATATTAGAAATGGTGTCTTTTTAAGAGCTGAACCAAGTATGATACCAGGGTAAAATTTTTGTCAAAATATCTCATAATGTTACAATGCAGTGGGTGGTGTCTAATTAACATCTTGCTTTTTAATTTTTAAATAAAAACTCACTTTGGAAAATTTAGTAGATTATCTGGATATTCTGCATACTGTATTAGAGTATAAGCTGTATAAATGTGTGTTTGCGTGTGTGTGTGTGCGCGCGTGTGTGTGTGCGCGCGTGTGTGTGTACATGTGTTTTTGTTTTTTGTAAAAAATTAATACTTTTATTTGGCAAGGACACATTAAATTGGTCAACAGTGAAAGTAAAGATATTTTTTAAGTTACAAAATATTTTTTTAACTTTCTATTCATCCAAGAACCCTGAAAAAAATCAGTTTCCACAAAAATCTTAAGAAGCACAACTGTTTTCAACATTGATAATAAGATAGCAATAATACAAAAACAATGTTTCTTGAGAACCAAATCAGCATATTAGAATGATTTCTGAAGGATCATGTGACACTGAAGACTGGAGTACTGGCTATCAATCACTTTAAGGAATAAGTTACTTGTTAAAAAAAAAAAAATTAAAATAGAGAACGGTTATTTTATCAGTTATTTATTCTGATCAAATAAAGGTTGCCTTGGTGAGCATAAGAGACTTCTTTCACTCCAGACTTTTGAATGATTTTATATATATATATATATATATATATATATATATATATATATATATATATAATATATATATATATATATATATATATATATATATATATATAATGTGGGGAAGATGTAATATGTTCTTCCAGCAGTAGGGGGGAGCTGTGTTTAATTGTTGATTGTGCCCTCTTTACATGGGTGGAGCTGTTGTTGGTCACAATGCTCTTCCTTTGTGACAAGGTAAGGAGGGTCTTCCCTGCTCTTTGTTATCTTATAAATTTATATCATTATTTTGACCATCCGTGTTATATAAAGAGATATATTGTTGTTAAAGAGGTTTACTAACGTATATGTGCAGTGATTTTCAATGGATGGTTTTGCATTTCAGATATTATTTCATATGTTGTAAACTCCATGTGTTGGAGAATATTTTTCCTTATATTGTATTGTGTTCAAGGTTTATTTGTGTATTTTGTGGTTTTATCATTTGTATTTTGCATATATCTTACATCTATCTTTAGTTTTTTCTATGTTGCAGTTTATTTTTCCTTAGTTTGCAACCATGTGATTGGCTGCAGCTACAGCTATCTTGTGGCCTGTTGTAATTTGATATATAATGTTTTGATGTTAATTTGGAATTAACACAATGCTCTTCCTTTGTGACAAGTGGCTGTGTACGAGACAAATAAAAGAAAGCTTCACTGCTGTGACACAACGACGGTCTTGGTGTCCTCCTCTTACACCCAGTGCATCACACAACGCAGAGACATTTGGGGGAGCACACCAACGAAGAGGGTTACATATATATATATATATATATATATATATATAAAATATAATGTGTGTGTGTGTATACAATACCAGTCAAAAGTTTGGAAACAGTAAGATTTTTTATGTTTTTAATTAAAAATACAGTAAAAACTGTTTTCTGTTTGAATATATTTTATAAAGTAATTTATTCATGTGATGGCAAAGCTGAATTTTCAGCATCATTACTCCAGTCTTCAGTGTCACATGATCCTTCAGAAATCATTCTAATATGCCGATGCTCAATAACCATTTATGATTATTAACAACAACAGTTGTGTACTTTTTTTTTCAGGATTCCTTGACGAATAGAAAGTGCAAAAGAACAGCATTTATCTGAAATAAGAAGCTTTTTTAACATTATACACTACCATACAAAAGTTTGGGGTCAGTAAGATTTTTGTTGTTTGTTTTTTTTAAAGAAATTAATACTTTTATTCAGCAAGGATGCATTAAATCGATCAAAAGTGACAGTAAAGACATTTATAATGTTACAAAAGATTATATTTCAAATAAATTCATCAAAGAATCCTGGGGGGAAAAAATTGTACACACATTTTGTACAATTGTACACTAAATGTTTCTTGAGCATCATATTGGCATATTAGAATGATTTCTGAAGGATCATGTGACACTGAAGACTGGAGTAATGATTTAAATTAAATTGTAATAATATTTCACAATATTACTGTTTCTACTGTATTTTTAATTAAATAAATGCAGTCTTGGTGAGCAGACGAAACTTCTTTTCAAAACATTAAAAATCTTACTGTTTCCAAACTTTTGACTGGTAGTGTATATGTCTGTGTGTGTACAGGCATGTGCACACATAGACATAAAAGGGGGCTTGAGCACCAAGTGCCTGTTTTTCTGGGGTGCTTTTTTTAAAAAATAAATGAATACATATTCCTGTTTGCGCACAGCTTCCCTGTCAAACAAATATATTTGCTGAATAAAAAATACTATATATCAGTTCGGCTTTGTCGAGTTCAGGTGCCCTCCATCCGTGACACGCCATTCCCGCACGCGCGCGAGCCCCGCCCCAAGTATATTGTTTATTGTTTATTTACATTAAAGGCAAAATAACTTAAATAATAAGAGCACACATATAGATCTGGAACTTCTTTATGTCTGTCTAAATATCATTTAGTAATAGCAATGTCTTCTGGTCCATATCCTTTCCTTAGGAAGGTGTGCTAGACACTGATTAATGTAACATAAAAATACGATACTTATATATTTTGCTTTTGTATTGTGGAGTGATACTTTCATAAACTTTCATAAACATAAAGGCAAATGTTGGATCACAATAATTAGGAACCACAGTTTCCACAAATCCCTTCACTCGATTTGGATGTTCTTTTATTCTGGACAGCAAGGGCAGTGACTGTAACATCGAGCGTATTTTGTAGTGTTAAACACAAAGAACACAAAGAATGGCCTTCTCAGCTGCCATAGTTACAACAGAATGGGGTGTTCAACGCACCACCGTTTCCGTTTAAAACACGTTTTGCAACGTTTTGTCAGGGCTGAACGCAGCCCTGGTAAAGATATCTGTAGGGCTGTCAATACCGGAAGTGGAGCATTCCATGGACGCGAATCCATGAACTGCATTATTAATAATGCTGCCTTCCAGGCAGGTTTTTGAGCCCGTAAGTCAAGACTTCACGACCACGACTCACAACTTTGTAGCGTTCCAGGCCAAAACTGCCTGAGTGTAAACAAACCAGCCTGGCGGACCATACAGGGCTTATGCTCATTAACAATTATTTCTATCGCCAAAGGTGCTTACTCCTTGCTTATTTGAGGGAAACGGAGGAGGAAAACGGCACATGAGGCAAGAGAAGCTGTTATACCTTTTATTTAACGTTATTTTACCGTGCACTTGCATAAACACCGCATCCGTAGGGGCTGCCATTGTTGTTTCGCGGGCTATGTGACGTCAGAACTCGTAACTGGGAGTACATTGATCTAGTACGAGTTCACGGATGGGAAGTCACTGGTTTGACTGCTGTTCCAGTGCACTTTCACGGGTAGAAGGTTGGAAAAACACAGGTTACGGGTTGCCTGGAACGCAGTATTAGACCGTTTTCTAAGGATGCACAATTTATTAAAACCATTAAAAAAAAATCATAATACAGCATTGCATAATGCTATCATTCTTAAACCTATGCTTACACAGGAGAATACATTAATAAAAGTTTAAACCCTCACTCTGTGTGTGCATGTTTGATGTCCACATATTCTTGTTAAAGAAATTACTTCAACAACTATTATTACAGTGGCTGTAGCATTTCTATCATAAAGAAGCTGAATATTATTATTATTATTATTTAACTAATATTATATTTTTTTAATTATGCTGGTTGGCCAAAAACAAGGATTTGATCATGCTGTGTAACAACAACAATTACCAGGCTTTTGGCGCCTTCTGCAGGCATTTGTTATAATACATATTATGCACATAACATTTCAGGGGAGAAAACTCTTGATGTGTTTAAATATGCAGATTAGCTTGTTTTGGTTCATTTAGAAGAAATCTACAGATGCAAACAGATGGAGGGTAGTAGGCTTAAAACAAACAACATCTAAATGTGTATTTTGGAAGTTTTCTTTCCATTAGAGTAAAAGAAGTAAGCAAAAATAGATCAAAATCTTAAAATTGTCCACTACATGAAAGAAGTATTCCAATAATGATTTGTGCAAAATAAACAAATTATTAGTGAAACTATGTCCCTCTCCTTGGTGCAGTAATTTATTCTAAATATATAGAAATAGTAGTGTAGAAAACCTAGTGAATACTAAAGAAGACCATGGTCTCCGTGTGAACTTATTATTTTGTAGAAATCTGTGGAGTATGAAACAATTGTGTGAGTGTGAGGGAATTAAAATAAATTGGTAAGGAAGTCAGAGTTGTGTTAATATATTTAATGTTTTGTTTATTATTTTTTTAAATAAATAATTATGAGAAGTGCCCTTTTTTCCACTTGAGCCCCTGCCCTCCAAAATGTCTGTGCACGTCCCTGTGTGTGTGTAATAAATAAATAAATATCTAACACTTGATATAAAGATATACAGTGGCTTGCGGAAGTATTCAAACCCCTTCATTTTTTTCACATTTTATGTTGCTACCTTATGTTATACTACTTTACACTCCATACAGCATAATATGAGGGCAAAAACAGATTTGTGAAAGCTTTGCAAATCTATTAAAAAATTTTTAAAAAACAAACAAAAAAAACAAATAATTACATTAATTTATACATTCATACCCTTTTCTGGGACAAATTTAGCTCAGGAGCATTCCAATTTTGCTTATAGATGTTACTACACTTCGAGTGGAGTTAACCTGTGAAAAATACAATTGAATGGGTATGATTTGGAAAGGCACACACCTCTCAATAACCGGTCTAACAGCTGAAAATGCATTTCAGTGCAGAAACCAAGCTCTGTAGATCTCAGAGACGTGATTGTGTCAAGACACAGATCTGGGGAAGACTGCAAAAAAATTCTGCTGCATTGAAGGTTCATATAAGCATGTAGTCTTCATAATCCTTAATGGAAGATGATTGGAACAACCAGGACTCTTCCTAGAGCTTGCCAAACTGAGCACTCAATGGAGAATGGTCTTTGTTAGAGTGGTGACCAAGAAGCTGATGGTCACTCTGGTTGAGCTTCATGATCATATATGGAGATGGGAGGAACTTCACGGTGAAAGAGTGAACTCTGACTCAAGCCTCTCCTCAGTAAAGACACATGAAAACCCACTTTGAATTTGCAAAAAAGCACCTAAAGGACTCTTAGGCCCAATCCCATTTCTACCCCTTACCCCTTCCCTTTCCCCTACCCCTTCGTTTTGCGCATTCATGTGAAGGGGTAGGGGTGTCTCGATTCTCTTTTGGCTGGAGTGGTAGGAGTAAGGGGAAGGGCCAGATAGCCCTTCAAACGAAGATTTTTCGGGACCACACTTCGAACGAAGGGGTATGGGAAATCTCCCTGCATACGCCGACTACCGTGCTGCTAGAATGCATGTAGTGATCATGGTAGTGATATTTCTACTCAGGATCGATCACTTGTGTGTTACCTGGCTGCCAGTTTCTCCATAGCTTGCTAAACGCAAATTGAATGACGTGAACACTAATGAATAATACAGTTAAAATAAATGTCTGGTCATCCTTCATAGCGCAGTCACTATTTACATTTTGTATCGTCTGTAAACTCTTGCGTTACTAAGGCAACAACTGACTCATTTGTATTACATTGCAAAGAGCTCCGTTATCGCAGCACCACAGTATAAAATGAAACCATATCCATACTGGCCCGCATGGCACGGAATGGAATGGTTAAACAAACAGCTTGGCCTGATGGAAAAGTGGTTCCACCAGTCTTGTACGTTCTGTATCATTCTGTATAGTCTTGGGAAACTCGAAGGCTCATACGTTTTTGAACTGAAACCGAGCGCCGTTTTCTAAAGTCCAAAATACAGCGCAAAACAACTTTGGGAGTGAGTAATCTGTTAAACGTGCTCGCGCCTGATTTCTGTTGATATGCAGACTTCATTGCTATTCATAGTGGATAAATGTTACAAGACACTAATAAAAGAAACTAGGTATGATGACGTGTGTAATGGTTTAGTAGTGGTGTCCCATTTCTTAGGGGAATATTTTCACCCCTCTACCTTGCCACTCTGTTTCAAGGGGCAAGGGCGAAGGGCTAGGCGAAGGGGTATAAAATAGAATTGGGATTCGACTGGGAGAGACAAGATTCTCTGGTCTGATGAATCTTAGTTCCAAGCACCATGTATGGAGGAAACCAGGCACTGCTCATCACCTGCACAATACTATCCCAACAGTAAAGTGTGGTGGAGCAGCATCATGCTGTGGGGGACTGGGGGACTTGTCAGGGTAAAAGGAAAGCTCAACGCAGCAAAATATGGAGTTCGCCTTAAGGCTGGAATACACTCACAATTTTTAAAATCTTAACAGATTTGAAACGCTACACTTGCCGACTTTGTAAATGGCAACAGATATAAACTGGGCATCATACACTAAACGACTGAGGATCACACACTACCAGACTTTCAAATTGTTACAAACGCACACAGAAACACGTGCCTCGTTGCTAGAAGTTGCACGACAGATGAAACAAACATGGATTCACAGGAGATGACCATTGTAAATACTCCAATATTCCAAGTTCATTTGAATGCGGTCTTGAGTAGGTAGATGTGGTTAGACTACAGATTACAACAGGAGTTTGTAATAGTTGTTTTATCTATGTTGTTACCGTCAGTAATATAATCCATTATCAGTTGCTGTTTACATTTAAAGGTACACTACCGATCTAGCGGTTGATAAACAAAACTGAAGCAACTTTTCCTTCATAGCAGAGCTCCTCTTTATATTCTTGCAAATTTCTTTTTGAGCTTTGTGACTTTGTATATACTGTAGATGGTCTCAAAGCACACATGGACTAAATCAAAAAATGTCAATTTTATTTCATGGATTCTTAAATATGTAAATGTGTATATGTGCTGAATTTTTTTTTTTTTTTTTTTAAATGGTCTCAAAGTTAATAGACTAAAAGCCTTCAAAACTCCAACTTTGATTTTGTGAAATCTTTTATTCTTTCTTTCTTTTTTTAAAGATAAAGTGTCATGATCAAAATACAGAATATGTCACTGCAATGTCAAGGCTCTCTTTGAAGAGTGGTAAACACATCTCCTGTGATCATACACAGTTGGCTACGTACGGGGTTCGCCATATGCAGCCGACACCTGAGTGTTCCTCCTGACTGTTCCCTGCGTCGGTCTGAGCTCGCATGGCTGGTGAAGGGCAATCAGTCACAGAAACAGATGTGTTTGCATGTTCTACATAATGCGGGGCAATAATCTCACAGTCTGTCGCGGCATTACCCCCTGCTGTCCTGAAAGGCAGTGACAAACCGTCCGCTATCTTTCCCTGGGAACGGTGTAAAGAGTGCTTGTGTATATAAACCAGGTCACTTGATTAGTCTCTTACAGATTGGGAAGGTTGCATGTTGTCCTATCCAGTGTTATCTTTTGTATCGTTTATAAGCGTGCCAGTCATTTTATTTGAATTCAGTTTCTCTTTGCATAGATATTCCTCATTCAAATGTTTTCATGTCCATGTTTTTGGAATATTCTATATTGTGTGTGTGTGTGTGTGTGTGTGTGTGTGTGTGTGTGTGTGTGTCACTTGCACTGGTTCTAAATCCCAGTGACAGAATGTAAATATTTCATTTCAGCTGTGCTGCAGCTCAAAACACATTATTAATTTATAGATTTGAAACTCCTCCAATGCTTCCTGTATCTGATATTATACCTTTGAAAACAGTCTACATCTTCCGGCAGCTTATGAAGTTCTTGTCTGAATATTGCTTATCATGCTGGCCCACCCTCTACCTCTTGCTTGGGGATAAAGCCTGGAATTATAAAAGTTCCGTTTGCGGAATTGCACCTCGGCAGTCAGCCTTTAGCTGGAGCATTTCTAATCATTCACTTACAGTGAGGCTAGATCAACATCAGCAGAATGTGAGTCTGCTTTTGTAGATGGCCTACAGGCCCAGTTGTGCTCCTATTTAAATGAGTCTGATTTATTTATTTTTTTAAAGGTGCACTCAAGGTTTTGTTTATGTGCTCTGACTCTTCTTCATCCCAGTGGTCTTGGACACTTTTTTTTTTCTTTTTTTTTTCTTTTTTTTTTAGTCTTTTTACTGCCTCATAATATTCATAAAATGGACATCCCAACAAGTATAATGGTAACACTTTACAATAAGGTTCATTAGTTAACTACATTAGTTAACATGAACTAATAATAAACTGCATTTCTACAGCATTTATTAATCTTTGTTAATGTTAATTTCAACATTTACTAATACATTATTCAAATCAAGAGTTGTATTTGTTAACATTAGTTAATGCACTGTGAAGTAAAATTAACAAACTATGAACAGCTGTATTTTTATTAACTAACGTTAACGAAGATTAACAAATACAGTAACAAATGCTTAGTTCATGTTAGTTAATACATTAACTAATGTTAACAAATGAACCTTATTGTAAGTGTTACCAGTATAATGTTATGTCTATATTATGTATATACTGTTTTATGAATATATACTGTATTTTAGTTTAGATGTACTTTGTCTAGATGTTTTTGCTGGGTAAAGCGCCTTGAGCTCTGTCTGAAAGTGCTTTATAAAGTAAACATTTTGGGTTTTTTTTTTTATTGGCAGTCCGATAATAATCAATAAACACGACAACAATCACTTGTATATCAAACAGATTGTTAAACAGATATACAGCAAATAGGAAAAAAAAGATAAAGTAAACATGTTGTTGTTATTAAAAGCATCATGACACTGTGGTGGCCAGAAGGGAGCATGCCACCTTCAGCACCATGGAGAGCGCCATCAGTGCTACCCGGTGATGTAGGGGAGCTGAGCAGACACAGAGTGCCAAATGTTCCTCAGCCCAGGTATTGGACCAGTCCTAACCAGAAACCAGCTCGTGAGGGTAGAGGCTTATTGAAGGACGTGAGTAGTCTGAACCACCTTGACTAATCATACATCTCTTCTGCCTTCCCTCCAGATGTAGTTTGATGCCAAAGGAGCAACTTGAGAAAGAAGAAATACCTGAGTTACAGTTTTCTCCATATTCCCCACTCATATACCTTATGAAGAATAAAGAAAGTTAAGTTTTGCTTCACTGAAAGTCTGCCTGGTGAATTGTTTGCTTGACCTCTTATGGTAAACCCTTCAATCTTGTATGTGAAGGCTACATATAGTGGAGAATGCAGGCATGATTTGAGCCTCGCATAGGATTGACAGTGCACTGGGCAGAAGAGAAACCACAGGAAAATGAACCAATTATGAAGTGGTCAAGAGAGCAATCCTCGCCCAGTATCGGCTCAGCCTGCCTGCCAAAGCCCAATGCGTCCATAGCTGGGAACACCATGCAACACTTCCAGCACAGGTCCAAGTAACTACATTACCCACATGGTGAGAAGCTGGCTAGAGGAAGGAGATGGGCCGCCAGCGGTAGAAAGAGTGGTGATCGATCGATGCATACAGGGCCTCCCTGCAGATGCAAAAAAGTATGTGCCTCAACAAGGACCACAAACCGTAGAGGCCTTAATTGCACTCCTAGAAAACCACCAGGTAACCGTGAGCTTGGTGAAGCCTGAAGTAAACAAAACCCCATCTTGGAAACCGAGGCAAGAGCGAGAGCCTCCTAAGAAGTACCCCGAAGCAGCCCAAACAAGACCCCTGAGAGCTCAAGGAAACTGGAAAGATGAGAGGCCTCTGCGGCCAGTTCCTCAGATTCATCAAGGCTTCCCTGCCATTTCCTTACCACCTGCTGGGCCCATGAGGGGACAGCCGCCCCTAGGGTCCCTGTTAAGATTGTAGGCAGGGACACCGAAGCTCTGATAGACTCAGGGAGTGTGGTGACACTGATCCGACCAGAGTATGCAGGGCCGCTCATGGGGAGAGAGATCTCCTGTGTCCTGTATTCATGGGGACACCAGGAACTACCAAACTGCAGAAGTAAGCATGGTCACTCCCTGGGGCCAGTTTCAAGTACGAGCAGGAGTTGTGGAACACTTTCCAGTCCCTATCCTGATTGGCAGAGACTGTCAAGCATTTTCTGCCTACTGGAAAGGCCAAGCTGCAGACAGGAAAAGACCTACCCGACGCAGACGTGGAGACCGTCTATCTGACCACCGCCCTTCTCACCACCGCCCTTCTCTCACCACTGAAGAGATCACAGACGCAGAAACAACCAGCCCTGAGGAACCCCTCAATGATGATAGAGGTGAGGAGGAACGCTCTGACCCCACTACCACCACCTCAGAAGATCCTGAAGGTGTACAGGTACTTGATGACATAGAATCCTATGAAGTATTTTCTGAATTTCCTCCAGCAGAGACCCTCCAGGGAGGAAGGCTGGGTCAGTTTCGGCTCTGCTCAACTGCAAGACCCGCTACTGAGCCAAGGATGGGGTAATGTACAGGTGGTTGAAGGCCAATTACCAGATGGGGTGAGTAGACTCCGTTATCCACATTTCATGATAAAGAATAAATTGTTGTATAGAGTGGATCTGCGAACGGGTGAAATCATGGAACAGTTGCTGGTTCCCAAGCCATATACCTCTAAGGTGTTGTACTTAGCCCACACTTACCTGCTGGGAGGCCACTTGGGGGCAGAAAAAACCTACAAAAGGATCCTCACACATTTCTATTGGCCTGGGTTCAAGAAGGCGGTCGATGCCTATTGTCGTCACTGTTCTGAATGTCAGCTCCACAGCCCCAAGGTAACATTTCGAAATCCCCTTATTCCTCTGTTGATCATTGAGACCCCTTTCAGCAGGATTGCACTGGACATTGTGGAACCCTGCCAAAATCCAACCAGGGACACGATACATTCTGGTCATCCTTGACTACGCCACCCGATTTCGCTGAAGCGGTGCCTCTCCGATCAGTCACCTCAAAGGCCGTGGCCAGAGAACTGGTCCAACTCTTCAGCTGGGTGGGGATAACAGATAAGATCCTTACAGACCAAGACTCGTGCTTCATGTCTACTGTGATGAAAGAGACCTGCCGACAACTGAAGGTGAAGCAACTCAGAACCTCCATATTCCACCCCAGACTGATGGGCTTGTAGAGAAGTTTAACAAAACTCTTATACAAATGTTGAAGAAAGTTATTGATGTTGATGGGAAAAATTGGGATCAGCTGTTACCATATGTCTTGTTCTCTGTTCGAGAAGTCCCACAGAGTTCCACTGGTTTCTAACCTTTTGAATTCCTCTATGGGCGGCAGCCTAGAGGAATGCTGGATCTCGTCAAGGAGAGCTGGGAACAGCAACCAGCACATGCAACAGGCCAAACAACAGCAGGCCAAGATATACAACAGCGGGGCACAGGTTCAAGAATTTTCAAGGTTCAAGAAAAGCGGATGGGCTTAGTTAACTACAGAGTACGCCAGGCCGGCCGAATGAAGGGCCAGCAATCCTTTCCTCTGTAACCCCTAAGGTGAAGATGGGTAACCAGCTCTCCCCTAGGCAGAAGCAGGAGTTTTTTGTGGCAAAACCGGGATGTCTTTTTGGACAGACCTCACTTATAGCCCAAGATATAGTAACAGACCCTGGAAAGAGGTAAGCCATCCGGAATGAGGTAAAGAAAATGCTTGGGTTAGGAGTTATAGAAGAATCCTAAAGTGCATGGTCAAGTCCCATCGTCCTAGTACCAAAACCAGATGGGAGCACATGATTCTGCAATGACTACAGAAAATTGAATGAGATTTCCCAGTTTGACACTTACCCTATGCCAAGAATAGATGAGCTGATCGAACAATTGGGCCCTGCTCGGTTCATCACAACACTTGACTTGACCAAAGGATACTGGCAGGTACCTCTAACCCCTCAAGCCAAACCAAAGACCGCCTTCTCCACTCCTGAGGGGGCCTTCCAATACCGGGTTCTTCCTTTTGGGGTCCATGGGGCACCTGCCACATTTCAAAGACTCATGGATCGAGTCCTCCGTCCCCACCAACGATATGCTGCTGCATATCTGGACGACATTGTTGTTCACAGCAAGAGTTGGGAAGAACATCTTCACCATCTAGAGGCTGTCTTACAGGCACTACGCTCAGCGGCTCTCACAGCAAACCCAAGTAAGTGTTCCCAATCTAAAAAGATTATTTCCATACTCACCTGGCCCCAGCCTCAAACCAAGAAACAGGTAAGGACCTTCCTTGGGCTAGTTGGTTACTACCGAACATTCATCCCTGGCTTTGCCACAAAATCAGCCCCCCTAACTGAATTGACCCGCAAGTACCTCCCAAACCAGGTGAAGTGGACCAAAGAAGCAGAGCAGACCTTCATTGAGCTAAAGGAATCGCTCTGTTGCGAACCCATCCTGCAAGCCCCAAACTTCAACACAACATTCGTTCTACAAACAGATGCCTCAGAAGTAGGGATTGGAGCGGTGTTGTCCCAGTTACAGGAAGGTATGGAGCACCCAGTTATGTTTATTAGCCGTAAGCTGCTGCTCAATGAGAAGAATTATGCCACAATTGAAAAAGAATGTCTTGCTGTTAAATGGGCTGTTGAAAAATTGAGATTACCTGTTGGGTCGAAAATTTGTCTTAGTAACTGATCATGCACCGCTGAAATGAATGTCTCAAAACAAAGGGAAAAAATGCACGAATCACTCGCTGATTTCTTCAGTTGCAGGACTTTCAGTTTGCAGTAGAATACCGGGCTGGTGATTCTCATGCAAATGCTGACGCCATGTCCAGGAGGGATGATGGCCCTGGGTCATGCGCTCCAAGCAGGAGCCTGGAGCTGGAAAAGGAAGGTATGTGGTGGCCAGAAGGAAGCATGTCACCTTCAGCACCATGGAGAGCACCATCAGTGCTACCCAGTGATGTTCAGGACCAGGGATAGCTCCTCCAACACAGGTGTGCACAGTTTCCTCTCTGACAGGGAGCCACAGCTGCAGGCTGTTGAGCCCAATCAGCAGCCACATAAAAGAGAACGAAGAAGCCATAGTAGGAGAGAAGCAGGGGAGGTGAGCGGACACCGAGTGTTGAATGTTCCTCAGCCCAGGCATTGGACCAGTCCTAACCAGAAACCAGCTCGTGAGGGTAGAGGCCTATTGAAGGATGTGAGTAGTCTGAACCACCTTGACTAATCATATATCTCTTCTGCCTTCCCTCCAGATGCAGTTTGATGCCACAAGGAGCAACTTGAGAAATACCTGAGTTACAGTTTTCTCCATATTCCTCTCCTATACCTTATGAAGAATAAAGAAAGTTAAGTTTTGCTTCACTGAAAGTCTGCCTGGTGAATTGTTTGCTTGACCTCTTGTGGTAAACCCTTAAATCTTGTATGTGAAGGCTACAACACCATTGGTCACGTGATCTTAAAATAGGAGCAATCCTCTAAATGTTAAATTAAAAACAAGGGGTTTTCAAAAATGTTGATTCCACAGACCCACAAATATGAATAAGCCTTTTGTTAAACTTGAATATAAAGACAGCAGTAAATTTTCATGTACACTACTGTTCAGAAGTTTGGGGTCAGTAAGATGTTTTAATGATTTTGATGTAAGTCTCTTATGCTCACCAAGGCTGCATTTATTTGATCAAAAATGCAGTAAAACTGTAATATTTTTACTATTTAATATTTTTAATAGTTAATAGTTTAATAATAATAGTTTTAAAAAAAAAAAAAACACTGAATTCATCAATCTGACAGTAAGGTGTGGGAGTTCATTTTTAGTCCATCTCCTATCTTTAAAAGTCCCATCTTGCAGATATGGAATAAAAACAATCTTCCAAAACTTACTGCCAGATTCTGGAAGATAAACTCTGGTACAAGAGAATGTGGTGCTGGTCCTTCAAGAGTCACTCTCAATCTCTGTCTGTCTATAAAGCCTATAAAAACCAGTCTTCATGTATTTTACAACACTTCAGCTTGTGATTCTTATTAAGTGGGGGTCATATTTCAGGATTCTTTACCATAGCAGTCACTGAGATCCTGACACCTCACACTTCTGGAGACTCCAGGTTGGTTGCAGTTCTGGAAAATGCTGGCGCTGAAGACTAAAGGGTTCCTGATGGTTTCACACTTAATTCTTTTGCAGTAACGTGTCTTTTCTTCTCCACCTGTTTTTGTCTGTTTTGCTGTCCAATGGTCATGCTTAACTTTGCAGTTTCTAGTATTGCATTAGTATTGCATCCTTTTCATAGGCTTGTAATAACCTTTGACCTTTCAGTCAAAGAGTTAAATCTCTTTTTTTGGCTCATTTTGCCTGTAAAAGAAAAGCTGCCTAATAATTATGCACACCTGAATATAAGGCGCTTATCATTTCCAG
Source organism: Elopichthys bambusa (assembly GCA_037101425.1). Lineage (NCBI taxonomy): Eukaryota > Metazoa > Chordata > Actinopteri > Cypriniformes > Xenocyprididae > Elopichthys > Elopichthys bambusa. The sequence continues at coordinate 11,261,230 of CM074443.1, forward strand.
CCTTCATAAAAAATTATATATCACTTAGAAGTGATTAAATACAAAATTAATAGTAGTTATTAATATTGATGTGGTTTGAAAATCAACTTTCCTAATAATTGTGCGCGCGTGTGCGTGCGTGTGTGTGTGTGTGCATACTTGTTTTGACTATACTTGTGAGGACCGAATGTCCTCACTTATATTGTGGAATACTTTCACAACCCACTAGTGAGGACATTGAATGGTCCTCACTATTTTAAAAGGCTTATAAATCAGCTAAAATTTATTTAAATTTAGTGATGTGCACATGTTTCTGTGATGGATAGGTTTAGGAATAGGGGTTGGGTTAGGGGATAGAAAATATCATTGAAAATCAATGGAAGTCTATGTAATGTCCTCACTAAGATAGCAATAGAAAGTGTGTGTGTGTGTGTATAAGAGTGCGAAATATTCTCTGGAATTTTTTTTTTTTTTTTTTTGCATCATATCTGTTAGTAAAATCTTTTGTGATTGATCACATTATTTCTGACTGTTTAGAAAAAGCAGGATGAATTGGTATTAATGCTAAATTCTGTCCATTTTAACATTTATTTATTTATTTTATAAACTCTTTTTTTTCCTCAACTTTCCAGCAGAACCCTTCTGAATTTAAAAACCCATCCTAGACCACTGACTTCATCTTCATTTACAAATGTACATCGTTTTAATCATATTTCAAATCAAGTGCTGTTCATTTCTGTATTTGTAAAATATTTTTAACAAAATGCACTTTTACTTGCACTTGCACTGCAAGATCAGTTGATGTTAGTCTGACAAGGATGGTCTCGAGTTCAGGCTGGTGATGTATGACTTCCATCCATTCCACTCTGTATTCTCATTTGTATTCTCCTCTGCTTTTTTGACACTCTCAACCCCCCCAATGCCCCATCCCAATTTATGCTTTCTACACAAACTCCACCGAAGGTAATGATGCAGTACGGGTACATTTCATTGGTGTACTAATGATCTCTGTTTTTTTCCCCTCATTTTGGTTCCTTGTGTGCAGTGATGCAGAGAACTGGTTCTGTGCGTGTCCTTCGCTCTACTCCGGTAAGCTGTGCCAGTTCACCGCCTGCGAGCGAAACCCGTGTGCACGCGGCGCCACCTGCGTTCCCCAGACACAGCTCGAAGCGGCGTGTCTTTGCCCCTACGGAAGGCAGGGTCTCCTCTGCGATGAGGGTAGGTCCTATCAAGGTTTGTCCGTAGACCGTGATTTACACCAGTTTCCACTGAGACGTGATAAAGCCGGCATGGCCAGAGGGTGTTTCTTTTGATATTTGTGCCATTCTGAGGTTTGTTTTACTCCATCTCCTGTGCACACCTCCGTCTTTGAGGTTAGACCCATAGGTGATATATTGAAATGTATTCCCAGCAGTTTTGTTTAACTGATGCAAGCCGTTGAAATACCATTCCAATTAGAGTAGCTAAGTGCTCTACGCTTGCTGCAAACAGATACTGAACTCTGATGCTTTCACAATCAACATTTCCAGGATAACTGCCAGTCTGCATTGGATTGCAAACTCGATTCCACTACATGCGCTGACCTTTTGAGGTGTCTACAAGTAGTACACATCCAAATATAATGAGCACAGCAAGTGCTTTAAATTACACAACTCTGAAACTTAATTTATCAAAGTGTAGTCACAGAATGTACTTGCTGCAGTTGGGTTTGCTTTATTGTCTCAAATAACATAGCTGTGAAGACATACTACAGCACCGTGTAACTAATGTACTTCTCTCCCCGGCTTTACCTCGCAGTGTTAAGTCAGCTAAAGTCAGATATCTGCTTACACAGATAGCTCTTCATCTCCTCGACTGTGCTTAGAGGGAAAAGAACTGCTGCTATTTTGCTGTAATCTAATTGGGTGGCGTGGTTTGAAGACCGCTTGGCACAGCACGCCAGGCAGAGCTACCAGACGTCGCTCTATCAGACAGCAAAGAGGCCGATGCCAAATAGAGTGTTCTAATCTCCCAGTGTCACACCGAGTGGGACTGACATTTGAATTTAAAGGCCGATAACAGCAGATAACATCAATCAGTATTGATTAGTAGCCAAGGCCTCGCTGCCTCTGGGCAGTCACTCAACTTTGGATGTGCTGGACTTCTTCAAATGAGCCTGGACTAATGGAATTATAGGACGGGTGTTTGGAGTCTGTTTTATGTATTGATTTAGTGTTGCATTTAGAATTTATACATTATTCAGAAGATCATGATCTTGTTTAAAAAAGAAAAAAAAAGTTGCCAGGCAACATAGCAAATGTGATTTAAGAGCAGTACATTGATTCTCGAGTCGAGAGTCGGTTAGTGGTTACAACAGTTCTCAAGTCACCGGTATACTAAATTGAGCAAACACTTTGGACAAGAACTGATGAGCTGCTGATACGAGCATGCGTGAACCAAGCAGTAGTTGGCTTGAATGAAATTGGCAAAATGAAAGGTTTATTTCATTCATTTATTTGCTTTTAGACATGTAAAACATCTGCGTTTTACATCATTATTGGGTTTTTTGATAATAGAATTGTGTATATGTGACGTCATTGTGTGACTTGCTAAACGGCTCATTGAAACAAAATGTCTGAAAGAACCAATTCGTGGAAGATAATCATCACAGCCGAATCGGAGCCGAAACTGACATGACATGACCTAAATGAAAAAGCAATCCAAAAATAATGCTGAAAATGAATGCAGACAAATTGCTAAAAATTAAATACAAGGTACATTTATTTATGTATGTATGTATGTATGTATGTATGTATTTATTTATTTATTTATTTATTTATTTAACAATTAATTGAATGGTTTTTATGTTTTATTGACAATTTAATAATATATTTATTAATTTAAATATTTTATTCATTTAATCATTTAATTTTGAGTAATTTGGTCTTCCGTTTTTGTTGTGTTGTTTTTGTTTTGTTTTGTTTTTTTGTTTTTTTTAATCCAAAGGAAGACAGATTGATCTTTTGATTTTTGTTTTGGTTTTGTTTTGGTTTTGTTTTGTTTTGTTTTGACCAACTTCTGTACATAATTGCAACTTTATTTTCAGGCACATTTTTTTAGAAATTGCATTCAACCTCCACAAGAAGACAGATAGAATGATCTTTCGATTGATCATGGGAGCTTGTGTTGCTGGAAGCAGCTTAATGCGGCAGTGGAGTTTAGAGGACAGACTGTGTTCTCTGATGCGCTGTTAACACCACACTCACCTAAAATAGACCCGTAACATAATAGCACATCTGTCCTTAACGCCTTAGCACACATATCATGTGACTTCCTGTATTTTCATTCCATCGTCACCAGGCTCTACGTCAGAAGAATCATCTTGTAGGAAATGTTTGGGATCAGACAGAGTTTGTGAGGAGTTGCTCACATGTATGTTTTTTATTCTTACAATATGTCTTTATTTAATTTTTGTGTGCATGTGTGTGGTAAGAGAAGGAAATCAAAAAAAGCAAAATATCTCCAGGTCCAGCCAACACAGCTAACATCTTTGCACACAAATGGTTTTTGACTAGAATGAATGAAAATAAATGGGTGATATGTCACCAGTAAAAACTGCTAGTGAGGTGGAGGTTGTTTTCTTGTTCCTTTAGACAGTCACCTCCAGCAACAGCAGCAGAATAATATAGCAGAGAAAGCCTTCCTGTGCTCTGCAGTGCCTTTGCATGAAAGGTTAAGCGTTAGTTATATGGTTATTTGAGGTCATATCTCATACACTGTCGTATGGGACATTGACAGGTACATTTTTAGTAGTGCTGTCAAATCGATTAATCGTATCTAAAATAAAAGTTTGTGTTTACATAATATATGTGAATGTTTATTTATATATATATATATATATATATATATATATATATATATAAAATATATATATATATATATATATACACACACATTTTATACATATGTAAGTATACACAGACATATATAATGTATATAAATATAATATAATAACACACACACACATATATAATGTATATAAATATAATATAATAACACACACACACATATATTATGTAAACACAAACTTTCATGTGTGCGTTTAATCGATTTGACAGCATAGTTATAAGAGGAATTTACAAAAATAATAATGTGTTGTTTTATTCATGTAGTTTTATTCATCTTCAGCAGTGAGGGGGGAAAAAAACAGGGAAAGCAAGACTTTTTTTGTGCCTATAATTACTGCAGTTCTGGTTACTTTTGAAGTCTAGAATCAGAAATCCCATTTGACTTTTTGGAAATGAGTTAAATAACGTCCTTATACAGGACTGCAGTTTATCTTAGGATAGTAATTGCATTCTCAAAAAGTACCCAATACATCTGATTAATAAATTGCCGGTTTATTAATGAATTTCACTTTGAGCAAGAAAGCGTAACTCAGCATATGCAGCATATCACAGAGCCATTACATGACACTGTGAGTGAAGAAATACAGCTGGCCCCATCAAGCCATCCCTGCTAAAAACGCATTCTAGTCCTTCATTAGGCACTGTGCAAATAAACCGCGACAAGGTAATATATGTGCAATTTCAAAAGGCATCAATAATTCAAGGGGAGAGCAGAGGAAAGAACTTCAATGCTGTTCCCAGAGAAATCCTCCGGAGAGGCTTTGCAGACTGCACAGTTCATAAAGACAAAATGAGGGGTGGAGAAAACTCTTTAGGTAGCACATTTTTTCACTGGACAAAAAAGTGTAAATGCTTAATGTACCCAAGCTGAAATGTTTCTGAGCGATGGCTGCTGGACCAGGGGGTCAAATGTTGAAATTTCTAAAGATTTTCCACCTCTGAAATACATTGTCCAAAGCAGCAGCCATTCACAAATTCTGACCAATTTCTGCAAATATCGCTGTTACGACCACAGTCCATTTACAGAGTAAAATGGCACAAAATTACAATAATTATTGTTAGCAGCAGCATTTCCCCCCCAACGGAAATAATAGATTTGACAAGCTTTATGTATAGTGCGATATCGCCATCTTGTGTCGCTTTCTCAGACAGCTGCTGGTAACTTCTCCTCAGTTTCTTGTTTATTCAAAGTTATCTTAATACATTTCTCAAGTATAATTATGCTAACTATAGCTGGAATTAAACCTGCAACCCTTGGATAATCATTTGTATATATATTAAAAAATGTTTGTTAATTTATTTATTACTTTTTCTATTTCTATTTCTTTGCAGCTGTTAACATCACTCGGCCCAGGTTTAGTGGACTTGATGAATTTGGATACTCATCCTATGTGGCTTATCCCTCTATTCCCAGTATGGGTCATTTTTATGAATTCCACCTGAAGCTCACCTTTGCCAATAATGTCTCTGCTTTGAGAAACAGCCTCATTCTCTTTTCTGGGCAAAAGGGACAAGGTGAGTCAAAATGGGAATATTGCTTATATTTGTTACTCCATCTCTCTTTATTTACTTTGATTTCAGTGCATCCCTCAGTGCTTTCAATAGGATGCTGTATATACTGGTGTATAAAAAATAAGAGCTGGAGTCATAGCAGTTTGGCTGTAAACTTTTTCCCTCACACAGCTGAGGTCATGTTAGAGGAAGTGAGGTTTGGACATAGTATCACTCAACTAGGAGATATTAATGGAGCAGCTCGTGTAAAATGTGCTGTAAATGTAAGTCCGGGGCCCAACAGCAGAGACAATTTATCTGTGCACAAAACGGGGCGGTGATTTTTATTATCTGGCATAAGGGAAAGATCTGTTATATATGAGGTCTCTAAAGATTCTCAGATGATAGAGAAGAAATTTGACCACAGAATTTAAAAAAGACTGTAAAGATAGTAAATAGTTTGTTATATAATAATTATAAAAATGTTGGACTTGTTTACCAGTAAAATATTTAAACATCTTTAAATGACAAATAATTAATAATGAATCATTTTGTAATTAATAATTATTATAAAATAATTATATATAAAAGTCTTGTTTACCAGTAAAAAAGTTAAATATTTTTAATTTTTAAATTACTTGAGAATGTAACTATTATAGAGATTATTGAGAGTAGTGTTCAGAGAATAATGTATTTCATTTTTTTAGTTTTAAGCAAAAATCTTATTATAAAAAGTATAACCCGAATTCCGGAAAAGTTGGGTCGTTGTTTTAAATTTGAATAAAATGAAAATCACATGAGCCAATATTTTATCCACAATAGAACATAGATAACATAACAAATGTTTAAACTGAGAAATTTTACAATTTTATGCACAAAATGAGCTCATTTTAAATTTGATGCTTGCTACAAAATAGTTGGGACGGAGGCATGTTTACCATGGTGTAGCATCTCCTCTTCTTTTCAAAACAGTTTGAAGACATCTGGGCATCAAGGTTATGAGTTTCTGGAGTTTTGGTGCTGGAATTTGGTCCCATTTTTGCCTGATATAGGTTTCCAGCTGCTGAAGAGTTCATGGTCATCTTTGACGTATTTTTCGTTGAATGATGCATCAAATGTTCTCTATAGGTGAAAGATCTGGACTGCAGGCAGGCCAATTCAGCACCTGGACTCTTCTACAACGAAGCCATGCTGTTGTAATAGCTGCAGTATGCGGTTTTGCTTTGTCCTGCTGAAATACACAAGGCCTTCCCTGAAATAGACGTCGTCTAGAATTCTTTATATACCTTTCAACATATAAAAAGTGCCTTTTAAAACATGCAAGCTGCCCATACCGTATGCACTTATGCACCCCCATACCATCAGAGATGCTGGCTTTTGAACTGAACGCTGATAACACGCTGGAAAGGTCTTCCTCCTCTTTAGCCCGAAGGACACGGCGTCCGTGATTTCCAACAAGAATGTCAAATTTGGACTCGTCTGACCATAGAACCATTTTAAATGAGCCTTGGCCCAAAGGACATGATGACGCTTCTGGACCATGTTCACATATGGCTTCCTTTTTGCATGATAGAGCTTTAGTTGGCATCTGCAGATGGCACGGCGGATTGTTTACACCGACAGTGGTTTCTGGAAGTATTCCTGGGCCCATTTAGTAATGTCATTGACATTTTCTCTGAATCTTTTGATGATGTTATGCACTGTGGATGATGAGATTTGCAAAGCCTTTGCAATTTGACGTTTAAGGAACATTGTTTTCCACAATCTTTTTACGCACTCTTTCACAGCTCTGCCCATCTTTACTTCTGCGAGACTCTGCCTCTCTAAGACATCCCTTTTATAGCTAATCATGTTACAGACCTGACATGTTCTCCCAGCTGAATCTTTTCAAAATTTCTTGCTTTTTCAGCCATTTGTTCCCCCGTGCCACCTTTTTTGAGACCTGTAGCAGGCATCAAATTTGAAATGAGCTTATTTAGTGGATAAAAGTGTAAAATTTCTCAGTTTAAACATTTATGTTGTGTTCTCTTATGAATAAAATATTGGCTCATGTGATTTGAAAGTCTTTTAGTTTTCATTTTATTCGGGTTGTATATATCTTAAATATCTTATGAAGTATGTTTAATATCTTAATTTGAAATCTTGTTTAAAAGTATATATTGTTTTAAGGATATTGTTTCTTGAAAACGACACATACTGATTAGGAAAATTATTTTCTGCAGAGTGACACATGCCTTCTTTCTAAATGTAGAAATTTAGATAATACTTAATTTCAATAGTCCACTTTAGACATTCTACTAACTATAAGTAACTTCACAACTACATGTCAATTAACTCTCATTAGAGTACCATTTGCCTTTCTGCTTAATATCTGCTAACACTTTTTGATGATCGCCCAACAGACATTCTACTGACTATAAGTAACTTTGCAAGTACATGTTATTCAACTTATTCTACTAACTGGAACCAAAAAATAACATTCTATTAATACTCTAATGAGAGTTAGTTGACATGTAGTTGCAATGTTACTTATAGTTATTAGAATGTCTATAATGGACTATCAAAATAAAGTGTAACCGAAATTTATATCCATAACAAATATCAACAAATCACATTCCTGTTGAAAGTGCAATTAAGAAGACTTGTCGTTTGGGAGACACAGCATCTCGGTCAAGTTTCCTCATGCCTTGAGCTTCTCTGCCACCATCGGCAATTTATTTTAAGGTCAGTTTCGTTGGCTGCTAACTGACACGTCACTGCTACGAACATGTTTAATCAAAAGACAGGCAGCTGAATAAAAGAGTAAGGGGGGTATGAATCTTCCTCAGTTCAGCGAGTGTCTCCCGGGATTATAGTTTAGGATGATTCATCGAGGGAAAGAGAGAAGAGGACAGCACTGTGAATAATGAAGCAATTGTCAAGGGAGCCGTGCAGCACAGTGGAGAACAAAATCAAAAAGACGAAATCTGAGAGGATGAGAAGGCAACTGTTCACCTGATAATTGGCCAGATAAATTGGAGCGTTAGATCCATCAGCTCAAAAGAAAAATAAATGACATTTTAGAGATGGTCTGCTTGACCTGAACCACTAGTGAAAATACTTCAATTTGACATACTTTTCTAATTTATTACTTTTTGCATAATAATTGAATGACCTCATCAAAATTAGAGATTCATTTTTCCTCATCACTTTTCTTTGTGTTAAAAAATGAAAGATTTCCAATATGGTCTCAGATTTTTGGACCCCACTGCATGTGCTAATTGGATTGTGTGTGTGTGTTATTGTTTCTATGAAGGCATCAGTGGAGACGACTTCTTCACATTGGGGGTGCGGAACGGCAGGATTGTTCATAAGTATAATCTTGGCTCGGGTTTGGCAACAATTATCAGCGAGCGCCTGAATCCCAGGATCAACATTCACACAGTACATTTTGGAAGATATCTGAAAAATGGATGGCTGAAGGTGTGTTTTATATTTGCATGAATATAAAACACTTTTATTTCTGTGCTCTTTACTTTTATATACACTACCGTTCAAAAATTTGGGGTCAGTAAGATTTTTTTTTTTTTTGGAAGAAATGACCTATCCAGCAAGGATGCTTTAAATTGATCGAAAGTGAGAGTAAAGACATTTAGAATGTTATAAAAGATTATTTCTATTTAAAATCAAAGCTGTTCTTTTGAACTATTCATCAAAGAATCCTAAAATGTCACAGTTTCCATAAAAATATTAAGCAGAACAACTGTTTTCAATATTAATAATAGTAAGAATTGCTTCTTGAGCACCAAATTGGCATTATTAGAATGATTTCTGAAGGACCATGTGACACTGAAGACTGGAGTAAAATTCAACTTTGCAATCACAGGAATAGATTACATTTTAAAATACACCGATCAGACATAACATTATGACCACTGATGGAATAAATAACACTGATTATCTCTACATCACAGCACCTGTTAGTGGGTGGGATATATTAGGCAGCAAGTGAACATTTTGTCCTCAAAGTTGATGTGTTAGAAGCAGGAAAAATGGGCAAGCGTAAGAATTTGAGCGAGTTTGACAAGGGCCAAATTGTGATGGCTAGACAACTGTGTCAGAGCATCTCCAAAACTGCAGCTCTTGCCTTGATATTTGTCTTATCTCTAAGAACAATGAAAAAAAAGAAGGGGAAAAAATTATGTGGAATGGAAATTCAGTGTTTCCCTGTTCTGAGCCACTTTTGACTCTAAACTCTTTTTGACCATGCTGACATCATGTTGGTGTTTTCTGAACAGGTTGATGGGCAGAAGAGGAGGACAGGTACATCCACTGGACTGCTGGTGGGCCTGAACACCTTCAGTCAACTTTATGTGGGTGGATATGAAGAATTCACACCTGAGCTGTTGCCTGCGGGCTCACGTTTCCAGAACAGCTTTCAAGGTACTGTGTTTTCTCCTGTTTTATTATTATCGTCTTGTTTGATGTCTTGATTCATATTGTCAGTGATGAAATCAGTCTTTCTTTCTTGGATAATCTGTTTCATGATGTGTCTGCAGATCTGATGAGACTCTTGTGTGCAATATGTGTGTAACCGCCCATCACAAAGTTTTATTACAACAGACATTTTAAATGTCAACAAAATATGGCGTTTGCAGGTTGGTGTTATCATTCTGTGGGAATTGCTTGTAAAACGTAATATTTTTTTATCAGTTAAAAGTTTATAAAAAAAAAAAAATAGAAGTATGGGAATTGTCTTCAAAAACCATTTAAAACTATAGTTTTGTAAAAAAATTCATATAATCACCAATCTACAAAATTAATTTTACAATGTTTATAGATATGCGTTTAGATAAAAAGGTTGTTAGGATTTCAAATTCAGTCATGTGTGTCCAAACTTTTCACTGGTACTATAATTTTTATCTTTAATCTCTGTACACAGCATTTCATCACAGCTGTGAATCACGCTGAAGAGAGTAGGATGGAATGGATCTTTTGTCTCAGGCTCTGGATGCTTACAGTCAGTGGGCCTCATTCATGAAATGAGCAGAACAAATTTCAGTGGAATATGTTCATAAAACTGCCCTACTCTAAAAAATAGCTGTAAAAAATGAAAACATTTACACAGTAAAATACTGTTCCCTTTCAAAAGGGAACTCAACACTACACTTGACACGCTATGGGGAATGCCTCCTCGTGAACCGGTGTCTGAAAACAATTATCAACAATTATTAATTGGCCGGCAGCAGCCTATGACATCATCATAGCACGACCTGGAAGTATATAAGGAGCGCCTAGAGAAGCAGTCAGTATCTTTTTCGTCTTCAGGGACTGTTTTGTTTGAAAGCAAGCGATATCAAACCGGTACTAAGGTAAGACAAATTATGTCTGACAAACATTTCAGGAAGTGTGTGCATCTGTGTCCCATAAGCGTTGACTTCTGATCACACACATAACTTATAACGTTGTCTTTTATGAGAACAAAAGAGCATGTACAGGCAGTTCTTGTGGGATCTGTCTGTTGTTATTGTGAGTGTGTTTTACTTGTAAAAATGCTCCACTCTCTTCTGGTCTTTTCCTCGAGGGGAAAAGGACCTAATGGTTTGGGTCTTACTCTTGCTGAGGCAGAGTAGAGACTGGATCATGGGGTTCTCAGCTGGAGCTTGTTGAAGTGTTGAGAAGGGTGAAATTCCCCACGACATTCAACTGCTTTCCCCACGACATTTAAGCTCACAACATTTAAGCTCAGGTCAAGTTAAACTAGTTAACCTCACTGGATAGTTTGGTTCTCAGATTTGGCTCCCTTAGAGCTTAGACACTGCTACTAGCTGACGCCTGTGTCTTTCTGGAGTCGCAGGCCCTGTTTGGGCCTTCTTTAGAGCATGATGGCGTAAGTTTGTACTCCTCTTGCTTAAAGAATAAAAAGTGTTTTTACGGAGTACACTGCTTGTTGGAATGTGTTGAGGTAGACTGTTATGTGGGCACTCTACAGTCTTATCTGCTAGTAAAACTCTGTTTCAATCAGAACGAGTTCCCATGTTTTGTGGGCTCTTGCATTATCAGCAATTGAGTTGCTTTTAGGTGTGTGGCCTTCACAGGCCGCCCTGTAAGTCTCTACGATCTGGTTGGTTACTGCCTCTTTGCAGTCCCTCTTACAGGATATCTTCTTTGAAGAATGTAAATTGAGACTCTGTGATCAGACAGGATGTTGGCCAAGACTAGGTTTCTGTTAGACCAGGTCGGAGCATGTACCAATCAGGGTCGAGTACGTTCCCCTGACAAGTGACTGGCTAGGGTTCCCTCTGGCCTCCTGGCTACATTCCCTTAAAGTTACCCTCTTTTCTTTGAAAAGAAGCTTGGTTCCAGAAGCCTTTGAGCGGCCTTGGTAGGCCTTCTGTGGAGGGCCTCTTTGAGGCTTATAGCTTGGGCTGTTGGCCAAAGGGAATGCTGTCACTGACAGCCTGTGTATTACCCGTAGGGGGAGTGGTTCTGACATTTCAATTGAAACTGCTAGTTCTGACGTTTGTCTAGCCATTTTTTGGCATGCACTCCCCTCAAGCATGGCGGCATGGGTATATACCATTCCCCAAAGCATGTCAAATGCAGTGTTGAGTTCCCTTTCAAAAGGGAACATCTCAGTTATGTATGTAACCATGGTTCCCTGAGAACAGGGAACGAGACACTGCGTTACCTGCCATGCATCGGGGCTGCCTGCTGAACAGTCCCTTCAGACGATAAGGTACTGACTGCTTCTCTAGGCGCTCCTAGATACTTCCGGGTCGCGCTATGATTACGTCATAGGCTGTCGCCGGCCAATAGGATTGTCGTGATTTGATCATTGTTTTCAGACACCAGTTCACGAGGAGGCCTTCCCCATAGTGTGTCATAGCAGTGTCTCGTTCCCTGTTCTTAGGGAACCGTGGTTACATACGTAACCTGAGACATTTTCAATCGAAACATAATATACCATAAAAACAATGCATTCTGGGCAATATTATTTGTAATTTTTTGAGCCTAAAGGCTCAAAAACCTAAAGGCTACTTTCTCGAAAACAACAAATATTACCCAGAATGCATTTTCACAGTATATATTACGGTTTCAATGGACAACAGTATTTTACTGTGTAAATTTTTGTTTTATACAGCTATTTTTTAGAGTGAAAATTAATGCATTTCATGAGGAGTGGAAGCAATGAATTGTTTATAATTGATTGTGTCTGTCATTTAAGAAATGTTTAACGTGGTCATTGACTTCAGCCTCATTAAATTCTATGCAACGATCTTAAAGGCACACTATGTAACTTTTTTTGTTCAAAATTTAAATAGAGTGATAACCAGTAGGATACCCATATTCAATTACGCAGAGCCGAAACACAACCAAAACAGTGTTCTTCTGCAAAATGCATGGGGTTTTTTTAACTGCTAGAGGGCCAAAAGTTACATAGTGTACCTTTAAGCAAAACATCATGAAAACATGATGACAAATGGGCCAAGATATGTCCTAACCACTGCATGTCTTGTCATTTAGTCGATGTTGTTTAAGAAATGCTCAGAATTCAATACAAGTCTTTCTCTATTACCGCATAACATAATTTCAACTCAACCCTCAGTTTACAGTAATTCACTTACAATGGAAGTCCACTGGGCAAATAAAGTACACCCACTAAGCAATTTTATGTCTAAAAGACGTCTAATAGCAGTCAAAACACAGCCCTGATGTCTAGTCTAAAACGAGGCAATTTGGGCTGTCAGTGAAAATCTAATAGATGTCTAACCATAACCCAAGAGTAGACTAGTCATCAAATATATTGATTTTGGGATTTTCCTTAGTTGTCAGTTATAATCATCAAAATTAAAAGAAATAAACATTTGGAATATATCAGTCTGTGTGTAATGAATAAATATAATATACAAGTTTCACTTTTTGAATGAAATTAGTGAAATAAATCAACTTTTTGATGATATTCTAATTATATGACCAGCACCTGTATGTCAAAACGAAAAACACAGATACTTATAAGACCAAAAGCAGGAAAGAATTTGCTTTAATGTTTGCTGTTGCTTGCTTTCAGACAGTTGTTTATCACGAGATCTGGCAACAGTGATCTCAACTATCAAGTCAGAAGTTGCCAGTAGTCATGTCGGAGTAGGGCCACCATTGCCATCTAGCGGTTGAGAATTGTAATTGCATTTTTATTTAACTTAAAATTAAAGACCGTGTGTGTGTGTGTAATATCATAGAATGTGTATGATTGTGTGACAGCAAAAATATGCTGTTTCAAATGTTTACTTGCATTTGATTATATATCATGCATCCCACAAGCTTTGTGGGCGGAAATTACTACTAAACAATTTTAACACTATTTTGGCTACACTCATTGCTGGTCTGAATCAGGGCTATAGCAAAGCTGTAAAAATTAGACTATAGATTGCCTCAATTTTGCCGGTTGGACTAAAAGCAGACTGCGCATAGCCTATCCAATTCAGAGCTAAATCGTGACTACAGGTAGACCATGTCATGAAATGACACTTACATCTTGTAGATGTCATTGACATTGCGAACATGATGGGATATCAACCATCTCATCATGCACTTCCTGTCCAAAAACTACAATGAATCAGGATTGACTATAGGTGGGCTACAAATAGCTTTTCTGACTATGAGCTAAATCGTGGCTACGCACAGCCTACATGTAGAACATGTCAAAGATATGAAACCAAACACCTTGTAATCACTGTTGACTTTGCTTACATGATGGAATATCATACATCTCGCAAGTTATTTTATATACAATAGAAACAGTATTATTGTGAAATATTACAATTTTAATATATTTAAAAATTTAATTTATTCCTGTGATCAAAGCTGAATTTTCAGCATCATTACTCCAGTCTTCAGTGTCACATGATCCTCCAGAAATCATTCTAATATGCTGATTTGCTGCTCAAGTAACATTTCTGATTCATTCAAAAATTGAAAAGAACAGCGTTTTCATGACATCTTCATGTCTTTACTGTCAATTAAAAAAAAATGTACTGATCCTAAACTTTTTAATGGTACTGTATATTTTGCTCATGGTGTCATATGTCTTTAGAAGTCTTGAAATATAGCACACAAGTCATAAAGACTACTTTTAAGTTGGGTTTGTTTGTTGGGTTACACCTGTAGAGTAGAGGGCGCAGCTCAATCAAACCTTTCAGCTGTGCTGCCATTCATATTTCTCTCAACATTGGGACAGGAGAGCTGTCACTCCATATATGTGAAAAAGTAACTTAGATATTTAGTTGTAAATTGAAAAAGTAATGCGTTACTTTTACTAGTTACTTGAAAAAGTAATCTGATTACGTAACTCAAGTTACTTGTAATGCATTACCCCCAACACTGCTGGTCACCATAAATATGAGGGTGAGTAAATAATGATGAATTTTCTCTCTCTCTCTCTCTCTCTCTCTCTTTCTCTTTCTCTTTCTCTTTCTCTTTCTCTTTCTCTTTCTCTTTCTCTTTCTCTTCCTATTTGATTTTAAAGGCTGCATTTTTGATTTGCTGTTTCGGACGAGACGAGATGGAAAGTTTCAACCTCCAGGAGGGCCAGAGGGCAGGCCAGAGTCAGGACGTAATGTGGGACAGTGTGGTGTTGATCCGTGCAACCTGGTCATCTGCCGGAACGGAGGCACCTGTGTGGACTCTGGATCCTCTGTGTAGTAAGATTTCCACTTCAGAACAAGCACCTGTTTGAGCCAACTTGTGCGAGTGAATGACTGACAAACATTATTAATCTTTTCTCTTTGGCTTTCCCCTCCAGCTGTCAGTGTGTGTTTGGATGGAAAGGTGCACTTTGCTCTGAGAAAGTGTCGTTCTGTGATGCCGAACACATCCCACCGCCCTCCTGCGCTCGCGGCTCCACCTGTGTGCCCCTTCCTGATGGATACACATGCCAGTGCCCCCTAGGCTCTGCTGGAGTCTTCTGCCAGCAAGGTTAGACAACAATCAATCTGACCTCCAGAGAGCTGCTAGAGGGTGCAGAGAAACATTGCGTAAAAAAGATATCAATAAACAAAAAGTAGTAAAAATGTACAATTTGGCAATTTTTGAGCAGTCTCATTTTGCTTTCTAAAGATTGGAGATTAATGACAACTTTTTATTCTATTGATAACTATATTTTTATGTTTATTTTCATGTATACAGAACTCTAATTGTAGGTAGAAAAAAATACACTCTTGTTAAATTAGGGTTAGTTCACTCAAAAATGAACATTTTGTCATTACTCACCCTTGAAATTTTCAGCAGATTTGCTGATTTGGTGCTGATTTGGTCCATTTCTTATTATCAATGCTGAAATATTAATAATGATTTTTTTCAAGTTTCTTTGATAAATAGAAAGTATTTATTTGAAAGAGAAATAGTTGTAATATTATAAATGTCTTTACTGTTACTTTCGTTCAATTTAATGTATCCTTGCTGAATAAAAGTATTAATTTCTTTCAAAGAAATCTTACTGACCCCAAATTTTTGAACGGTAGTGTGTGATAGTTATTTATAATAAATAGTTATTTTTTACACATTAAATTTTTATATAAAAATACTCCATGCTCAATTTATGGAAGTCACACAATTATTTAAATGAGTTAATGAAAATTTAAACAGCAAATATTAGACTGTGCTTTCTGTTTTTTTTTTTTTTTGTTTGTTTGTTTGGTTTTTTTTTTTTTTTTTTTTTTTTTTTTTTCAGCTGTATCTATCAGTGATCCTTTCTTCAGTGGCAATCAGTCATCTTGGATGTCATTTCCTCCCATCAATATAAGGCACAGAACCCATCTTCAACTGCAGTTTCAAACACTTTCACCAGAGGGCATCCTGTTCTACACCGCACGGTACTTGAGCAGTCGGTCTGGTAAGGCAGCATCTTGACTGCTTACATTTATGCAAAATTAAAGCATTTAAGTGTATCTACTATACATATTAGAGTGGTTCATATGTTAAGAAACCAAATGTGAATAAAACAACAACAGAGATGATTACAGGAGTTTTGTGGTGAACAAAAGACTATGAATTAACATTATTCTCTACCCTCTCCCAAGGTGATTTCCTCAGCATATCCCTGTCAGCTGGATTTGTGCAGCTCCGCTATAATCTGGGAAACGAAACTATTGTATTACAGTCTCCAAAAGAGGTCGATGTGACTGGCATGAAGTGGCACACAGTGAAGGCTGGGAGAGAAGGCAACCGTGGCTTCCTCATTCTAGACGATGAAGCCGTGACCAGGAACTCTTCAGAGGGCACGAGCACTCTGGATGTTGGCACAAATATTTTCATTGGGGGCGTGTCTTTCCTGAACGCAGTGTCCCCGGATGCGACGGAGAAAGACCCGGTGGGGTTCACGGGCGGCATTCGAGAGGCCATAGTTAACGGGCATGACCTTGAGCTTACAGAGACAGGTGCGCTCGATGGACTCAATGTTGGCGACTGGGACGGGACAGCGTGTGGGTATAAGGTTTGCATGAACAGTGGCTACTGCCATCCAGCGGGTCTTTCTTCATTCAGGTGTATTTGCCCCTCAACGTGGACCGGTTTACGGTGCCAACAGTCCGTTCACTGTGTCAACAGTCTTTGTCAACACGGTTCTCTCTGTGTCCATACGTCTGCTTCGTATTCATGTATGTGTTCTTTGGGATGGATTGGGACTTATTGTGACCAAAAGGTTATATTAAGGACTTTAAAGTTTATTGGAAACTCGTATTTGAAATACAAGGATCCAAAGTACAACTCTAGAAATTTGATGTACACTGAGGTTTCACTGAATTTTTCCACTTCAGCAGGGGATGGTTTGATTCTTTGGATGGGGAAAGCAGAAAGTGAAGATGATGACCATCTAGCGGTTGGGCTGCAGGACGGTTATCTGAAGGTTTCAGTCAATCTTGGTGAGAGAAATGCTGTTCCTCTTGTGTACCAAAGCACTTTCTGCTGTAATCACTGGAATTACCTGTCTATTACTCACAACCGAACTCTCATCCAGGTCTATGTGAATGAGGAAAGAGTCATTTTTGAAGACATTGACCCCTTTGAACAGTATGTAGCGGTAAATTATGGAGGGGTGATTTATTTGGGGGGTTTTGAATTAAATAGAGATGTGGTGTCCGTTACATCTGGTGTATTTACTAAAGGGTTTGATGGGAGTGTTAAAGATGTTTTCTTGTATCAGGACACCAGAGAGCTGCAGTTTCATCAAACCAGTGAAGGTTTCAATGTCCATCAAGGTGATGAGTAGGAAAAATAATTGTGCTTATTGTTTCTGTCTCGATGTTTGATTTTAGGTATTCACATCTAGAATAGAATATGCAATGAGTCTTAACAAATACACTAAATGACACAATCACAGTGCCAGTTTTCAAGAGGTGAAATCTATTGTTTATCATTGGCATGATAAAATGTTGTCACAGAGATGTCAGAAAATACTTCAAAACACCCTCCATCTCAAAATCACCATGCATTTGTTGTTTGAATGAATGAAATAAAGAGATGAACACATGATAGCAGGACTGTTGCATATTTGTGCCTCTTATCGAAGGTCAGGTTGTTACATTATTTGTGATGTGTCCAGCTTTGTTTATGCCACAAAAGCCTGTTCACTTTTACTTGTTCTACTTTGAAAACAACACAAGTTTTTAAGGAGGTATTTCTTTTAAATAAATAATGTGGTGTACTTTCTAAGGTCTCTTTTTTTCCTTGCACATTAGTATTAAGTACTTGTAAAACATTTTACTGTCAATGTCAAAACATGCAACACTTTCCACAAACAAGCTACAAAATAGGACTTTAAAAATTCACACTAAAAAGGTCACACTAAAGGTTTTAGGGCCAGATTTACTAACAGCTCGCACCAGCGCAAACCGTCTTTTGTTGTTAAAAAACTACTGTCAGGATTTACTAAAAACATGCAGTGAAAAATTAGCGCTGGACAGGGTTATCTTTACGGCTGATCTTATTGCATATGCATTTGTAGGAGTTTCCATTTCAGACGCTAAATTTATGGGAGGAGAGTATTTAAATGAATCACGCAACATCATTTACTAAGGTTTGCGCTAGTCAATTTACTGGTATTTGCGCCATTATTTAACACTCAAAATAATTGAATATTAAACTAGACACTATGCGCTGCTCTTGGTAGATTACATTGGTCATTATGGAAATTATCTGCTGCGTCTGTGTTCTTTAATATGCACGTCATCAGTAGATCACATGCAGAACTTTTTTTGGAATTGCGCTCACGCTAATTTGCTGTTTAGTAAATCTGGCCCTTATTTTCTAAAAAAAAAAAAAAAAAAAAATTGGGTTGGCTTTTTTTGTTTTGTTTCCCTGATGTTAATCTGTGTGATTTTGTTTATAACAAATAAACAAAGAAATTTGTATTGTGGTTTATGGTGGATACACTTGTTTCCCATAATAATCAAATATATATAATATTAATACACTACTGTTCAAAGGTTTGGGGTCAGTAAAAACTTTTTTTTTTTTTTAGAAATTAAAACTTGTAATCACAGATTCATTAGAATTATCAAGTGTGACACTAAAGACAATGTTTCATTTTAAATAAACGCTGTTCTCAACATTAAGACATTGTTTTTAACATTAAGAAATGTTTCTTGATCACCAAATCAGCATTTCTGAAGGATCATGTGACACTGAAGGCTGGAGTAATGATGCTGAAAATTCAGCTTTGCCATCAAATGAATAAATTACATTAAGATGTATTAAACTAAACAGTATATTAGAATTTTCCTGTATTTTTTTTTTTAGTCTTACCCCAAACTTTTGAATGTTAGTGTATATAAAAATAAATGGCATTTGTTCCTTTAATGGGACATTTTGTTTATGGCAATCCTGCATTTACCCCAAAAGTAGTCTTGTATAATTGTTATAGTACCTTTTTCTGTGATCTCAGGTATTTTTAATTACAGTGCATGACAATAGAAATGAGTGTGTTAAACAAACAAAGACTTCCATTTCAGTCGCTTTACTAACAATAAAAACATTTTATTATGAACTGTACATAAACACAATGTGCTGAATATGCACATTTCTGTTGTGTGACAAGCCAAAATGTACAAAGAAATACTTGTCACCTGAAACATAGAAAATACTTAAGAAGCCAAATTTAGAAAAATTAAAACTGAAAAATAAAAAGTGAAGCAAAAGAAGCTGTTCTCATCAACCATGGGATGTTGTGTCTCATGGCACTTTGCGTACAACAGTAGTTTCATTTTCTTGACAACCAGCTGCTTGTGAAGACAATGTTAGTGGATACTTGAATAGCCACGTAGGAAAAATTTACATTTAAAAACAAACAAATATCTTTTAAGATTTTGAAAAGAAATGGTACTAGCTGCTTTTCATACAAAAATCATTTTGCAAATTTATAAATAGTTTTCTTCTACTGTGTTACAGATTTAAGGAAGGTGGAGCGGTTTGATGCCGAGATCACGAACGCCTGTCTCTCGAGTCCCTCCTGTGTTTCTCATAATCAGAGTCCCGCCTGTGTTTGTCTCTGTCCCGGTAATGACTGCTGCTGCTGTGGTGCCGTTCTCTCGGTTTCTCGTACCTGTCCTCTTTCGAGCGGCGCTCTTTATGACTGTGACTTCTTTCCCTGTGTTTTTCCCGATCCCTGTCGTAGTGCTTGCTTTTGTGATGGTGTCTGTCATAGTGGTCTCTATCTCTACTGTCCTTCCTGTAGGTCTCTTCGGAGCGCCTGGGCTGCTTGTCGCCCAGGTCACTGTAAGACTTTTCCGAACTCTTCTCGTCTTTGCTGAGGGGCGAAGAGGTTGGTAAGCTGGACTCGTACGTCAGAGAAGGTGCAGGGATAGTTTGGAGAGGGACGGTTTGAGACCAAGGTGGAGTGAGCAGGCGAGGATCACTTTGAGGGAACATCTGAGGAGGCGGCGGACCAGGAGGAAATGGGAAAGGTGGAGGGACCTGTGGTTGAATGGGTAAGAAAGGTGCAGGATTGGCTGGAGGAGGGTAATATTGGGGATCAGGTGGACGAGGATGATACGAATGAAAAATGGGTGGACTGTAAACTTTTAGGTTAAAAGAAGACGTCCTAGGCTGCTTGAGACCTTCATTCTTCCCAATGGATGAAATTGTGGTGATGGCTTGGATGTCCTCTATGGCTTTGCACTCTTCAGAGGGTTGTGCAGATGGTTGCTGAGTAACTTTCTGCTGAGACTTTTCTGAATTACTTTCCAGCTGTTGCGGTTTTAACTCAGTAGGTTCAGCTGATGAAGACACTCTCTTTAAAATACCAAGAGGACATGTCTTCAAAGTCTTGGTAGGACTTGATATGGTTTCGTTTTTGGGGACAGAGCAAGAAGCGTTAGTAACAGAATCTTTCGATACAGCTGATGAAATGGTTTCGCTTGTTTCTTGAGTAGCTGGTGTAGCTGTGCTGCCGGACTCGGTCTCCTCTTTGGGTTTAGCGGTTGCGAGAGAGGAAAGGAAACTCTCTGTTGAAACATCTGCAGGTTTGTCACTCAGAGAAAGTACGACTCCACTCTCTTTCTTTTCTGAGCTGGTCTCCAGACTCGAGCTGGATGGCACCTGTTCTGTTTTAACAGCTTTGGGGTCTTTTTTCTTGATAACGAAGCGGTCAAGTCGAGGAGCACTGGTTGTAGGTTTAGGATGGATTGCTGCATGATTTTCATTGTTGACTGTTGGAGTTTTGGACTCTGGTGTTGTAGAGTCACTCTTCGCTTTGTCGCTTGAGGACGATGCTGAGTTTCCGGGCAACTTTAGCACACCGGGAAGAAAGCGCAAAGAAACATTCTCTTCGGTCTCTGTATCCAATATCGGTTCTTCGACAACTGACTTAATTAAGTCTGCAGTGTCTTTTTTCCGCATGCTCCCAGGACCGCTGTTAAAACTTCGCTCCACATCTTGAGCCACAGGAGCTTTCTGTGGGTAGTCAACCTGAGATTTGCTTTCTGTCAAGAAACTTGGAGCTTCACTGACATCGCTTGGCAGGATTACCCCGAAGTCCCTTTTCAGTCTCTGGCGGATGACCAATCCAAGAAGAACATTCGGACGATTGGTCTCCAGTCCTACAATGTGGAGCATAATGATTAATATCAAAGATTTTGTTGCAAAAATAATCATACAGATCCTACAAATGAACCTGCACAGAGTGTCTTACCTGGACCATCGAACGGAACAATCTGGTGGGGAATTTTTTCTGTGGAACCGAGAGGAATGAGATACATGTCTTTGATTTGTTTGCGGTTGTTGGCAACAACGCCGTATCTTCTACGGCTGCTAAAATAGGCGTACAACAAAGTGTATGAGATCTCATCTTCTTCTGTGTCGGGGGTGAAGCGAATAACACAAATTTCCTGGGGAAAACATTTAAAAAAAGTCACAAATAGCTCATTTTAAATGGTCAAATATGGTCAAATCAAAGGATAAATCATTCCCACCTTTGTCCCAGAAGCACGGATTTTCTCTACATAGTCCCAGACTATTTGAGGGGAAATTCGTCCACCTACTTGGATGTTGTCCGGCAAATCCTGCAGACACAATTTGATATGCTTCAAATACAACCATTCAAATGACTCACATTTAGGAAGCATTTCAAAATGTCACTTACCTGTGTTAGGTGGTCCAGTATTCCAGAGACAGGATAAGCTTTTGTTAGGAACCTCGCCACAGCCGGCATATCAACATAGCCGCCCCACAGACTCTCCAGGTTGCTGAGGAAAGTAGCTGTATCTTCTTTGCTACTCAGACCATCTGACCTATTAAAGTAAATAAATCAAAAAGCAACAATTTCATAATATGTCATTTCAAATCTTGTTTTCTAAGCATGGAATGATAAGCATGCTTGAAAGTAATTTGCTTAAATCAGAAATCTTACCTGGATTCAGGCAAAAAGTTGAGAAGGCCTTCCTCCATGGCTCTTAAAGACAGATCGTCCATCAGTGCTGATGTAGGTGTAGTTGTGGAGTTCTGAGATTCATCTGTCGCACTAGACTGCCTCCTCACAACTGTTGTAGCCACTTTTACCACCTTTGTAGCGGCTTCCTCTGTAGGTGGAGCCATGCGACCTTCACAGAAACATCCACAAAATGTTTAAAGAATCACTTCATGCACTTGAAGTTCCTTGTATAATTAAAACATTATATAACTTAAAAATACTAATAACTACTAATTTTGAAGACATTTGCAACTTAGAAGGAAGAAGTTTATTTTGAACAAGGTTTAAAGGATTAGTTCAAAAATTCAAAATTCAAATTAGCCCATGATTTACTCACCCTCAAGCCATCCTAGCTTCCGACCAAACTGCCAATACGGATTCTACTTACATCTAAAAGCGCAACTTATGCAACGTTTAACGTGTTAATTTTGACAGCAAATTTTGATTTAGTTTTAGTCATAGTCTTGACTAAAATGCCATTTAGTTTGTCATATTTTAGTCTGTCATATTTTAGTCATCGGAAATTGTTTGTTTTAGTCTAGTTTTAGTAGACAGTAGTCTACAGTAGATTTAATCAACTAAAATCTAATTTAGTTAAATTGTAATACATTAAGTAAGCATTTCCCTAACAATACACAGATCCAATACACTGATATGCATCTGATATTCTCCAACCTGTTTCTTCACTTAAGACAACAAACTGTACTTTACTCGTCAAAGCGTACAGTTTTTGATCGTTCAAGTGCAAAAAGACACAAAAGAGCAAAATTCAGTAAGCTACTTCTCAGAGACTGACACACCTATCATTGAGGTACTATTATAGATTTTGTTTAAAATTGATTAGATTTGATTTTTAGTTTTTCTGCTTTGATTTAACTAAAATTACAAAGTTTCAGTAATTTTTTGTTTGTCTTTTAGTTTTTGCTTAAATGTCTACATAGTTTTTTTTATTTCTGTTTTAGTTATTTTAGTACATCAGGTTAAGCTAAAGCTTAGAAACTAGATGAAATAAAATAAGTAATGAAGATTTTTTTTGTCTTTAGGTTTAGCCAACTATAATAACCCTTATACTTGTAAAATATATTGAATAATGTGTCAAATAATGTTGTTAGTCTTTCCTTCCTGTGACAGAAGATACAACGGTTTACTATGAATTAAATAGAAATTAAATTAAATACAGTTTGTGTAGAAAAAATAATTATAAACCATCCCGAAAAACACAGATGTTTAGATGAGGGAGATAAAATATGGATTCTTACAACCATCTAAAACATATTACCATATAAACATTGTGTAGCGAACATTGTCATAATTCATCAACATTAGCGATTGCTTATAAGCTTGGCATAAATGCGCGCTATTTGAAGCAGTCTGAAGTGCTGCTGGACGAGCCGCTGTTACATCAGCAAATTACACTTCAAATGTGCGCATCTTCCAGTTTCACACAGGACAGCAGTCCTGACTGGATATCTTCCCAAATCATCCCTCTCTATCATTTTCGTCTCATTTTTGTTCTTTGACGAAAATTAGAGTAGATTTTAGTCATAGTTTTAGTCATTCAAAACGTTTGCTGACGAAAATTATGACGAGAATTATTCACTTCAGAAGGCCTTTATTAACACCCTGGAGCCATGTGGAGTACGTTTATAATGGATAGATGCATTTTTTTGAGCTTCAAACTGGTGACCACCATTATAAAGCTTGGAAGCATCAGGGTGTTTATTAGTGTAACTCTAATTGTGTTTGTCTGAAAGAATAAAGTCATGTACACCTAGGATGAGCTTGGGGTAATTTTCATTTTAAAGTGAACCAATCCTTTAAGTACTTCAACAATTAAGACTGTGCATGTTAAAAGACACAAACACTTGTTCATTTTACATGCAAACGAGTTTCTTAATAGACTTAATTTATCAGACTTTTTTTTTTTTTTTTTTAGTATGATATAGCCCCTTTAACTCTTCACAAGAAACTTTATTTTAATGGTTTTACCTGTGCAGATTTTGCAGTTGAGGTCAAATAGATGAGACTTGTGCAAGTTAGTGGTATCTATAGATTTCTTGGGACTGTCAGCTTTAGTCTCAGGTGGTTTTTCTTCAGGCACTTCCGCAGCTTTCGGCACAGGCTCTGGCTGAAGATGCAGCAGGAAAATTTAGAAAGCAATTTTCTTTTTTCTTGTTGGAAAATATAACAAAGCTGCAAAGAATAGAGCATAAAATGTCCCAAATCTCACCTCAGCCTCTATCGCCTCTGGTGCCTTGGCAGGCTCCTGATTCTCAATTTCAATTTCCCCTTTATGGGTGATTTTAGTAATGGGGCGTCTCTCTACTTCTCTCTGTTCTTTCTCGATCATTTCAATTGTCTGTCAACAGAAAGATCAATAAGTCAACAATCAATATAAATCAACATAAAAATCTGACAATTAAATTACTTTTCTGATGAACAAATATATCCTGCTGAAAATACTCTGCATAGTTCACTTCACTCAGGAAGTTAAACGCTTTGCAAATGCCATTTTATGCTGTCTACCAAAAATTAAATTGTGATATTTTGGAAATGCAACAGAGCTCTAATGTTTTACTAACATGTCGATTCTCTCTTTGTCTCCAAGCAGCCAGTTCCTTAGAGGCCAGCTCTTCTGCAGTCATACGCACCAAATCAGCAGGGGAAACTTCCCCCTTGAGTACTCGCTTGAATAACACCTGCAAAAGAATATTTATTTTCATTAACACAGCATTAGATTTGGCTAGAAATTCTTTCAGTAAAAACAGGTTGCACAAAAAACACTTACATTATTTTTTGCATCTTTCAGGTTGAAAGTCAAACTTCTGTATTTATTTTTGTATTTGCTGTCAACACCCTGAAAGAGAGCAAAAAGCTCCTTCTCTGTCCTTCTGGCCAACTCAGCAGGCTTGTCCAATGAAATCTTCAAGTCAGACTCCTTCAGTCTATAAGATGAGAGGATAAAGTTGGAACAACTTAACATTACACACGTAATATAAACAAGGGGTAGACAATTCTAAGGAAAAGCTGACTTTACTTTACTGCTGACTGACTTTACTGGCAATCTACCAAAATCACATTCACACACCGTTTCAGGAGAATCTCCTCCAGTGAGTCCCGAACACTTCGCCTGATTTGTCCAGTGGAAGGTTTTTTTGAGCTTACATGAGATATTTTAACTTTCTTCGCCTCATGCTTCACATTTGGTCCTGCAAAAATTTCATCTAAAAATTATTGGTAATAATAATTTACAATTAATAATGATACTTTAAAATTGATAATTATTTATTTTTTTAAAAAATTTAAAAACTAACATTAAAGGATTAGTTCACTTTCAAATTAAGATTTCCTGATAATTTAATCACCCCCATGTCATCCAAGATGTTTGTTTTTTTTTGTTTGTTTTTTTTTTCAGTCGAAAAGAAATTAAGGTTTTTGATAAAAAACATTTCAGGATTATTCTCCTTATAATGGACTTCAACGGACTCCAAACGGTTGAAGGTCAAAATTATAGTTTCAGTGCAGCTTCAAAGGGCTCTACGCGATCCCAGACGAGGAATAAGGGTCTTATCTAGAGAAACGATAGGTCATTTTCTAAAAAAAAAAAAAAAAATTATATACATTTTAACCACAAATGCTCATCTTGAACTAGCCCTCTTCTTCTCTATTAGAATTCCGGCAGTGTAGACACTTTTAAGTGTATTACTGCCCTCCACATGTCAAAGTTTAAACTAATTGTTATATACAATATGCTAGTGTAAGTATATAAAAATTAGTTCAAACTTTGACCTGTGGAGGGCAGTAATACACTTAAAAGCATCTACACTGCTGGAATTCTAATAGAGAAGAAGAGGGCTAGTTCAAGACGAGCGTTTATGGTTAAAACGTATGCAATTGATTTTTTTTTTAGAAAATGACCGATCATTTCTCTAGATAAGACCCTTATTCCTCGTCTGGGATCGCGTAGAGCCCTTTGAAGCTGCACTAAAACTAATTTTGACCTTCAACCATTTGGAGTCGTTGAAGTCCATTATAAGGAGAATAATCCTGGAATGTTTTCCACAAAAACCTTAATTTCTTTTCAACTTAAAAAAAGACAAAAACATCTTGGATGACATGGAAAGTAAATTATAAATAAATTATCAGTAAATTATCAGGAAAATTTATTCTGATTAATCCTTTAATAACTTTTTTTTAATGTGTATAAAATAACTGATGAAAATATCCATACCCCTTGGCATTGAATCTTCTGAGGGTCGTCTTTCTCCTACCTCCTACATAAAACAAAAATAGTATTAAAAAAAAAAAAAAAAAAAAACTACAATATAGTACAATGCCATATGAGCAAAACAAATTCAAGTGGCCATATCAGTGGTATTTGCAGATTTGTACATGAGTGTGTGACACACCTGTCCATGTGAACACACCTGTGAGGAACCGTTCACCTACAATGAGTGAAAAGCTAACCAACCCCTTTAAACCCACGTGTAAAAAAATATAGAGGCAGATATACAAACCCTTTTAAAGAAAGCAGGTGGCTACCACACAAATCAAAAGCTAAATCAGAAAGGGCAGAACAAAATATGACTTAAATCTGCCACAAGCAACCATCAAATATTTAAATGATCCAAAGAACTTGTTTTTTCTCTAGACTGATATAGGACAAATCAGATTCTATGTTTTTTTCCAATTAAACGGGTCATGTCATACATTTTTGTTAATTTTTTTCCCTTGAGGTCCAATTATAATGTTTTTGAAGATTTTTGTGCCAGAGTTGCCATTAGCACAAACTCAATTCCCTTTGGTTTATCTGATTTGAAGCAATGACACGCTATTGTTAATTTGACGACAGTTTCAGGCACAAATTCACAAGTTCTTAAACGATTAAAAATGAAGAGAAATTATACATTAATGTCTATACCAGGGGTGGTGAACATCGGTCCTGGAGAGCCACAGGGTCTCAATCAGCTCCCTAGTTCAGTAGTCAGGGCACTAGTCAGGGAGTCAGCCATTTTAAGGACTGTCTCAATCACAGAATCCTTCCAGGGCACTGAAACGTTTGCTCCCTAAAAAATCCCACAATGCACCTTGAAAACCATTGAGCACTGATGCTCACTATGCTCCCTAAACGGAAGTTGCGAAACTTAAGTCACGTGAGCCTACTCACTACACATAACGATGCGCAATAGATGTTTTTAAAAATACAAACCATTTTATTATATTTCAGCATAAACATACATCGCTAGACAGGTAATGAACATAATTTTAGCAAACATTTATAATTTATTTATGGCTGAAATGTTGCATGTTTATGTAACAAGCAAAGAATTTATCATAACGTACTTTAAATAACATTACAAGTAATGTCAGAAAGATATCAGCTCTGCTGCTGTTCATAAATACCAGTATTGATGTTGTACAATGAGGACATTGTCACGTCGCCGGAAATAGTCCTAAGTGTCCCAATGTGTAGTGAACCAACATCCTTTACTGTCCTTACCAGTGCCCAAATTTGTGTACACGATATACTGATTCACGAGCTAGGGAGCTGATTGAGACACACCCACAGTCCTGCAGAGTTTTGCTTTAACCCTAATCAAACGAACCTGAACAAAGCTAATCAAGGTCTGAAGGGTTACTAGAAAGCTACAGGCAGGTGAGTTTTTATCAGGGTTGGAGCTAAACTCTGCAGGAACGGTATTCACCACCCCTGGTCTATACTTTCATGCATGTCAATTACATAAGGCTTTATAAGTAAAAATAAAAGAAATTAAAGCTACTTACTTCTTAAGTACTTCTTACAACTCTTGATTTTTATGATGACAAATGTATACATTTTTATTAACTACGCAAGTAATCATAATGCTTTGCAGTCTAATACTGGAGGACTTGTTTTCTTACCTTTCGGAAGGGTCGTATTCCACCTGCGGTGACCGACTGCTGGGGTCTCTGTTTTTGTTTAGCAGATAACTTATCGTCTGACTGCTCTGTGGCCTGGGCACCGGTTTTCCCGTCCTCTTCAGCACAGCACTTCAAGCACACATACTCCTGGTCCTCCTTTTCCATCTGCTGAACTTTAGCTAGATCCAGACCCACACAATCCCCGTGAAACCAGTCATCACAGCGGCCGCAGCCCACCATGAACCTATTCAAACAGACACAGCTGATGAAACTCACAGGTCTGTCTGCAGCCCATCACTGTGAGCAAATACACACAGATCTAAAGTGAGGCTTTTTTTTTAACTACCAATTGATAATTTAAATTTCAAAGAGGCATGCATTAATATTAAAATTCTGTCCGATACTGATAAGCCTATAATTGTTATTTTCTAATATTAAAACTCTATATTTTGTCTAAATATATACAACACTAAAATCAATTGTTTTAAAGTGCCCCTATTATGCTTTTTTTGAATATTACCTTTCATGCAGTGTGTAATATAGCTGTTTGTGAATGTGAAAGATCTGCAAAGTTTTAAAGATCAAAGTGCACAACAAATAAAGTTATTGTCTCCTAAAAGAAAGAATCAATTCTGAACTGCTGAAATGAGTCGTCAGTCTTACTTCCTGCACAGACCTATGTAGGCTTGTACCAAATGTGCATAATGCCAGCCTATGGTCTTCATTGGCTGCCCGTGAACAATGTCTACTCTGACCTGCCCTCCAACACTGTAGTTTTAGCTGAGGCCTGAATGAGTTTGGTTTTTGATTTCTCCATATGTTGAGAAGATGCTGTTTTCAGCGCTGCAAATCCACTTTGCATGCACTGCAAAAGGATGAGGACTCACGCTGGAATTATTATGGTAAAACTAAAGCTGCACGATTAATCAAAATGAAACCTCACACGATTTGGCAAAGGCTGCGATTTTTTTATGCGCAGTTTCTCAGTGAAGCACGGTCAGTAGTAGATGCTGCTCCATCTGAAAGCCAGAGGGCGCTCTCGTGCAGAAAATCCAAATATGCCCCACAGAAGTACGATATAACGTCATTCCAGCAAATCCCTATGGTCATCATACTATCACTGTAGCTGAATAAACAAAAGATTGAAACACTTTGATTAAACACACAACTACGACAATTAATGGTTTACCTGAGTTCTTCAAGCCTTCGAGTATTTTCATGATAATAAAGTATATTTATACTTCAATGCTAATCAACATAGTATTTTATACAGTGATAAAGGCTGAAATAATGTTGTGTGCCTTATTCTGTGTGAGAAGCCACATCTCACAGACGTATGCTCGCTGTGTTTTTTTTTTTTTTTTTTAGATGGAGCAGCATTTACTAATTATCACAGAGCCATGCTTCACTGACAAGCTGTGCATCAAAAATAAAAATAATCGCAGCCTTTGCAATTTCATAATCATACTTAGCCAAATCAATTTAAGCGCAATTTCATGTTAATTGCGATTTATCATGCAGTCCTAGGTAAAATTGAAACCATTACATTTGCATTTCTTATATGTGCTGTAAGCGGTAGACCAATCACAACAGATTGGGCCATCTGACCAATCAGAGCAGAGGAGGCTCTGGAAAAGGGGGGTTTAGAGAGACTGAATCTTCGAAACGAACCATTTTCAGACTCTTTAAGAAATGGGGTGATGTGCAATGTGTTTTTTGACCTTGGATGCATGTAAAACTACTGTAAGAGACCTTGTAGGAGACCTCCAAAACAAAATTAGAAATCTTTAAAACAGCATATGGGCACTTTAAATATTGCAACTAAGTTTAGGCACCACAACATTCTAGAGGTGTAACGATACCCTCATGTCATCATTCAATACATATCACGATACTGAACTCACAATACGTATGGTAAAAGGTTAACCAAAAAAATGTACTATTGATTAAAATGCTACATTTGGCATTACATATGGGGTGGAAATGAATAGGCTTGGACTTGGTGCTGGTAACCCAATGCACATCACTATGGTGACACCAGAATACAAATATTCATATTTCTAAAGCTGAGAATACAGAATTATTTTAGACAAATATGTTTGCACTTTTGTCACTGACTAGATATTTAAAATAATTTAGGCCACTTTTTTTACTGGTAACATAAGACATTTGGCATTATCAGGGCCCATAAATTACATTATATATAGTAGTTTAATGTAGTACTGTCACTAAAACTTAACTTTTGAGTTTTAGATGATGGCAAAGGTGATCTATATGTAAAAATACGAGAAATGAGCAAGCACACTTGAATATCAATAAAACAATATAAAAAAATTACTGATTTATGATCATGAGAATGAATTTAGAAATAAAACTCAACATACCTGTTGTTGTGAGGTTTCTTGCATAATCCACAGTGTTTGCTGGGGTCCCACACAGTCTCGCTTTCAGAAGGAGGTTCACCCTCGGCTTCCTTCTTTACCACAGGGGCATTATCAGGGATAAACAGCTGCGGCTCCTCTATCGAGATACTCCTAGAGTTTCTGCTCTTGTGTCTTTGCTGGATCTTCTCTGCCTTCTTGATCTTGACCTTGTCCTGCTCCTCATCCCCTTGGCTGTTTGTCACAGGTGGGTTTGTTTTGTTTACCGGAGTGGGAGGATTTTGTGGCTTTTTCAGAGGGTGCGGAGACTGCACTGACTTGACACCAGGGCCAGAAACAGACGATGGTTTTCGACTGACTGTCGGGGACACCGGGACAGGCGGACTTACGGTTTGATGCGCAGGATGTTCATCCTGAATCTTCTGTATTTTTGAGGCTGACTTAGGAGCAAGTGGCCCGCCTGGGCGTTTCAAGCCCACCTTACTAGGCTTCCCCTTGTGGCTCTCTTGTAGGCTTGCATGTATCTTTTTGTCTCTGGGATGTCTGGATACTTTCTGTAAGAGCCCTGGCCTGGTGAGATGAGACGGCTTGTTTTTGGCAGCAGACAGAGCCGGTTTGTGTTTCAGAAGCTTTTTGACTGCAGGCTGAACCGCTGTGCCATTCTTGTTCCCCTTTTTGTGTGCGCTTAGCTTTTGGGTCTTGATTTGGTCATTTATTTTGGTGTCTCCAGATGTGGCATTGTTCATACTGGGCTTGAGTGACATGGTGCTATTAGTGTCTTGTACTTCATTAGGGTTCACGTACGGCCCAAAATCCATAGGCATGTCATCGCTAGCGGGCTGGCCAACACTTACTTCCCCAACAACCTCTTGTGTGGAATCATCAAGTTCTTGTGCAACTTCATCTTGATTTTGTCCCAAATCGAGTGCGAGGCCATCAGCAGTGATGCCATCCTCTTGGAAGCCCAAAGACTGAAGGTCGCTCGTGCTAAATGATCCAAATGCATGCGACGGTCCAGGAAGCAGTTCGATTTTATAGCCCCCTACAGTAACAGTTAATCGGCGTAACACAACAACTGGATTCATCGAGGAGTCAACCTCATGGATTCCAAAACGACGGCTAAGCAGAGCTTCCCTTTTTTCAGCAACGCTTTTATCTCCATCCGAGTTTCCGCTGCATGCTGACTCCTGTTCGTTGCTCTCAGCTGCATTTCGTGCAGGACCAGGGCGCCTGCCTTTGACTCGACCGCGGCTCGCTGAAAGAGAAAAATGGTTTCAATACACTCGTAGCGGCAAAACAGAACAGATGAACAGTCAAACAGAAAGTAAAAATATTGGTTTCAGGAATACATTAAGCCCAATAAACTCTCAGCCATCACTAATATCCCAATACGGCAGATATGATATCTAAGGACGCCAAAAGGAGGGTGCCAAAATTTAAAGTTATAAATATTTTTTATTAAAAACATTTGTCTTTTTTTTGGGGGGGGGAATGGTCACTCGTGGCATACAGTGAAAAGCAATAATTATTAAAAAGTTACTAAAAGACAGAGGAACTTCAGAAGAGTCCCCTATAAAGAACCATTTGAAACGGATTTAATTTTAAAAAGTAAATAAAAATCTTTACAAGCTGACATAAATAAACATTTAAATATTTATTTTATTGTAAGAATGAAATAGGGCTGTCAAATGATAAAAAAAAATTAACCAATTAATCGCAGATTATCTCTATAAAATTGATTTTTTTAAACATTAATTATAGACATTCAACATTACAGCATAACTGAAAGCTATCAATTTCGATATTAGGCTTTAAAAAAATAACTTAATTTAATTGAACTTAAAACAATCTTCTCACAAACCCATTATATAAGTGTCATTTATCTAACAGGTAGGAAATATCCTACAGAAATGTAATAGTTATCAAACACTTTACAGTCTTCATTGCATAAATTATAAATTAAATATAGATTAACCCTTATTAAAGCTACCAACTTATGATACCTTTGTTCTTTGATTAAACATTAATAACAGACATCACAGTAACTGGTTTATTAGGCTGCTGTTACTTTAAGAGCTGCCACTGCCGAACATGACACGCATCTCATTATCTCACAACTCTTCATTTAAGATGTTATTTAATACTACTTTTACGAGGATACTCGACAAAATGGGCATTTTGGCACAATTCTGTTCGTTATTGTTTGTACAAGCACGAAAGAGAACTTGATACTGGTGCATGCCTTTCTGTGCTCACGAGTTGTGTGTGTCACACAGACATGACATTCACAGACAGCGTGTTCTCGTTTGTCTTGTGGCGCTTGAATGGTTTAAAAGCATTTGCCTGAATAAAAGCGTGATCATATAATGCAGTGGTGGGTAGGGCCATTGTCCTGCAGAGTTTAGCTCCAACCCTGAAAAAAAAAACTCATTCACCTGCCTGTAACTTAAGTAATCCTGAAGACATTGATTAGCTTCAGGTGTGTTTAATTAGGGTTGGAGCTCTGCAGGACAATGGCCCTCCAGGATCAATGTTCCCCACTCCTGATATAATGCAACGCTCGCCAAATTATGATGGGAAAAAACGGATGCTGATTTAATTGCATTAGATATTTAACGCGTTAAACTAAAAAAAAAAAATTAATTGCATATGTTAACGTGTTATTTTTGACAGCACTAAATAGTAAATTACAAAATAATTTTAAGTGCAATTTAAGTAGCATTTTTTAAAAAGCTTTTGCTAATTACTTTATTTACCAATAGAGTAAAAATATATGGATAGTTGCAAACAACCAATGTACTTAGGATTAATTCTGAACTTTTACTGCAAGCTGATTCAGCAGATTCAAAGCAATCCAAATAAATTCACCCAGTTATGTCCCTTTTTCCCCTTATGTTACGTGCACCTGTTTGTCGTCTCTGTAGAGGACCTGCATGTCTCCTGCCCCGTGAGAAGCTGGACTGACTGTGTTCTCCATCAGATTGACTCTGACTAACACCTGCTGCTGTCATGTCGTGATCTGCATCTGCAAAACACACGGTCAAAGGAGTTAATTGCAAACTTTTTTCTAAATTAAACCACAAACAGACTTCAAAAGCAACTACTATACCTGCTGAGCTTCCAAGCTTAAAATTGACATCTTCATTTTCTAAAAGATGAAACTGGGCACTAGCAGATCCAAACATGGGATCTTTGTCACTGAGCATGTTCTTCAGTGAATCATCGGGGTGACCGTGACCTGTTTCAAACTCATCACTTGCTTCACATTCCAGGTTCTGTCCGAGAAGTAAGGAATCATCCAGCTGGTCACTGGGAACCAGATGATTGAATGGACCACCAACTATATCCATGAATGCCTGCACTGTACAGTTTGCTCTGGAAGAGTAAAGCAGGTAAGAATTATAAATGTATCTTTGTCACTGCATAACCTTCTAAGTTGTACTATTCTGACAAATAAGTTGGAATGATGACATACAGAACTACTACTACTACTGACAAAATCTCAGTTTCCCCTTCTTTATAAAATGTGGTATGTTTGGCATTCAAGTAAAATCTTAACACAAATGTATTGCAAACCATACAGAGATATAAGGGAGGTCAGGGCTAGTTGTCACAGGGGCTGTATCTCAGTAACTACAAGTCCAAAGTCCAATTGCACAAATGTTTGTTTACTCTAGAAGTAGTTTGTTGATTTAAACCTAGTTTCATACATTAAAATTTGTAAAATTAGAATTACATTATATATATAAAAAAAAATTTTAGTCTGTCCTCCAAACTAAAAACTAAAAAAGTTCTATGCGTGCGTTTAGTGAACTGTATCTTGTTTTCCTGGGCAATAATGTTCAATAACTTTGGCGATATATTCAAAAGTTGTTTTGGTAGCCAAAACTTCAAAGTTTTTTTTAACTTTTATTAAAACACATCACATAACATGCACACACACACACACACTATATATATATATATATATATATATATATTTTTTTTTTTTTTTCTTAATTCAGCTGCTTTAAAGATTTAAACAGTTTTCAAATCATTTTAACTGCCACAAATCTTAGAGCATATTTAATAAACCTATATTTGAGTAGACTTAAAGTATGTGCTTATACAGACTTTATATACAGAAATATTCACTGGAGTAAAAAAGTGTGACAACTAGCCCTGCTCTCCCCTACTTGTAATAACAACCACAGAAATGCTTGTCAATAAATTAGAACCGTAAGCAAACAGAGTATATGGCATCAGGTAAAGTGCATTATAGAATACAAACACTTTATAATCAAACTCACTGCAAGAGCCCCTTTTATTTGCTTCATGTCTTAAACCTTTCAAAGTCTTATTAACGTGCACTCAGAGTAGACTGGTGAGGGCCACTGGTGTTTTTATTTTGGCTAAAGATCGGCTCACGTGCACAGACAGCTAGCGCATGCGGCCTTGAACAGCTCGCACATTGTTTGGCCCTCTATAAACAGAGAAGACAGCTTTAGGAAGCAGCTTCATATTGTGCAAAAGATGCATTCGTCGTTTAAGCAACGAACAACATTGAAAAGCCTTACAAAACAAACACCACCAAACGCTTCCGCGAGTACCAGGGGGCCTTTAGCAACCAGTCTTCGTGTATTTCACGCGCTTACCCGAATTAAACTCACTTTTATCAACAACATAAGTTTATATGCACCCAAAGGGTGCATATAAAGTTAGCGGCACAAACAAGGCGGTTTTTGCACAAACTCGTCTCGAGCTGGAGTTGCGTCGCGTGCAAGAAGGCCTCGCGCTGAACGAACGAAGAGCGTGCACGCCCACTCCGCGCGGGATGCAAGATAAAACACTCACCGCGTTTGTCACTGTGATCGAAGAGCCAGCGCATAATGGAGAAGGAATAGTATTATCGCTTACGCTGTAGGGACGCCATATGGGTTGCTGTTGTCGTTAATGCCACAACCTTTTCCGCTTGAGAACTGCGGTGGGACACAAGTAGTACTTCCTGTTGACCCTCTGAGCCAGCAAACAACTCGTGACGTGCTGGATCTGTCGGCAGAGGGCAGTGTGGTTTAGCTCTAGTCAGTCCCAGTGTTTTACTGGCATAGTAGAAGCTACAGTGTATGATTTTGATACAAAAGATACTAACAATACTACTTTAACAGAGCATTAATAAATATGATAATAATAATAATAAAGTTAATACGTGAAAATTAAAGATATAAGCCAACAAAAATTAGCTACAGAAAGACAGAAACAAAGAAATGCATACAGAAAAACAATTGCAATAAGGCAGTACAAAATCACTAAAGAACAGAGCACAACTCGCACACGCATACATTTAACTATTTAGCAAAAAACACACGCATACATTTAGCTTTATTCCAAAATGGCGTTGACGCGTGATGCTTGTTATTTTTCTCAGCGCTTCTCAGGATCGGCCGATCACGGTCGAATGTGATTAGTAAATAAACCATTATGGTAAACTTCAACAAACTTTCTGCTTTTATTGTTAAAGGTCGATACAAATTAATTTATTAATAAACGTAAAAGATTATACCCTTTAGTGCACATATTTCTCGAATAAAACGCCCCCTAAATGTATTTCAAAGCCGAATGTACTTCAGTGGAGAATTCGGGTTTCTGAGCCGCCAAGCGCCCTGTGGAGGAATACTACTGTTCTTGCAGGAGTTCCGTTTTGTAAGTAATTTGGGCGTGTAGTCTTCAAAACCTAAACTGTAGTACAAGTCTTGCGAATGAAAAGGCATTCTGCTGTTGTCACGCTGTAGTTTAATTCATTGTAAACTTTTCGAAAGCATGCCGTTTCCGAGAGGTGAGTAACACGTTTTCATAAACGGCACAACGCAAAGGTATCTCCTTTGTGTTTAATGGTTTGTTTTTACATTTTTTTATATTTTTATTTTTAGCTCTATTCACCGCCATTGGGGTTACAGCTGGGGCTGGTAAGTAGCAAACATTCTAAAATGATATTGGTGTTCATTTTGCCAAGTTCACACATTATTAATGATAATATCCAGCAAGGGGTAGGGTGGAGGAAAACACCCCACTTAAGGACTGTCTTTTTTTCCTGTGAAACAAAAGTTAAATGTGTCCAGTATAGCTATCATAGTTTTAGTGACAATCACATAAATTATAAACCAAGTATGAAAAATGTCCAGCGTTTTCATGTTATTAGATTTTTAACAAAAAATTAAATATGTACCAAGGGAGCGTTTTGCCCCACAGGTGGGGTAAAATGCCCCCAGTCTGACAAAGCAAGTTGCTTTATACATTTACAGCAAAATCAGAGTACAGGCAGTTTTAGTTTAAAATTAAAAAGAAAATAATCAATATTATGATTTACAAACTTATCTTATTTGAAAAATATTGTTAACTGGCTAGCTAACTAGCTACCTGATGCTAACTTGAGGTAACTTTTCAAGAGGTCATGAATTGAGAAATCAACTTTTCCTCGAGCTTTTGATATATAAGAGGTCAGCATAATACTATAAGAATATCCTGTAAGTTTCAGAACTGAAAACTTCCTTGTTAGTCCGGTAAAAGCTTTTATTGACACCAGGCCCATTGAACAACAGATCCTGAAATGTGCCTGTCATATATAGGTGAAACCCCGCCTCTGCAGAAGAAATCAACACCTACTTCATCATCGCAACGTTAGCCCCGCCCACTGGCGTGTTAGTGAGATGACGAGAAGAGAAGAGCGAAAAAACAAGACAAAAATAATATTACCTATCAAAAGATCCTAATGCTAGGAGTATGGTTATTTATTTTCAACAATGTGAATGTCTCAGTTGAGCTTTATTTAATTCTATTCAGTATGACACTGTGGATTCTTTGGTAAATCCATCGCGCCGAAATGCGTGCTAAAAGAGAGAGAAAGATAGAAAGATGTTAGTCAACACAGCAGTGGGCGTTTACACTTAAGTCTCACAGCAGACACGCCCCTTAAAACAGAGCGTTCAAATCAGAGGGCTAAAATCAGAGTAGGAAAAATGCCTTTTATTTATAATTTTATTTATATTTAAAAAGCATACTAACAGTAGTGCACCCCAGGAAACATCATGACCCCTTTAAATATAAAGTCCAAACATTTTTATTATTTAACCACCTATAGTTCAAGGATGGGCAACTGGTTGCCCGCAATGTCTTTAAATACGACCTCTTTAAAAATGATCATCCGAGTGATCACTCAAAACGTTTGAAAAGCAAGTAATGTTAAGTTTGCCTTCGTGTAAATACTAAATCAATCCAGGAGAGGTCGTTTTAATAACAACGTAGGATGTGCACGCTAATGTGAAAGTTTACTAAAATTAGCTAAAATAAATGAGAAATTGACAAAATCAGATGGTTAACGGATTATATTTTCAGCAAATTCAGGGGGTCACCCAAATGTTTGGTTTGTTTGGAAACGAAATCTGTAATGAAAGACTTGATTGTAAATTGCCGTTTACACCACTGCACTGCTCACAAAATCCGCTTTCCACCGTCGGGCCGAACGGATGAATGGTAAGGAACGGTTCCAGTTGTATTTCCACTTGAGCCTGGTAGGCTATGGCACAGCACGATTACAAACTGTTCTCCGCCCGGAATTAGTCAACCATGCCGAGCCGTGCTGCTAGAATGTAAATAGAGACGTCGTCACGGATCGGTCACTTGTCTGTTGCCTGACTGTAAAGCAAAGAGAACGGTTTGATCCCACGGTGGAAAAGCGGCTAACGAGAAGTATGAAAAATACACGTACACATGTGACGCCAGAGTTGCAGTTTTAGATTTCAAAGGTAAAATGCATAGTCAGCAAAACCTTTTTGCCAAATGCATGACAGGAATGTATGCACTTAATTATGTTCTTTTTAAAAATAGTATTTTTCATGGTGATATGTGGATGTGGATTATGCCATATGAAACAACTATTTTTTTAAAATAAGTTTTTTTTAACGAGGCTGAGTTGAAAATGTTCTCTAGGCTTGTAATCAAAAATAGGACATCTGTACAAATTTACAGACAATGCATGTAACCTCACAAACTATGTTTGGAAAAAAAATTGTCATTCTGATATAATAAATATAATTATATTTTCCTTAAATTACACATACTCCCTATCTACAGGCCTTACTCTTCTCGTATTATTTTCCCCCCACTCTACCCTATCCATAACTTTTTAAAGACATTATTTTAAGATACTATGTATGAATATACTAAAAACAATGCTTGCTTTGTTATAAATGTATCTTCTTTGCAAATTTTATATCTACAAGTGTAAGTTCACCAACAACAAACCAATGTTTCTTGTCTTTTTTTTTAAAGTATTTAAGTATCTCAACACCATCTTAGTTTCAGTAAATAAGAAAGCAAGTAGTGACTTCAGTTTGCAGTTCCTTTAATTTTGTACTCTAAATTATATATAAATGATTTCTTAGCCTAATGGTCTTTTTCTGTCTTCTTATTTTTCTTTTTTCTTTAGCAAATTGTTAACTCTTTTTCCCCTCTGTATTCTGATGACATTGAACATACTGCTGAGATGTGTATTTTATACAAAACTGTATATTATAAACATGTAATCTCTGTATTGTTTGAGAAAAAAAAAAAAAAATAGTAAACATTCTAGGCCGGTTTAAAAAACAAAACCAGCAGGGTTAATAAAGAAAATGCTTGTTAGTACAATAATTTAAATGATAAATGCTATTTTCCTCAGAAATGCTTAGCAGTATGTTGATTTATTTTCATGTTGTTTAGCTGGTGCCGTTATTTTGACCCCGTTTGCACTCTCCATGGCTGGGTTCTCCGCCGCTGGTATCACGGCTGGTTCTTGGGGAGCTGGAATGATGTCATCAGCAGCCATCGCCAATGGGGGCGGAGTGGCTGCGGGAAGTGTGGTTGCACTGCTCCAGTCAGCAGGTATTTACTAAACCTCATTAAGACTATAAATGCCTTAATAAGACAAAAACAATGTAACAAACCTGTATTGGAAATAAATTGGCCTCATAAGCTATGGGTGTAACTGATTTTTTTTTTTTTTTAAATGAAATAATAGTACTTGATTAATATACATGAAGTGTTTTATATTCTAATTACAAAACTGCTATACCTGTTTTATGGGTCATTCTGCAAGGCTTTTAGTTATTGATGTCATAAGGTGTTTGTGTGCTGTCCTTGCTCTCAGGTGCTGCTGGTATGTCTGCAGCTGCAACAGCTGGTGTGGCATCAGTGGGAGGCACTGCGGGGGGTCTGTTAGGAGGAGCTGTTGGTTTGTTGAAGAGGATGAGGAGATAAGAAATGTCCATCAAGCTTCTAATCACAAACACTGACAAAGTCAGTGCAGCTTTGCAATTATAATGTTGAGAAATACCAGCTAAATTATCACAATTTCACAGCAGCTATGCCAATGAATTCAGATTGATGAACATGATTCTCACAGTATTTATATATATTTTTTGCTCATATACGGTCTGCACCTTGTCCATTGCAAATGTTATGGATTGTTCTATTAAAGCTCATTATAATCTTTATTTGAGTTGTGTGTTATGTTGTGAATAAAGTTCACCCCCCTGTGAAACAGTTTCCTTTATTTGTGAGAATATTTTACCCTTATGCTTTCAGCAGTTCCTACATTAAAGTGCTTTTTTTTTTTTTTTTTTTGTAATTGAAAGATTGTTATAATGTTCAATCAACTTTGGGACATACAGGTGCTGGTCATATAATTAGAGTATCATCAAAAAGTTGATTTATTTGACTAATTCCATTCAAAAAGTGAAACTTGTATACTATTAATTCATTACACACAGACTGATATATTTCAAATGTTCATTTCTTTTAATTTTGATGATTATAACTGACAACTAAGGAAAATCCCAAATTCAATATCTCAGAAAATTAGAATATTGTGAAAAGGTTCAATATTGAAGACACCTGGTGCCACACTCTAATCAGCTAATTAACTCAAAACACCTGCAAAGGCCTTTAAATGGTCTCTCAGTCTAGTTCTGTAGGCTACACAATCATGGGGAAGACTGTTGACTTGACAGTTGTCCAAAAGACAACCATTGACACCTTGCACAAGGAGGGCAAGACACAAAAGGTCATTGCAAAAAAGGCCGGCTGTTCACGGAGCTCTGTGTCCAAGCACATTAATAGAGAGGCGAAGGGAAGGAAAAGATGTGGTAGAAAAAAGTGTACAAGCAATAGGGATAACCGCACCCTGGGGAGGATTGTGAAACAAAAATGTGGGGGAGATTCACAAAGAGTGGACTGCAGCTGGAGTCAGTGCTTCAAGATCCACTACGCACAGACGTATGCAAGACATGGGTTTCAGCTGTCGCATTCCTTGTGTCAAGCCACTATTGAACAACAGACAGCGTCAGAAGCGTCTCGCCTGGGCTAAAGACAAAAAGGACTGGACTGCTGCTGAGTGGTCCAAAGTTATGTTCTCTGATGAAAGTAAATTTTGCATTTCCTTTGGAAATCAGGGTCCCAGAGTCTGGAGGAAGAGAGGAGAGGCACACAATCCACGTTGCTTGAGGTCCAGTTTAAAGTTGTAATCAACTCTGGGAAGGCATCATTAATTCTGGAAGGCACTATGAATAAAATGAACATTCCTCAAACATCAACAACGGTTTCTTTGCTATTGTCACCTTTGGCTTGCTCATTGGAGTTTGTAAGCATCATTATTTGGAACAAAATATGAATATGAAAATGGCTAGGTGTTACACTATTTCAGTGCATGGCACGGAGTCAAAGAACAACCTGACACAAAGCAATGGATCAGCCCTTATACAGAGCATGGTAGGCTAAGAAGGGTATAATTTATGCTTTCTGCATGACAAAATTATGTGGACCACACCTAATAAGCAGGTAGAATTACAGTTAGCTTGAAACAAGCTTTACCTCAACTTGGCTTGCATGTATTTTTGTCTAATGAGGGATCAAGCAAACAAAGGGATAGACGGACAAACTACAGGCTGTTGTGCATGATGGGTTCCAGAAAATGTTCCTGTGAGCTTGTTGTATTTTTATTAGTATTATTAGTTTTTTTGATTTATATATTCTGATTTGTAACCAGATGATGAAGTCACCCTTTGCAAATCATTTAAAGCATTTAAAAAAATTAAATCCATGAATGCAGTGCTTATCATGAGTGCCTTTTTGATTATTTTAAGCCGAAAGCAAAAAAGCTCTTTAAGTGTAAGTGCACAATGTAAGACAAAATGTATCGGTGAAACTGCATTTATCAATGCAGAATCTCCAAATAGGCATAACTGTACTGTTTTTTTGTTTTTGTTTGTTTGTTTGTTTTTTGTCGTTTTTACACATAATGCAGGTTACTCGTTGGGGGGAAATGCAACACAATATTAATGCGATGCTTGTCAAACTGTATGCAAATCGATGAACCATCGATGTATATGTATTTGATATAGTTAGTTTTATATTTCCGTGTCTACACTGGACACGAGCGGCGCGACGCGACAAAAGAATAGACACCACTTTGTCACGTCCATGCAGACAACTTAATCAAGCGAGCTGCCGATCCGGCGCTGCTTGGCAGCACATAACTTCAAATATTGAAGATTCATCATATAGACATCTAATAGAGGTAAGGAAGACGGCTCATTAACCACTAAAAACGGTCAGTCGAATGCGATGTTTACCAGATGCTACGATCTTTCACAGACGTCTCCGCAACTTACTTGTGCTATCTGGGTTGTTTATATAAAGCATATACATTTACATTTGACCGATCGTTTCGTTTAAAGCCCTTTGAAGCTGCACTGAAACTATAATTTTGACCTTCAACCATTTGGAGGCCATTGATGTCCACCATAAGGAAAATAATCCTGGAATGTTTTCATCAAAAACCTTAATTTCTTTTCGACTGAAGAAAGAAAGACATGAACATCTTGGATGTCATGGGGGTGAGTAAATTATCAATAATATCAATTATTAATTTTATTTGAAAGTGAACTAATCCTTTAATCATATTCTCTGCATTAACATTAATTATCTTCAACCTGCTGAAATGTTTATTAATATATTTCGCTTCCAAATGCGCATTCTGAATAATAAATAAATATATTTCCCCACTAACCTGCCGCCGTCAAGGGCTTGTCTTCTCATTAGCAGTGTTTTTCTCTTAGTCATATTTCATAGGCTACCTGTTTAATTTACATTTAAATGAATTTAAACGAGCAGAAGAGCATACAAGACATGCACAAACAAACCAAGCTGACGAACAGCAGTATAACCTTTCATATAATAGTTATAATTAATCAAATACTTATGAAGGCGAACCATGGTTTTACTATAGTAAGAGTGTAGTAACTATGGTTAATTTTCGTACGAGCAGTAGGCTGTTGCTTGTATTGGTGCTTTTCTATTCCAGTGTTTGAAATAGTTGAATGAATGTGATAACTGCTTTAACAAAGTTAAATATTTAATTTAATTTGTCTTAAAGAGTAATGCAATGACAGCGCAACTACTTTGCATATTAGGATTTTTGGCATAAATGTGTGAATTACATACAAATGATTGTCAGTGAAAAAATAGCACAGAATAGTGACTAAAATTAAATTATAATATTATGTTTATTCTGATCTTATTCATCACGTCTCACATTGCAGCGTCGCGATCACTAGTAGAGCGCTGACACCCTGTGGTGAAAGAATCACGGCTTATGTTGGATTAAAACTTAAAGTTCCGTTGAGTTTGGAAAGGTCTGTACACGGTAATCATCAGAATATCTCTTCACCTGTCTCTGAATATGTGTAGAATTTAAAATTATCCCGAGGACTCACATTTTAAGAGGCGTTTAGTAAGCTATTTGATAACAGCCCATTGAAAATAGATATAACCGGAAACAACTGAGCCGTAATATATCAAACCGGATGTGCGTCACGAGGCTCAGTGCAATTAGTCCATTGAACTTCGACGGTTGATGATGACGTAGAGCAAGATGCAATTATTATGCCAGTATTGAAGCCTGGTAAAAATGCAGGAGACCCCAGCTCTTACCGCCCAATTGCTATTACGTCTGTGCTTTGTAAAAGTCAAGTCACCATTATTTATATAGCGCTTTTTACAATGTAGATTGTGTCAAAGCAGCTTTACAGTGATAACTGGTACATTATTTTGGCTGCACAGCAGCTCTTAAGGAATAGTGTCAATGCAGGTAGATCAAAGCACTGTTGAATATCAAATGTCAATTGTCAAGTGTCCCCAACTAAGCAAGCCAAAGGCGACAGCGGCAAGGAACCCAAACTCCAAACAATGGAAACAATGGAAGGAATGGTTACTGATAGATTA
The DNA here is from genome assembly GCA_037101425.1 of Elopichthys bambusa. NCBI lineage: Eukaryota > Metazoa > Chordata > Actinopteri > Cypriniformes > Xenocyprididae > Elopichthys > Elopichthys bambusa. Next base: position 11,305,101 of record CM074443.1, read on the forward strand.
GCTTACATTTTGGAGAAACAGGAGTTCTTTACTCCTTATCAAAGTGGTTTTAGAATTGGTAGATCCACAATGGACTCGGTTTTATTATTAGATTTAGATATTAAAAGAGCTTTGGCTAATAAGGAAGCAGTTGTGGGAGTTTTTTTTAAATATTGAACATCGTATGACATGGTATGGAAGGAGGGGCTGGTGTTTAAATTGTCTGAGGCAGGGATTAGAGGTAGGATGTTAAATTGGATAAATAATTTTATGAAGAAGTGCAGTATTCAAGTGAAAGTAGGTGTATCTCTTTCCAGTGTGGAAAAGGTGGTAAATGGAACCCCCCAGGGTAGTGTAATTAGCCCAGTGTTATTTAATGTGATGATAAATTATATTTTTAGTAAATTGGAAGGGAATTTTGGTTTGTCATTATTTGCTGATGATGGGGCTGTATGGAAAAGAGGGCGTAATTTGAGGTATATTTATGAACAGTTACAGCAGGCAATTAATAGAGACTTGGGCAGAGGGATTTAAAATTTCAGTCTCAAAATCCAAATATGTAGTATTTGGTTTTAAAAGAGATAATCCAGAACAGGGATTAAAGATTTATAACCCACCCATTGAAAGGGTTAAATCATTTAAATTCTTGGGAGTTTGGTTTGAGGAGAGAATGTCTTGGAGGGTATACATATATCAAATAGTCAAAAGATGTGAGAAAGTTATTAATATTTTAAGATGCCTAGTTGGAAGAGACTGGGGTGCGGATAGAGATACATTAATTATGATTAACAGGGGAATTATCAGATCCAATATTGAATATGGATGCATGGTTTATGGGTCTGTAGCACCATCTGTTTTAAGGAAATTGGAGATTATTCAAGCTAAGGATTTAAGAATTTGTAGTGGTGCTATGAAAACAACACCAATTAATGCACTGTTAGTTAAAATGGGAGAGACTACATTGAAGTTAAGGAGGACTAAGGTATCTCTGAACTATTGGTCTAGGCTCTGCAGTCTTAAATGCATAAACCCGGCTAGAAGTTTATTCGATGAACATTGGGAGTTTCAGATAAGGGGTGGAAGGGATAGAAAGGGGAGCATGATTTACACTGTGGACAAGAGAGCTCAAGAATTGGGTATGAAAGATTTTATAATAGGACCTGCAGTGTGTTGGTCTCCAATCCCACCATGGTTTCTGCCAGAGCCTACAGTTGATTTTTCATTGCTAGATCAAATGAGGGAAGATAATGGTGATCCTGTAGCCTTGGTCTATGAACATTTAAAAGGAAACTGGTCAAACTGTGTGCAGATATTTACTGATGGTTCTATGATCCCACTCAACAGAAAATCAGCAATAGGGATAAGTATCCCTCAATTACGTTTTAAACTCTGACATGTTACCAGATAACATGTCAGTCTTTTTGACAGAACTAGTAGCAATTTAGTGGGCCCTTGGGTGGGTGGAGGGACAAAGACCTGGGGAAAATGTTTTATGTTCAGATTCCACTGGAGCACTAATGGCAATAAAGGGTAGGAAGAGTGAGGCTAGACCAGATTTAATATTAGAAATTCTTGTAGCGTTAAATCGGGTGATAAAAATGGGAAACACAGTGGGTTTTATGTGGGTTCCAGCACATGTAGTGATTCAGGGGAATGAAGAGGCTGATGAGATGGCAAAAAAAAAGCTACACACAAGAGTGAAGTTGATTTAAACGTAATGTATGGAAGAGTTGACTGCAAGAGTATTATACAGCAAAAAATATCACAACTATGGCAGAAAAAATGGGAAGAAGGGAATAAGGGCAGGCATTATTTTTCAATTCAGCCTACATTAATGCACACCACTCACAAGATTAGAGAGGAGGGATAGTGTGGCGTTCACAAGATTAATTGGGGCATTGTGCACTGAATTATGGGCTGGCAATGACTGGCAAGCATCCAGATGGCAGATGTTTGTGTGGAGAGTTGGAATCTGTGAAGCATGTAGTAATGGAGTGTGTAATTCATTATGATGCAAGAATCCGCATGTTTTCTGATCTGTTGGAGTCTCACCTATATCTTTGAATCAATTCTTGAAAAAAGAATGGTTGTAAACTTTTTACTTCACACTGGGCTTTATTTGAGGATTTAATATATAAGATGGAGTTGTTCCGATGACCTGAGGAGGGCAGCAATACACCTTTGAAGCGTCTAAGCTGCCGCAAATTACACAAGAAGAAGATAAAGAAAAAGACATAGAGCAAGAACACAAGCCCTGTGTCCCAATGTCCATACTATCCATCCTAAATAGTATGTGAGATTAAAATAAGTGTGTCCCAAAGCATAGTATATTGAAAAAGAGTATGCCAAAAGTCCCCGGATGGTCTACTATTTCCGGTAGATTTTTTTTTATTTTATTTTTTTTTTATTTAACATCAAGAACAAGAACAAACAAAATATACACCTACAATGGCATTGTCAAAAATAGTTAAATGAGTATCAAGCAAGGCACATATCAGTTAAATAAATATTAATAAAAGAAAAATACATATATTTAATTTAAAAAAAAAATAATAATAAAATAAAATAAGATGGGGTCTCTTCATTCCTCTTCTAAGAGATCAAGTTCTCTTATTATTCCAGCAAATTTCTGGGCCTTTTTCATTTTCATACATTCCAATGATGGAAAGTAATTACAAATAAAGTCTTTTTTGAATACAGAAAAATAAGGTTTTGTCTTCATACATTTGCATTTATGAATGAAAAATTTTCCCAGAATCAACATTACATTAATAAAAAAAAAAAAAAATTTTATCATCCAACAGCATTCCAAACATAATATGTTTCCTAGCAAAAGTGGGCGGTGAATGAATCTTTGTCTCCAACCAATAATACATATCTTCCCAGAAAATATTTGAAAACACAAGAAAAATAAAAGATGATCAGTTGTCTCTATATCAGCTCGACAGAAAATACAGGAATTTTCTTCAAAATTAAACCGTCGTCTTAAAAATTCACTTGATGGATATATATGGATTGAATATTTTAAAATGAGTTTCCTTAGCTTTAGGAGCCACTGGAAAGCTAATATGGGGATTCTATGTGGAGTAGGAAATCAATTCCACCCAATTTTTAAATAAAGCTCTGGGAATACAAAACCAGAAACTAGTTTCATTTGTTATAAAAAATTTTAAACCATTTGCCCTTCAACATTCTATTTATACTAAAATAACTGACAGTTATTTAGTAAAGTATGGGGCTAACCAGAGCTATGCTATGCTAGTATACTTGTACTATGCTAAACACTAGTATGAGCACTCATATCCCATACACTGCACAACCATGAGTGTTTCTATAGACAGAATAAAACAGCAGGAAGCAACACTGTCTTTTCTCCTCTTTATTCTGAACACAGAATAAGAATTACACAAGCAAGGCCAGATCGCCAACTCCCTCCTGTACACATATCTCTCCATGATGGTGAGAACCACACTTTTTATAACCAGGTGGTAAATGAACCAAACCCACTCAAACTAACTTGAACATAAACACATATAACTTTGCTAAAGCAAAAACCCAACCATCTTGCTTAAATAATGCATAAAGCAACTCAAAACAAACAAATACCCATAATGCAACCAGCTGCTGGTGTTGAATGCTGGGTCATTACAATACAATAGAAGTCAAAGGCTTGTAAACCACCATTTTCGTAGTCTTGTATAAGTTGTGCTCTCTTTATGTAGTGCACGCGTTTTCTCCATATAAAATTGAAATTAATTTGATTAATGGTCTTAATAGCTCTATTAGAAATAGAAAGACAAGATGCAGGATAAATACACCTAGAAAGACTTTCCATTTTAGTTAAATAAATCCTTCCAAAAACAGACAAATCCCTTTGCATCCACGCATCAAGCCTGCCTTTGCATTCATTCCATCTATTCCAAATATTTTGCTTTTCCATCAAGACCTTGTCCTTAGAAATGTTTATGCCTAAATATCTGACACTCGACTTAATCTGAATATTATATACAGTTTTAAGAGGGCATTCGTGTATGGTAATAATTTCACATTTGCCAATATTAAGCTTTAAACCTGAAAATTTGGAAAAATAATTAATTATATCAATTACTTTAGGAATTTGGTTAAGATCTTTTAAAAATAATGTTGTATCGTCAGCCAATTGACTAAGTATAATTTTCTGTCCAAACACATTTAAACTTTTAACATTTGACTTTTTAATTAGGAGAGCCAACATCTCTGTAGCCAGAATAAATAATGAGGGTGAGATAGGGCGGCCTTGTTTAACTCCTCTCTTGACATCAAATCTGGGTGAAGTACCTGTTGGTAGGGCAACTGAGCTATTGGTATTTGTATAAAATAATTGAATAATATTACAGAAATTTACACCAAACCCATACATTTCTAAACATTTAAAAATAAAAGAATGTTCTAACATGTCAGAGGCTTTATAGAAATCTAAAAATAAAATAACCCCATCATCCTCTATTTCTTGATTATACTCCATTAAGTCCAGAACCAATCGAATATTATTATGTATAGATCGGCCTTTAATGAATCCAGTTTGTGTCTCCCCAATAATTTTGGATAAGTTGTGTTTCAAGCGGTTATTATATATGTGGGTTAGTAATTTATACTCGTTGTTCAGTAAAGTTATAGGTCGTAAATTGTCCAACAATCTACAATCTTTTCCTGGTTTGGGAATAAGTGTGATAAGACCTTGTCTCATTGAACTAGGCAAAATCAAAGTTTTAGTCATTTCCTGAAAAGCCGCAAAAAGAAATTCCCTTAATAAGACCCAAAAATGGCAATAAAAATTAGACGTAATACCATCTGGACCAGGTGATTTATCTCATGACAAACACATAACAGCAGAATCAAGTTCTTCAATTGTTAATTCTGCATCACATATCTTTTTAAATTGTTCATCTATGCGAGGGACAAATTGTCCAATTTTTTCAGAGAGAGAATTAGGGTCTAATATTGAAGAGGATGACGAATATAAAAATTGATAAAAGTTGGCGACTTCTTTAGCATTTCCGGTAGAAGTGTGTATCCGTGCACACTATAAAGGCCAATATTGCCCACAACCCATTGCGCTTTGGATGAGGATTCAGTTTAGTACTACAAACACGAGTAAAAAGTGTTAAAAAAATAAAATAAAATAAAAAACTACAAAACATATGCGCGACCGACAGTGAGAGGTGACTAATAATCAGTTTAACCTGATAGAAAATATTTAATGTTATCCGTGTTATATTTTATCTGTAATACCAATGTGGACTTTTATAAAGATTTGATTGGCCATTAACTTTTAAATGCATCATTATGCATTAATATGAGGAGAGTTCTCCACATGAAAGACCCGCGACTGCATATCAACGTGGTACTGCATTTCTCTCTGATATACGGTAGGAAATTAGCTAAATGAAATGTGGAGGATAATTGGCAGGCCAGTTCACGGTGACAGGATGCGACTGAGAGCAAAGACGCAATTGTATGACGTGATAGTAGGGTAGACTGGGTACAGTTGGTACACTTTTTGCTTTTTTTTTTGTTACCACACCAAAACTAGGGACTGAAAAGAAGTGATTTTTCATATGACATTTCCTTTACTTGTCTACTAAAATATTAATAATTATTAACATCCATAAGTAGGTCATATTTGTCTAAATTAGCTCATAAACACAAGAAGTAGGGTACAGTTGGAACAGTACCCGAGTACAGCTGAAACACCCATCCAGAATGCTGTAAAGCTGCCTAACCAATTCACTGCAAACGTAAAATACCTTTAAAAAAATGAGAATTCAACAGTTTTTATTTCCATTCAGTATTTTATTTGATTATTTGTTTAGTTAAAAGTGGTTAATTTGTAAAACATTGTACAGTAATGGAAAACAGCGATACAATATTTAATTTCAGTTCATCATTTTAATATTAACAGTTGAAAAGCTGAGTAACAGTAAAAAAAAAAAAAAAAAAAAACATTGAACAATTGCAAACAGCAATAATAAAACAGATTAAATCTATTAACTTGTGATCTTACATCGTGCAACTAAACTGCATGTGCCGCAATAGGATTCTGTAGTGCGGATACATTTGGTACATTGTGTCTCAACTGTACCCCGCTGACCACCTCGAACATTTCTCTAGATTTTACGATGACCTTGCATGACACAAAGTCATGCAATATGTTAGTTTTTAGAGCACAGATTAAGGTTTACGAAAATGTCAGTTAACTTTAACAGTCATGTAAGGATGAGAAGCTATTCAATGTGGAAGGGACGTGGTGAAGTGAAAAAAATACCTTAGAAAGAAAAACCTTTCGCCGATATCTTCGGACTGGAGAAGCGCATGTACTTCAAATTTCCCACGATCGAAAAGGGCGCTAATACGCATGTGCATATTGAGAAACAGCCTTGGACCCAGAAACGGCGTTGCTTACAAGCGAATACCACGTCTCGCTGACGTCGCCACACCCCTTACTTGGAATGAGCAGCTTTCAGTTTCAGTTTTCTTTCGTTTCACTGGCACTCCTGTGCTACGAACTTCTAAAAAAAATTCATGAAGCGCGGTAAGTAGTAGTTATAAGGTAGGAGGTATAAACTCATTTCACATTCGATTATTTAAATAGGCTGTTGATATAATGGATGGTAGTGTAGCCTAAATAGCTTAACAATTACAAATAAACAACATAAATGTTCAATCTGATAAAATCGTAATATTTGTTTAGATATTTGGTGTTCTTAAAATTATAGCCTATTTGAGATTGTAGGAGAAATGTGTTATGTAGGCCTATAAAGTAGGCTATTTATTTACACGAATTTCGACTCCCTGCCAAATTATCATGTGACACTATTCATATTCATATTCAGGCTATTCATATTCATGTGACACTAACACGAAAACGGACTTCATTCGCGTCAGAGGAAAGCATATTTACTCTGTCTGAATCGTTCCCTATTTTCTATATAGCAAGGCCGTAACCACGTCTTGAACATTAGGGGGGGACCTTTTTTTTTTTTTTTTTTTTTTTTAATAAAGCATAAACTGCAGAAACTGAAGTGTGATGTGATGTCATGAAAATCCGTGATCCATTTTAGCGGAAGTGAGAGACTAAGTTTTGAATGCTTATATCTCCTAAATGTGAATTTTGTCATTGTTTTGGAACACACCAGCTTATTCATAACATTAAGGCTAACATATTCATACTAAAAGCTAAAAAAAAATTGATTTCAGGGGGACTTTAAAGTTAGTACCAGATTTGCCTAATTCTAACCCTACTCCTAATCCTAAACCTACCAGGGGGTAATAATCTGGCAGGGGTCAGAATTCGGCACAACACCTGTACCCGTTTTAAGCAAATAAGATTTTCCCAAGAGGATTGTGTTACAAAATAACAGACACAGACATTCTTCCTCCATTTTACAATATAACTTGATACATCAGAGAACAGACATTGTTGTAAACAAATTGTTGTTGTAAATAAATTCTTCAGTGATTTCTTCAGGTTTATTCTTTTTCAGGACTGTTAACCATATTTGGGGTCACAGCTGGGGCAGGTAAAGTTGTTCTGAGTTCTGTTTCTTCAAATGAAACCATATCAGTTGTACAGAAGATAGTTATTGCTGTTTGCGTCCATTAGTTGGTGCAGTTGCATTAGCTCCGGTGGCGCTCACCATGGCTGGATTCACCTCTGCTGGTATAGCAGCAGGTTCTTTGGCTGCCAGCATGATGTCATCAGCAGCCATCGCCAACGGAGGCGGAGTGGCTGCAGGGGGTTTGGTCGCGCTCCTCCAGTCAGCAGGTAGCCGATTTATGTTTTAAAGTGTAAAGGAAGTTGTGCTAGTCTTTTCTTTCATATTGTGACGTAGGCCATATCCAGATGAAACATCTTTTCGAATGAGAGAAAATGTAGAGTGGGACAAGATTTTATCCGTTGGGAATTGTGGGATGGTTGTGGTTTGCTATTGCTGTGATCTCAGGTGAGTGACAGGTTGTCCTGTCCTCGCGCTAGTAAACACATCATCAGAGAACAGAAGAAATGTTGCTGAAAGAAGGCGGGGAACCTATTTTGATTAAATATTAACAGGCACATAAATAAAAAAATGACGCTAACTGATAATTTATTTATAATAAATATTGAAATATAAGTCACCATAAAATAAGAGTTGATCACTCTTGTTTTTAAAGTGCCTTACAAATAAATGTAGGCTATCAAACCTGATTTTAAATAAATAGGCCGTGTGGGACAAACTATGAAGTGCCTTTTCCATTTTAAAGCAATAGCTCACCCAAACATATAAATGTCCATTATTTCCTGACATTAAAAAAATTTTCAAGAACATCTGTTGGTGATTTAAAGATTGTCCCCTCTTTTCAGAGGTGTAAAGTCCAGGTTCAGATAGTATAAGTCCTCCTCAGAATTTTGTTCTGATCACCTGGATTTGCTAAGTAGCACAGTTTTTCAGCCAGGAGGTAGAACTAATTAGTGAAATCAGCTGGCTGAGTTCATGGGTGGAATAAACATATGCCAGGACTTTTATTTTCTGACCACTGGACTTTACACCTCTGCCTCCTTTTAATGTTCACCCTGGTCAGGTGCTGCTGGACTGTCTGCAGGTGCGGCAGCAGTCGTGGCATCTGTGGGTGGAGCAGCAGGAGCTGTAGTAGGTGGAGCTGCAGATTTGCTTTATCATTCCAAGAGTTCACCTGAGGAGGAAGATGATGAAGAGAAGATGATGAAGAGAAGGAAGAGAAGGAAGATGATGGCAATGAAGAGAAGGAACACGATAACGATGAAGAGAAGGAACACAATGATAAGAAGGAAGATGATGAAGAGTGTTGTGGTTTCTGCTGTTGTAAAAAAAATGTATAAAAAATATCACAAAAATGCATTAGTGAAAATGTTTTAACGCATTTAACCCCGAGACCTATAGGTCATCTGACATTCAGTTGACTGATGATGAATATGATGCAGGGCAGTGATATAGCCTATAGAATGCAGTTAGAATCTTCACTGCTAAATAAAATGTGCTTTCGTGCTTTGGTAGAGATGGACGCGCTCAGTGCTTTTCACATCAACTATTCAGTGTTAATAATTTTGCCTCTTTGACAACAACTCAGTTTGAAACCTGCAATTGCAGTTGTTTGTGTAATTATTCTTTTAATAATTAATTCTTTCCGTGCTTTGTGCCTTGGCATACGGAGCCCCGCACATGACATGCAAGAAAAAAAATTAAATCGTGCGCACAATTTACTAATTAATTCCCTCGATTTACTAAATTGTGCGCACGATTTACTATTTCGTTTCCTCGATTTATAAATCATGCGCATAATTTATAAATCGAGGGAACGAATTAGTAAATCCTGCGCACGATTTAGCCTACTATTGGCACGGCTCCTCAGTGCAGATGAATATAATGTTTGCTGTCAATCACCACATCGTTGTGGATACTGTACTTCAGAATCACAGATTGTAGTCTTGGAAGTATGTCCAAAATAAGGATTTTTACCTGAATATATCATCTGAACAAGTATGTCTGCCACTTTTGTTCTGACTGAGGAAAAAAAAGCATTACAATAAATCGCGCTGCCAATGGTGATTAAATCTAAGTATCGCTTAGCTCAGATCACGTCAAACCGTGCAAATTAATGTTATATTTTGTTCTCAAGTTGTTAATGTTAACAACATAAGCATTGCTTGACTATGTGTATTTAGTGTTGTATTAGTGTTACCAATAGATTTTAATTTCTGTACAGTCTAATCTCTAATGTTAATTTGTCATACCATACAATCCGCCATCAAAATTATGAGTTTAATTATTCCAGCTGTTGTGAGAAAAGGATATAAATGATCCACCTCACATGCGATATAGCCTACTAGCTGGGACTTGTTCTTTATGTAAACAGATGTGACATAATGACGCAAAGACGAGCGGCGACATGCTCGAATTTTTCCGCGAAAACCCACCAGTATCACTCGAATTATAAAACATTATTACAAGCTTACCGTTGTGAAGCGGGTTAAGGTAAGGAGATTGTTTTGAACACTGGCTGGTTATGTACATGGTCAAAAATTGATTTTGCATCATTTTTAACCAAAAAAAAGTTACGGACAGCAGCTTTAAATATGCTACTAGCCAAAAATTTTGTTAAATACTCACTGATAGCTATTTATGGAAAGCGATAATAATAGGCTAATCCTTTCTTCAATTAATATCTGACAATGTTTTATATCAGATACATATTCACTGGCTCCTTACTTTTATGTATTACAGGAGAAATTGGTGAATTTATGCTTTAATCCAACAGATCTGATTCTCTGAACTGTGATGGCAGCACCCGCATTATAGAATGACATGATTTAAACAACAAAACAATATAATTTGTACGAATTCATACGACATCGCTCGTATAAATTTGTACGTTTTTTTGTTAAATCATATGTAGACTATTTTACAAGTTGCCAAATTCGTACGAATGACCTACCTCTTACCACGCCCCTAAACCTACCCCTTACTGGGGTTAAGACAAATCTTATGAATTCAGTGATGTTGTATGAATTCGTACGAATTAGCCACCTCGTAAAATACGTGCTCTCGTGTTAATGATACGCTCTGGGCATGCGTCGTTTAAGAAATGCCATAGTAACTGCTTCAAGTGAACTATAAAAATGTAAAGCCGTGTCTAAAAGCTGCAGTCGTGTTTTATTGGTTGAAATGAATGGAGAATATCTCATATTTGTCCGTGGCTGCTTAGCGACTATATAGCCTGTTCATGATAGGCTATAGTTAACAAGTTTGTGAATATTTTGAATAAAAAAAGGAAAAACGAAAGAAAGGTGTTAGGCCTACATTTGTCGTACAGCGCTATTGTTCCTGCGTGAAGCGGCGCCCACAACATATTGCGCACATATTATGAATTCATTTAATAAACTTAGTAGGCTAACCTAACTTTCTTAGCCTTCAGTAAATTAACTTCTCTAAGAAAATTATTCATAAAAGATATGTTTACTTTCAATTGCATATTTCCATATTGATAAAAAAAATCAAGATATAGCCTAGTTCACCCAAAAATTAAAATTCAGTCATCATTTACTCAACCTCATGGTCCAAAAGTTTGTGTAATAAATTCTATGTTGAATCAAATAAAATATTTTCTTCTGAATCTACTTTTTGTAATGTCTATTTGATGCTTTACAGTCTGTCACTGGCAATTCTAGTTGCATTTTTCATCAATTAATTTAAATTATCCTTTGACTATGTTCTGGCCCGCCATCCAGTGGCGAAACATTTTTTTGGCCCGATGCCAAACTTAATTGCTTGCAATTATTGAAAATGCAGGTAGGCCTTTCAACTTATGAAGGATGCACTTTGTTTTTTTTCTCTGGTTTATAAAAAAATAAATATTTGTTGTATGTGTGGCTACAGTTTGTGGGAATTTTTCCATTTACCTTGAACTAAATAAATAGGCCAACAAAGACTACGCAGTAAGCAAACAGCAACTGATATGAATCAGAAGCTCCAGTGTTAGTTCCGCTTTATTTGTTTGTGTTTTGCTTTCGGTTTCCTTTCTTGAAAAATAGCCGCCCAGTGAGTTATTAGGAAAAATTCTCACACATCTTTAAAGGGCTCAGAAAAAAAAAAAAGCAAGAACATCCGGTTTGTTCGCTTTACTGGAGTTCCTTAAATACCTTCTAATTCTAATTCTTTAGTTGTTTACACCGTTATCAACAGAAATCTTTATTTAATATAAAAAATTGTAAATTTAATGTAATGAAATATGTTTTCATATACACATGGTTGTATGCATGGAATATGTGGCCATTTTAAACAAACTATCTGCTACGTCCTTATCTGCAATGCAGCCATCTGACCAACAGATGTCTCTCTCTCACCCCATCTGATGTTAGTTTCGATTCCTTTGAAAAGAACGCTATAAAAGCTTGCCTCTCACACTGCTAAGCTACATTAAGGTAAAAGGTCAGTGTAAAGCAAGGGCATTCTGAGTTTGTTCGCTTTAATAGAGTCGACCTAAAATGGATCCCTGTAAGTATCTTTTATTATAACTGTATAATTTTAAATGTTTATCAACAACTGACAGTGTACTTGTTTTTTCCATCTATCCTCTAGTTACAGTTATTGCAACTGGTGCAGCAGCAGGTAAACATGTAAAAAAAAAAAAAAAAAAAAAAAATGTAAAAAATATATATGTTGTTGTTGTTGTTTTCTAAGACATGTTTATAAACGCTACTTAAATATCCTAATTGAACTTAGACCTCCTGGCTTAATCTAAGCCCTGTTTGTGAAACCATGCCTATATTTTCTATCTGCTGTTTTATGTTACTTTGTCAAAATCAACAATATAGATAAAATCAAAAGTTGTATTAATATTATTTAATGGGCTTACGCTAACATTAATTAACAATGACTAACGTTAACAAAGATTAATAAATAGCTACTGTAGCAATGTGTTGCTCGATGTTAATTCCAAACATACCAAAATGTTTTAGTGCATATATAAATAATTTTAATGGAATTTATCATTTCCACCAATAGCCGGAGCAATTGCTGCAGCTCCTGCTGTTCTAGCAGCGGCCGGTTTCACCGCAGGTGGAATTGCTGCAGGTTCAGTTGCCTCCACTATGATGTCCGCTGCTGCCGTGGCTAACGGAGGAGGGGTCGCAGCTGGAGGCTTGGTAGCAACTCTTCAAGCCGCCGGTGAGCCAAATATATGGAATAACCAGTTTAACAATAAATCTGATTTATTCAAGTGGCAAATAGGCTACACAAACTCTTTCAACTGACATATTTCATGTCATTAGGTGCTGCTGGAATCCCTTTGGCAGGTCAAGCCATCGTGGGCACTCTGGGAGCCGCTCTTGGGGCCGCTGCCAGCATGGCTAGCAACTGTACTGTGTAACTACTTTAAATCTGTGAATTTATATATGTTTCTAAAAAAAAAAAAAAAATCACTATCTCACTGTCTGTATAAGTGATCAACATCACATTGGCATATCTGTATCTGTAGCTAAGTTTAGGTGTAGGGGGGGATGTTTATATGCAAATAAAATAAAAAATAAAAATAGTCTCTTTCTGTCATTTCTTTAGTTATCGTGAACTTATTTTGTGTAATTTGACTGCTCAGAGTTACTCACTTGAACTGTCGTTAGGGGAGTTTTCCTGAATAATGAAGAGTTCCTCGGATTGGAGGAACACTCCGGAGCCATAAGGCACTCAAGCAACTTCGATTTATATTTCAAGTGCCTCAAACCATGTCCCCTGATGGGGTTACTGGAGAAACCATTGACAGTCTTTAGAGTTCTTGCAGAAGCATATAGGTTCTGTGTTGTGAATTCTTCATAGAAATTAAAGGTTGTCCAAATGATTCCACCATGTGGTTCCACAAGGGATGCATTTTGTTCCTGGCTTTATGTCAATATGTGCCAGTTTTAAACAGGGGAGAGCGTGGACGGTTGCAACATGGGGCAGTTGCAACATGGCTTATTTATGGGGGTAGAATTGTAGCAAAATTCCAAATAAATAGATTATGATCCACAAATAAATGTAAAGATATTCACAAAAAATAATCCTATGCACAAATGAAAAGAATGAGATCCACAAATATATGTTAGGGGTTTCACAAAAATTAACTGAATTCACAAATAAATAAAATGAGATTTGCTAATAAAAAACATTCACAAATATGATTTTATGTCACAAGCACAATTCTGCCTGCATTTATTTGTGAATCACCACCTGTACATTTGTGGATCGCTGCACGCATTTGTGGATTCTGAAACAATTCTAGCATCACGGCTGCCGACAAATCCACAAATAGGTCGACTCCACCCACCGACTACTCAAGCCAATCAGATAACGGCCACGTTGCGCTGACCAATCACAGCACACTTTCGCTACACCCAATCACGTTTTGCTTTACAATCGGGGGCGGTCTCGTCCTGCATTGACTTAGAAAGGAAGTAGAGGGTTCTTAAAGCTGCAGTCCGGCATTTTTCCTCTTTGTCGCCATCTCTGTTTGAAACCTGCAATTGTTATCGTTACATGCGTTGTGCTTCGGCACGACTCCTTAGCGGATGAATCTAATGTTTGCTGTCAACCATTACACCGGTGTGGATGCTTTACTTCAGAATCACAGCTTCAGATCAATTCGAACGATGCGCCCATGGTGGAACAGTACGGAGCCTCTTTCAGAGTCTGTTCCCGCCCCGATTGTAAAACAAAACGTGATTGGTTGTAGCGAGAGTGTGCTGCAATTGGTCAGCGCAACGGGGCCGTTGTCTGATTGGCTTGAGTAGTCGATGGGTGGAGTCAACCTATTTTTGGATTTGTCTGCAGTCATGACACTAGAATTGTTTCAGAATCCACAAATGCGTGAGGTGATTAACAAATGCACAGAAAGCAATTCACAAATGTACAGGTGGTGATTCACAGATAAATGCAAGCAGAGTTGTGCTTGTGACATAAAAACATATCTGTGAATATGTTTTTTATTAGCAAATCTCATTTTATTTATTAATTCATTTTTGTGAAACTCCTAACATATATTTGTTGATCTCATTCTTTTCATTTGTGCATACGATTATTTTTTTGTGACTATCTTTACATTTGTGGATCATAATCTATTTGGAGATTAGCTACAAATCTACCCCCATACTTATTCCTCTAATCAGAAATGAGCTAGAGTGATGATACTCATACTGCACATGCTCAGCTAGTCCCTGCTAGTCCCAGAAAGCAGCCATGTAACCATTACTTCTGCAAAAAACAATACTTTTGAAGCAATTTTTTTTTTTTTTTTGCATGCTCAGAGTTTTTGTCATACTGTCTTTTTACATACTGACATACTGTCATGTTGACATACTGTCAACATTTTTTTTTTTTAAATAAAGAAATTGCAAAATGATGTTAAAGAATGATTTTTATTACATTTTATTGAATGTTCCAACTGTCTCTGTGGACTGTTGCAACCATGCTCTCTTATGGGGTCAGTTGCAACATTTAACTTTGTCTACTCAAGTATAAATTGTATGTATTATCATATGTACACATGTTACAGCAGTGTGGGTGGGTAGCTGACAGATGGGTTTAATATATTTCAGACAGGACCACTTTGGCAAGTTTATTGAAACACAAGTTATCTTTGGCAGTATGGTTCCTTATGAGGGTTCTTGCTCCGAAATTAATTGAACATACAGCTTTAACATTAACCCCCCATGGAACCATCAGCTCAGAAGTACATAGACAATTAAGACACTTTAGTAATGTCTTTAAAAGCGAACAGTGGTAATCTTGGATGTGGCAGTGGGACGTATATACTGCTTGGTTATGAGGATGAGTGTCTCTCAGCAGAGAGGTCCATGCCAGCTAGGACTTGAAAGCCTTAGTAATCTGAAACAAAAGAAGACAACAACCAGAAGGTGCACAGTAATATGCTCATGCTTATAATGGGGAGGGAGGGTTGCAAACAGTTTGAGCATACTTACCGAGCAGTAATGCCACGTATTTACAGTGCACAGCATAAATGAGTACACCCTATCTGAACAAATACAAAAGATGTATTTTCTTTATGATCACTAATACAATTAATGGAAAGATGGCAAAACTAAAATGTATTAAACATATACATAATAAAAACTGAGAAATATATGTCATTAATAGTCATAAAATAAGTAAATTAGCCAATTTTTGTTTAAATTAAGGATTGCAGAAATGAGTACACCCTAGATTTAATTCAACAAATGTATAATATTCTAGCACTTAGTATGCCCTTCATAATTTTCAATGTACTGCTCTGACCTTTCTTGGCACGGAGTGTACAAGTTCATGACAAATTGCCACATCTATCCTGTTTAACTGCTGGATGATGAGCTCCTTAAATGCCCTGATCTTTAACCCTCTACCGCACACATTATGATAGACTTAAAGAAAAAAATATTTGACTCTTTTTCTTTTCTTAGAATGGCTTAACTTGAAGTGCTGTAAAAAAAAAAAAAAAAAAAAAAAATATTTTCTTTATGATATGTTGCCATATGGCAACAACATACAATAGTGGAAATAACTTAGAATAAGTGTAAGTGTATATAGTTAATATTTTTTTTTGTATTGAATCAACTGGTGCTATTATAAGCTTTAACAGTAATTATAAACACCTTATACATACTTTCCAACATCTTGTGCTTTTATTTATTCCATTCTTTTTTGCTGAATAACGCTTTATATTCTTTGAATTTCATTATATTTTTCATGAATATGATTTAAATTTAAAATGTATACAGTTAAAAACAAATATAATACTGTTCATCATGTATCATAAAACACTGACATAAACCAAAAACATTGCAGTTCATGAAAATTCAACATTACGCAATGTTATGAGAGGAAAATTATGAACATGAACCCCCCATAATCCTTGAAACTTCACCTTTTTTTCTGTACGAAACTTCACAAAGCAATTTTTTTCAGAGGTGAGGCACAGGTACACATCACATTTGGTGCACTTCACCCTAACAATACACTTACAGCCACTTGCACCTGCCTTTTTGAGACACCATGGTAGGCCAGTGGTTGGTCTGGTCCAGTAGTACTGGCTGTGGTGGCAGTGGGCAGGCAGGTCTCCGATGTTGATTTAATCCATAATAAAAATGCCATGGCAGTCCTTAACCCTCTACCGCATGGTGTTGCCATATGGCAACATACTCTTTGTGTTAATTTACTTGCCACTGTGTCTTGAAGAGAACATTTTTGTTTTGTTTTTTTGTTGGTAAGAGAAGACTTTAGTTTAGCAAATGATATGCTGTGGTTAAGTCACATAACATGCCATTTTTTTCTGTGGCGTGATTTCTGACAGACTGACGTCTCTTGTCGGTAGTTGCTGAAAGCAAACTAAAACGTCAGTAACAAACAAGGACCAGTCCATGTCACATTCACAAAAAAATTGGTAACATCATCTCAGGTAAGTTATGATGACATATTCACCACTCAAAAAAGTTTTTATGAAATTAGTTTTTGGTAAATCAATAAAATGTCTGTGTTGCCAAACGGCAATACTGTGCAATAATGGAATGACATTATTGTAATAGCTTAGCTAGCTAGCAAAGGTCAGCTGCAGTCTGTTAAGCTGTAACAATAACAACATTAATGCTAGTGATATAATGTTGATTAGTCGTATGTTAATGGGGAGTGTTGCTCAACTCGTCTCTAGAGAATCCCCACAGGTGCTCACAGTGTTAAGATTGAGTGCAATACATGTCCACAGAAGGTTTTCCACCTTGGGAGAATGCATATCCTCATTGTCATGTTGAAAAAATGCCCAACAATGCAGGGAATGAGGAAAGGGTAACATCTTCTGTTTCAAGTTTGTGTAATAAATTACACAGTGGTGTGTGAATTCATGACAGCATTGATAAAGCACAACTCCCTCACACCTTCAGCACTCATACATCCCTATATAAGAGCTTTACTACCACTGAACTGTACTGTGGGAACCAGGCACTTCTCACTGTACTCCTCCTCTAGCAACACCATAACATTTTGGATGCTGTTAGATGAGAGCAGAGTATGGATTCCCAGAATCTATATTTTGTAAATATGGGCTTTGGACATGGCTAACTGACTTTATTGTGCTTCGGCTACAGTAGGTAGTTCCAGTGAAAACAACAACCATGCATGTCATTTCTGCAGGCTGCATCTTACTCTGTGAGATAAACAGTCACTCTTTTCATGGCAAGACACTCGCTTGGTATTTCTCTTGCTCTTTGTCTAGCAAAAATCCCTAAATGAAAATGAAATTTCATTCACTAAATGAAAGCTTAAAATGAATGCCTGATTATTTCAGGGGCCTTCACAAGTCCATTGTTTTTGAATTTCTGTGTTACTTTTGCTATATTTTCACACTTAAAACAATGATTTGGTAATCCTCTTGTACCACCGTCCTCTTTTGTGCTAAGAAATAAGTCTCCTGACAGTTCTCTCCCAAGTGGTTCCATTGTTGTCAGCATTAAGTCTGAGAATGACTCAGTGGGCTATATAACACTTTTAATTGTCAAGAAATTACTTCTCTTTAAGTGTTTTGGTTCAACATATTTCAACATACTTGATCAAACAATGCCTTAAACTTACACCAGAAATTTTTATGAGGGTGTACTCATTTTTGCTACACAACATTTTATCACCTTGATAAGAAAATCTTATTTTCCTGAAAAATTTTGACATGCTTCTTTGGTAATTGATTAAGCAGACTTGCTGGAACATTATATCTTTAAAGAACCCTAACATGTCTTCTAATTAACTGAGTAATTACTGACTTTCAGAATTTCCAGAGAGGGTGTACTCATTTATGCTG
Organism: Elopichthys bambusa; assembly: GCA_037101425.1. NCBI lineage: Eukaryota > Metazoa > Chordata > Actinopteri > Cypriniformes > Xenocyprididae > Elopichthys > Elopichthys bambusa. The sequence continues at coordinate 11,323,443 of CM074443.1, forward strand.
TGTACTATATGTCCCCAGTCTAATAGGAGAATGGTAGTGATTGGAGCAATTTGACAGCTGACCATGTCAGCTGGTCGCAGCGCTATGCCTACGTGACCTGACTGAACTAACGCTGCGCTCAATTAAAATTTCAGCTTTCCAATACAACGGTCTCTGAGAAATGGAAGGAATGCAAAAATTGTTGCAACCATCCCCTCTGCCATGTTCTTTAATACAATACAGCCTGGCCATCCGATGCGCTCACCCTTTCTATCAGCTGTTTCTAATTTTGCCATATTTATAACAAATGTAATGAAAAAAAAATAAATAAATAAAAAATAAAATAAAATAAAATTTGATATTTTAAACCCAAGTCATTCTAGCCACTTTCTCTAATCTACATATATCATAATTTATGCTTCTCATATTATACATAAGTAGGCAATTGCACCTTCATAGTCTTTTGAACATTGTTGGTTTCTGTAAGCACTGTGGTCCTATAAAATGCTGAAACAAATCTCTGTTAACATTTTTAAAACCTTAAACTGAGCCTCATATGTGTAACACTGGTTGTAGATTACCGTTCAATGGTGTAATGGCACAGGAACGAAAGACTCCCACAACGCCCTAGTACATATACACCACCCAAAAGAACAACAAAATGTTGCAACATGTTCCCTCAGGCACACTGTACAACACATCAGCTGTAAAATACAGCTACGTCATGAGAACAGCCCCGATTACACTTTGAACACAAAGCACAGGCCTAAAAAAGACTTCTAAACCCATATAACAGGTATTTCTCCATATTCATCATGTTTTGTCTATTCAGCATATCTCAGCGTAGCTAATAAACAAGCTTCTCATTTTTGTTTGTATGTTGTATCACCCTGGCTGCAAGCATAGCCTACCTACTCATGATTTTATAAATAACATTCACCCCTTTTTATTCTCTGTACTTTATGTGATTCTGAAATTGAAAAAACAGTAAATTTGTTTTTTGACTGTTTAGAGACTTTTGGTCTGACATATATGAATGGATTAAAATTACAATTAATTTGATTTCTTCATTTTCTAAAAATGAAATAACTTTTGGTATAATAATGGAAGATGTACACATTCAGTTTCTACTGAACAATATTTTCGTTTTGGGAAAATGTTATATTCATAACTGTAAGTGTCTTAAAACAAAGCCATTGTTTTCTGTTTTTCAGAAAGAATTTTGGAAGAATTTTTGTTTCCTTTCTATAGAGTAACTGAATTTACACAATAGATCCAGTTCAAAAGTTTACATGCTTGATTCTTATTTTTTAATAGTGTGTGTTGTTATCTGGATGATCAAAAGCTGCAAACATTCACTGATGCCCAAGGCAACACAACACATTAAGAGAAGACAGTGGGTGTAAATCTTTGAACAGGATGATTGGAAATTGTCCTCATTTTATTTAAAGATCTAATTTTTTTTGTACTGCCCTACAAAGCAACATAAAATACCTTCCAGAAGACAAAATAAAATCAGTTTACCCCCCAACCATCCTGTGCAAATGTTTACACCCCCTGAATTTTAATGGGATGTTTCCTTCTGGAGTATCGGTAAATGTTTTCACCATTTGCAGTTGTGTATGAGCCCCTCAGTTGTCATCAGTGTAAAAATATGGAACTTAAAAATCACTGCGGAAAAGGGTTAAAATATGCAGAATATGCTGGAAAACCAAAGAATGTGCTGGACCTGGAGGATTTTTTTTTTTTTTTTTTTTTTGAAGAACTGGGCAGAACAGGACAAACATGGGACTCATGAAAAAAAAAATCATAAAAACATTTGTAAATTAATGACACAGTACTGAAAAAAGTGTATGTAAACGTTTGAACTGCTTCATTTGTGTAAATGCAGATATGTTGCAGTGCTAAATAAAAAATGTAATTTTTGATCTCTCTTATTTATTTTTTCTTTAAATGATTGATATTTTGCAGATTCTGAAAGGTGCATGTAACTTTTCATATCAAATAATGGGCTTCAACAAATAGGGCAATATGCTGCTAAATATTTTAGAGCTGAGCATAACTGAGTAAAACTATTTTATATTTTTCTAGAATAGTTACATATATTTTTTTAAGTTTTTAATTATTTTTTTTTAAAGACTTTCCATGGCTTGGAAATCACTATTTTAAGTTTCCAAGGGTCCCGTGATCGTGGCCATCTCGAGAAGCAATCAGATAAGGTGTGCAAATACCTTGGGAAACTGGTTAGAAAAAGGATGTGGATGAGGACATGAATGTTAATACAAGTTGAAATCTTGTAATTATGGCGATTCTAGCATGGCGTGAACACACCTGAAGTGCTGAGCTTGTCTGTGAGGGATAAGGACGCGCCACCTAGAGACTTCAAAATAATATTACGCAGATGAAGGCCTACGTAACATCTACAAATGACTGGAGTTTCGTTTTCTGAAAAAGGATACATCCAAAGGCTTTTAAACTTACCTTCTCACACATAAGCAGTCGGTTCAAGAGCGTCCCAGTTGACTTAAGATGGATCCGTGTAAGTATCCTATACCTGCAGATACTGCAGAATTATTCAAATGTATCAAAACACAGTTATGCTAACCTATGTTTGTTTTCTTGTAAGGTACAATGATTGCAGCTGGTGCAGGAGCAGGTAAAAGATATGCGGAATGTCGTTTTATTAGACAGAAGACATTATTTTAACTGTTAATTGTTGCAACACAAATGTTAATATCTGTTTTAAGTGGCTTTTAAATGTTTTTTTTACAAATATGCCACGTTTCCTCCTATAGCCATAGCAGTTGCTGCAGCTCCTGCTGTTGTAACAGCGGCCGGTTTCACCGCAGGTGGAATTGCTGCAGGTTCAGTTGCCTCCGCTATAATGTCCGCTGCTGCCGTGGCTAACGGAGGAGGGGTCGCAGCTGGAGGCTTGGTAGCAACTCTTCAAGCCGCTGGTGAATATCTAGAAACCTCTGCGGTTGAACTCTGTGAATATCTTCTTTAATACATCTGTGTGTTAATGCACGGCATTACGTGTGAGTAGGCTAAATAGTTTTTTTTTTTTTTACTTTTACCTAAGTACATCACTGATATTGGTTTCGCATGTGCAAAACATTTCCACCCTAAATAATGACAATTATCTTATCATAGTATTAGTATAATACATGGCTTATTATCAACTGCATAACTTTATTTGATCGTCGAGGACAAAAAAAACTGACAGACCCTGAACTAATAAAACATAAAAATTTAAAACTAGCCTATAGTTTGTAGGATTCCTTAAAAATAAATTAAAAAGGTGCAGTTTTGAAAAACGCTGTGAAAACAAGTGCAAGCATAGACATTATAATAAACACTAGACGCCCTTATTGGCCTCTTTGGACTGTCGCTGCGATACGTCAGCGAGTCCGCCATATTGTGCGGGGCAAGACTGCGCTGTAAACAAATGCAAGTAAACGGGCAAGCTGCGGTTTTTCTGGATAAAAACAGAAATAACGTTTACATTTATCAACCGATTTCAGTGGTTTATAATGTACGTGGTGTACAAAAAGTCTTAGTTACTTAAAATCTCTATAGTTAGACATATACAATATTTATTTTAATAAGAAATAGTCAAAGCTCAGGCTTGTCATGTATTTGGCTGCTTTATTCTTGAATTGTGAAAACGCCCATGCTGAGATATAATTTAATTTTCACATGAAATGAAATAAAGTTTTTATTATTGTGGAAAAGGCATTTTTCTGTCTTTAACCCAATTTTAGCTTTTCTTGAGCTTAGAATTGACCACCATTGATAAAATGAAACAAATCATCGAATACAAATCACACATGCTGCTTTCTGTATTTTTATAGCACTAAAATAATACAGATATTTACAGATAGATACTCCAAAAACATACAACAACAACGATAACTGATGGATCCTTTATGGTAATACATAAGATATGGTACAACTACAGTGCAATGCAAAGAGTAAGTATAAGATAAAGTGAGAATAGTTAATAGTTTGTTATACACTATATATATATATATATATAAGAAATAGTTTATGTAGTATATAATATAATAATATAGTCAATAATAAGGTATATAATATTGTTAATAAACAAACAGTATACAGAAAATAAAATAGTAATGAAATTATAAGTACAATTATATAATAATATATTGATAATAGCAGTAAAATAATACTATAATAATAGCAATAGAATATGTAGTATAATTTACAGAATATAGACAATAATATAACAGCATAACTATAATAGATTGATAATCTCAAGTGGTATAATATAACAGTATTGGTATAATAATAATCGCAAATACAATGTAATATCAATTGCAGAATAATATAGACAATAATAAAAATAGTGACTAGTACAATAATAATATAGTATAATAAGAAGAACAACAAAAGGCTATATATTTTCCATCAGTCTCTTGGAAATGGTGAGAACTGAGTGCACTGGCAGGCTCTCCTCAGCTTTCCTTGAGGCTTGTGTAGCCCTGGCAACGGGCTAAAAAAGAAATAAAAATATAAACAAATCACCATTTAATGGCAAGCTATTAAATAATCTAAGAAGACAAACCTACTCTTTGTAGATGAGTCGGGAAACTTCTCTTCTAGCTACTTCCCACTGTCTCCTCAACTCGTTGTCTTTGTGAAACTTTAAATGTGCGAGAAGCTAGCCAACTAACTAACGTTACAGTAAGATTCACAAAATGTCAGTCACCTAGCCGAAACGAGTACTTGTCATAAAAGTCGGTTTTAAGAAAACAAAGATGCATATTTAAACTTCAGGAAATTTAGTTTATAAAATAAGATATAAGCTAAGCTAAAACTATATTAGAACTCATGTCTCAACTTTCACAGCTAACTAGCGACATCGCTAGCTATTTTAGTCTGACTGACTCCGGTGGCCAGCTACTATCAATGTAATTATATAATGACCAAATACAACCAGAAACAAATGTTCAGTCTTACCTGTTTTCAATTGTGCAGCCACAAGCAGCACACGAAGCAGGCATGTTTCTCAATTCCAGTTATGAGCGCTATGGGACCGTTGCCCCGCACAATATGGCGGCGCCGTTGACGTACGGTCTAGTGTTTATTACGATGTCTATGAGAGCAAGCGCCACAACAAACTTCTAGCCAATCAGCAGTAAGGGGCGTGTCTGTCCACTCATGATGGGAGAGAGAGAGTCAGCTGAGAGATTTGAAGAAAGACAGATGGCTGAAAGACATAACAAAAGAGAAGAGGTCAGCGGAACATCACTGGGAAAATAAGGGTTATGATCAGGCAAGAGCTTTAGGACCTGCTTTAATATTAAAAAAGCTTTCCAGCACTGGAGAGACATAAGCAAGAAGCTCCATGTGTGAGTCTAAAAATACATTAAATATTTTCACTTCACATCTGTATCTTAATTTTTATAAAGACAATGTTTCATAGATTTGTAAAAGCAATCATTGCTTATCTTCCGCTGTTATTTAGACATACTATTCAACTAAAATACAACACAAGCCTTCAATTAGTGATCCAATAACTTCAGCTAAATGCTCCTTTTGAATGACTGTTTCTGAAATTATTTTGTTTTATTAGGTGCAGGTGGAATCCCTATCGCAGCTAAGGCTTTAATAGGTGCCATAGGGGCCACTGTGGGTGGAGCTGTGGGTGGAACATGGATATGCAGTGCAGGAGCCGCAGGTGGATCCATAATTCTCTTTTTAGTATACTGAATAGTTATTATTATTATTATTATTATTATGAATATTGATTCTTTTACAATCAGTAAGGAAACTGTCTAAGTCCTGTATAACACTCCCCAAAAATGTGCTTTAACACATTTGTTTATCCAGCTATATAAGTACAATGCTTTTATTATAGCAGCAGTACCTGTTTCATCTATGTTTGGTGTAGCATTGTGAATATGGAATTGCTATAGTAGCCCTGGAAACAGTGGATATGTGTACTACTATGTACTATGGATGTGTGATCAAGGCCTACAATGTGTAATGATGAAAACTAATTACTGTTTTTTAAATTAAGTCCTGTTATGATTTGTCAATAGGTGCTGCAACTATCCCTGCCGCAGGCGAAGGCATCGGAGCCGCCGTGAGCGCAGTTGCCGGCTTAATTGCCAACTGCACTGGGTAACAGGATCACTGTGCCTTCATGCCCCAACAGGCCCTTAACAATTTGACATATTTCTGTTCATGAAGTCAAATATATCATTTAACTAATCCACAACCATAAACGTATGCACTTACTATAATTACTTTTATTAATAGTAATAATGATAATAATCTATTTCTCTTTTCTTCCATTCTTCTATTTCTGTTTTTTCTTTCTCTTCTAATCTAGCTTATACTTCAAACTACGAATATAGTTTGCTCTTATGACAAAATGCTTGTGGTGTTTGTATAAAAGGATCTGCTAAATGAGTAAATGTAATTATAAAAAAAATTAAACTATTTAAAACTTAAAAATAAATAAATATATTGTATTATAAAGCCATGATGAGTCTGTGTCTTGTATTTTCTAAAACCAAGCAGCATAATGCTAGCTAACACCAAGGTTTTTCTTTGATTCTCAGAGAATGCTTGAATACCTTGAATGCATTGTAAAAGTCATTTTAGATAAGAGTGTGCCATATGCATAAATGTAAAATTCAGAATGCTGATAGTAATTTCTCCTGTAAATTCAAACAAGAAAGATGGTATTATATCTGACAAAGGGAAAAGCTGCCAGTAACATATTGGATAGCAGTGCACAAGCACTGTACCCTTAGTTGTAGTGGATTTGTGGATGGAGAGTGAGTATCAAATGCAACGCCCCAGTGTGTGCCCATCTGCTATGCCACTGCTTGGAAGGCATGCTCCACTGTTGATTGTTGAGTTGAGCTTATTAGAAGATAAAATATGGGGAAGTGTATGTTTCAGGAATGAGATAAATGCATGAACACAAATGCTTGTTTTTTCTGCTGGTATTTACAGACGGTTCTATAGAAACAAATAATAATCCTAGTACCCATGCGGCATATATAATGTGCACTAGGTGGCACTAAGGAACGATATTAGGCTGACAGCCGAAACACTAGGGGGCAGTAAGAAAATGTAGTCTTTTTACCGACATGTGAGCGTAAACGAGAAACTCAAGAAATGAGAGACATGAAAACATGAAACGCTTTTAACGCTTTTTATATGATTTTAAAACATGTAAACAGTTGAGTCTGTGTGGTCTTGACTAAAGGGGAGGATGGAACATTTCAGGGAACCTGTAAAAACAGACTGCGAGGAACTACTGGCTCGTTTTCAGGCGACCGAGTCAGTTCGGTACGAGCAGTTTCTAGAGATCTGGAGAGACATGAACTTCAGCAGCATCTTCTAGTGAGTTTGACGCGCATCTTTAAGATATTAAATCACTCACTTAGATGCCAGTGACAGTTTTATACGCATAATTTTAAAAATACCTTTCAAATGAGATTATAATCATCACATAAGAGAAAAAGATATGTGGTACTAGGAGAGGCAGTCATGCTTCTCCTGCAGGAGCTGCACACAGAAACCAGCCACCTCTCATATGTGTTTATTCTGTTGTATATTAATATTTTTTATTGTATATTAAAATATTGTTTTATATTTATTGTATATTAATGTATTTCATTGTATATAATAATAAGTATCATCATCATTATTATTATCATTCTTTATTATTATTAATATTAACATTACTGACATCTTTTCCCCCCCCTTTATTGCTTTATTGCATATTGTAATGTAAAACAGTCATCCCAGTAAAGGGAATTTGAAGGTTTATTTCTTTTGTCACTTCTCTTTTGTGCAGTGGTAAACCAGAGCCATCTGAGAGAAGGCGCTTTGCTCGTCTGATCATGTCTGTGGTGTCTCCATACTTCTTTCCTCCCTACACTTTCCAGATCAGAGTGGGGGGGCTTTATCTGCTGTACGGGCTCTTCAACTCACAACTCGTCACTCCCAGAGAGAAGGTGTGCTGTCACTCAACATCTAATCATTCTTTGCCAGTCTTCAAACAGGTTGCTGTTTGTCTAAAGGCCAATTCACACTGCACCGACAGACGCAGACCAATGCGGACAATCACCGGATTACAGTATGTCACTTATCAGAAAAGAGAAAACAAGGACTCCGACAGGAATAACATCCGACGTTGATCCGACAAACACAATGAAGTGTCTGTTTGTCGCTGTCTGCCGGTGCAGTGTGAATCTGCCTTTAGTGTTTCTGTTTAGAATTGTTATTTTCTGTTATTAGGGCCTGTGATTACTCACTTTCATGTAATTCCAAACATGTATGACTTTCTTTATTCTGTTTAATTTTTTTGTCCTTAAAGTTTTATTTTGGATCGTATTGACTTTCATTGTTGGACAAAACAGTTCAACATTCTTCAAAATGTTCTCTTTTGTATTTTGAATAAGAAAGTCATATAGGTTTTGAAAGACATGACAGGGTGAGTAAATGATGATGGAATTTAGATCACTTTAAAAAAATATTTTACACAAAAAATGATCATTCTAAATGATATTGTATCGTAATTGTTTGACCTGTATCTTTGTGCATGTTCGTCTTTGTAGATCCGCATTTCTCTGAAGGACTGGGAGGATGTAATACAGTTTCAGAGGGATGCAGTGAATGCTCAACATTATGATGTGGTTTATATCTTCAGGAAGCTCCTCTCAGATAAAGCTTTCTACTTCACGGCCATGCCAATACCAGTAAGTTATTAAACTCAGTGCTCATGTATCTAAACTGGATGCAAGACACAGTGTTACAACTCTAAGATGGAATACAGTACACAACTTTTGCCCTATTTGCAATCTGGACTCTGGAGGAGTCGACGCCAGTTACTGAAATTCAGAGCTAGTCTGCAGATTTTGGGCAGTCCGAGTTGACATATTGCACAGAAAATGGCGTTGTGTATGATTGCTGCTATCTTTATTTTATAAAAATTAAAAAAAAAAAAATGTAGCCTCAGACTATGATTCTATCCAGACAGAGGATATAAAAGACATTATATTTTGAGTGGATTTTACTAGCAATGTGAGACATTTCTTGCCAGCTAAAGGCAAGATGACAATACAGACGTAACCGTATACCAGTGGATTTCAGATTAATGCAAAGTAATGCAACATGAGGTGATTTTCTTAGTGAAAATCAGTATATATTTTTTTGGTTTGGTGTTACAAATCCCTCTTTAGTTTTTCAAATCCTCCCTTTCAACAACTTTGGCAATTCAGTCAAGTCCCTAAGGATAATGTCCCACCGTTCATTGAATATCATGATAGGATATCATATCATAGAAGAAGAATGAGGTCAGAACGGTGTTACGTGTTGACATTATGCAGCAGTATATTTTCTGTGCTCTGTGTGTGTGTCCAGGTTACTGATGTAAACAAACTGATTCAACCTGATGTTTACTCATTGCCCAGCGTTACTCACTGTGCATGTTTACAGCTCTTTTATAGGGAAAAGAAGGAAGATGGAAGGAAGATGAAAATCTGTGAAGAGTTTGTTGATCCGTCATCACGTCCTCAGGAACTCGTCACCACAGATGTGCTAGAGGTGAGTCACCACAGCAACATCTCCTCCAGCATTTTTGTTTTGTTTATATATATATTTTTGAAATTGTGAAGGCTTGTTCTAACTGTTCTATGACATTTATACTCACTGCTAAGCTTTGACAGTGTTGCTGTCTTGGCCATGTCACTGATCAGTCAAAGACATGAATTAAATATTGGTCTTACTGAATTTTGCCTATAACAATTTAACAATAACAGTTACATTTTCAGGGTCATTCCGTAGAAACTGCATCTAATTTGTGATTTCCAAGAGTTTTTATATGCAAATTGGTTTTCTTTGACAACTGAAAAGTGTGATCAGGAGTTGCTTGTGAATGGGAAGACTGTTTTGGTTAACAATTCCTTGTTAATGTATTTTTTCTGGAACTCAGGAAATTGCAAATATCCACGAGCATTATGAGGGTCTAAAGAAAGCTGTTTTTGCTGAGCCAGACCCAAACCTGGATCTTATCCAAAAAAACCTGGTTCCCAAACTAAACGGTGCCATCCTCACCTATTCCAGTTGGCAGTGGAACCGTACAGTAAGTATACTTGTGTATAGGAGTGTTACATAATTTTAATTGTATTTTTTTTTTTAAAGAAATTAATATTTTAATTTAGCAAGGATTCAGTAAATTTCTCAAATGTGACAGAGTTTTTTAATGTAATAAAGCATTTCTATTTTTCAATAAATGTTTAATTGTTAATTGTTGCAGTTTTGCAAATGGAATTTTTGCCCAATCTTGCCTAATACAAAACAGCTGCTCAACAGTCCATGCTCATCATTGTCTGATTCTTCTTTTCATGATGTGCCATAGATTTTCAATAATGCCTTGTTTCCATTGAGCACTATGGTACAGTACAGTTCAGTACAGTATGCAATTTTTGCTGTTTCCATAGTCAGAAGTTGTGAATGGTACCCTAATTTCAAACCGTACCGTACCACTTTTTTGGGACCCTTCCGTTGGGCTACCTAGCACAGTAGTCCCATACTAAAGGGTGGAGCTAGGTTCACTGCGGAATGTTGATTGGTTGACAGAGAATGGTCACTTGCGTGTGCTACAAGGGGAATGACAACACAAGAGGTGCCGTTTTTTTTAAATAAAGTTGAGAACAAGATCTTCTGTATGTCCTCCATTGTTGTTTACTGTATCGATTTCTTCTTTGCGCGAGAATGATGTTAATCACTACTTTCCGGCATACGACACGCCTATCAAGTAAAGGTACTGTTGTGGAAACGCAAGCCGGATCAGAGTTTACCGTCCCGAATTGTACTGAATCGTACTGTACTGAACTGTACTGAACTGTTCTGTACCACTTGGTGGAAATTAGTCATTAGAGACAGATCTGGACTGCAGGTGTAGAGTGTCTGTGAAACCACTCTGTTGTAGCACGTGCAGAATGAGGCCTGGCATTATCTTGCTTCCCAGCAAAGATTTCATCTTGATGGCAGTAAATGTCTCTGTACAATCCCAGTATATGCCTCCATGTCAATGATATCTCCACACATATGCAAGTCACCCATACTGTTTGCATTGATGCCCCCATACCATGGCAGATGTTTGCTTTTGCACTCGTCGCTGATGAAAGTCTGGATGGTCCCTTTCGTCTTTGAGACTGAAAACTTGATGTCCGTTTTCCCCAAAAACAAGCTAAAATGTGGACTCACCTGACCACAGCACACATTTCCACTGTCTTTTAGACCATCTGAGATGAGCTTGGGCCCAGAGAACTTGCTGGCATCTCTGCATTAAACAGATGTGTAGCTTTCTCCTTGAGTAACAGAGATTCAAGTTGCATTTCTTGATGCAGCAACAGACTGTGTTAAGTGACAACAGTTTTCCAAAGTATTCCTGAGGCCATGTGGCAATATTTAACACAGTAGCATGATGGATTCTCATGCAATGCCGTCTGAGGGCTCGAAGGTTACGCACATTCAACAGAGGTTTCTCTGGATTCCCTTAATCTATTTAATGATATTATGTTTGGCACATGGTGAAAGACCCAAATTCTTGGCAATCTTGCATTGAGAAATGTGAATTTTTTTTTTTTTTTTTTTTTTTTTTTTTAAATTGTTTGAAAATTCTCTCATGAATTTTGGTGAGCCATGACCCATCTTTGGTGGATGTCTTTGGTGGATGCTCCTTTTATACCCAATCACAACACACTTATTATCAGCTCACCTGTTAACTGTGGACTGTTACAGAGCAGTTTAACTTGGATATTCTATTATCTTTTGCTTCTGTTCCCTTTTTTGGAGTGTGTTGCAGCTGTCAAAATCAAAATGTGTTTAAACTTACAAAATACAATTAAGTTGGTCAGTGAAAACATTGGAAAACTTTTCTTTGTACAACACGAATTCCGGAAAAGTTGGGACATTTTTTTTTTTTTTTTTAAATTTGAATAAAATGAAAACTAAAAGACTTTCAAATCACATGAGCCAATAGTTTATTCACAATAAAACATAGATAACATAAACTGAGAAATTTTACAATTTTATGCACAAAATGAGCTCATTTCAAATTTGATGCCTGCTACAGGTCTCACAAAAAGTTGGCACGGGGGCAACAAATGGCTGAAAAAGCAAGACATTTTGAAAAGATTCAGCTGGGAGAACATCTAGCAACTAATTAAGTTAATTGATATCAGGTCTGTAACATGATTAGCTATAAAAGGGATGTCTTAGAGAGGCAGAGTCTCTCAGAAGTAAAGATGGGCAGAGCTGTGAAAGAGTATGTAAAAAGATTGTGGAAAACAATGGTCCTCAACGTCAAATTTCAAAGGCTTTGCAAATCTCATCATCTACAGTGCATAACATCATCAAAAGATTCAGAGAAAGTGGAGAAATCTCTGCGTATGGGACAAGGCCGAAGACCCTTATATTGGATGCCCGTGGTCTTTGGGCCCTCAGACGACACTGCATCACTCATCGGCATGATTGTGTCAATGACATTACTAAATGGGCCCAGGAATACTTCCAGAAACCACTGTTGGTAAACACAATCCGCCATGCCATCTGCAGATGCCAACTAAAGCTCTATCATGCAAAAAGGAAGCCATACGTGAACATGGTCCAGAAGCGCCGTCGTGTCCTGTGGGCCAAGGCTCATTTAAAATGGACTGTTTTTAAAGTGGAAAAGTGTTCTATGGTCAGACGAGTCCAAATTTGACGTCCTTGTTGGAAATCACGGATGGCGTGTCCTCCGGACTAAAGAGGAGGGAGACCTTCTAGCGTGTTATCAGCATTCAGTTAAAAAACCAGCATTTCTGATGGTATGGGTGTGCATAAGTGCATACGGTAAGGGCAGCTTGCATGCCCACACCTATATCAGAAACCTAGAATGGGACCAAATTTCAACACCAAAACTCCAGAAACTCATAACCTCGATGCCCAGACGTCTTCAAACTGTTTTGAAAAGAAGAGGTGCTACACCATGGTAAACATGCCCCCGTCCCAATTATTTTGAGACCTGTAGCAGGCATCAAATTTGAAATGAGCTCATTTTGTGCATAAAATTGTAAAATTTCTCAGTTTAAACATTTGTTATCCGTGTTCTATTGTGAATAAAATATTGGCTCATGTGATTTGAAAGTCTTTTAATTTTCATTTTATTAAAATTTAAAAAACAACCCAACTTTTCTGGAATTCAGGTTGTACTTTTGTAAGTTAAAAAAAAAGGTTCAAGAGAATTAACAAATCACAGATTCTTGATTTTATTGCATTTTGCAAAATGTCCCAACTTTTCTGGAAATGCGGTTGTATATATTAATATAAACGGGTTAGAGGGGAAAAAAAGTGGTTATTTTATATTATTATTAATATATGCAGTCTTGATGATACTAATTAAAGATACTTGTTAAAGATGCAAAATAATTTTAAAAAATCTTAGCGACCCAAACGTTTGAATGGTAGCATATAACTACATTAATGATGGGAGTTTAATCCTGAACATTTTTATAGAATGTGTGTGTGAACAATATGTCTTGCTTGCTTGTTTTTTCAGGAATCTGAGCAGCAGGATGGTGGAGAGGGACCTTCAAATCAAGAAGTAAGAGATTAAGTTAAAAATTCATATATGTGTCTGTAATACTACATAGTGCTTCATTCCCTACTGCAAAAGTGCAGTCATATTGTGATATTGCAGTACCGTTGTTTTTCCAGAGGGGTGTGTTATTCTGTGTTATTAATTGTGGGGTTTTTTTTCTGCTCAAAGAGCTCCCAAAGAGCCCAACTGTTAGCGTCGATCAAATCCAGATCATATGGACAAGTTATGGAGGTAAATATAGGCATTATAAGAGACTGGTCAGATTATTTGTTAAGATTGTACATAATAACCTGAACACATAAGATAAACAAACACTTTACATTAGTAATGAAGCATAATCAGCATAAGACTGTATTGTAAACACACAGTTATCCATAATTTCTGTGTTAGGCCTCCAAGTCTCGACGTCACAGACAGACACAGTTGGTCCCAGCAGCCGGAGCAGAGTTTTCACAAAAGGTCACCCCAAAAAAGAAGCGAAAACCATCACTTAAAACGCGCACTCAATACCGCTTCAACACTCAGGGTAAATCCTCCCCACCCAAATAAACTCACCAATTTATGGTTTGTTTGCATTGACTGATTATCGCCATTTCTGTATGCTAGGAAATGAGAGTGAGGGGTTGAATGTGACCCGGGTGTGGTGTATGAGTGCAGTGAAAGAAGAGAAGGCACCAGGTAAGCAAACAGATGGGCTTAGGTCATGTTGACCAATCAAAGTGGGTCATAAGATCATGCTAGCCAATCAGAGTAAAAGAGGAGTCTGTTTAATGCAGGAAGTTTGTTTTAATTCCCTAGAAAAAAGGAAGAAAAAATTCAACTGGAACCCTGAGAAGAGCAGCGATCCCACTTAGCATTAAGCACCACCGTCTGGACGGACTGTGATTGGCGGGCCGCCCAGTGTTAAAAGCTATTGTGATTTGCACCTCAAGATCCAGTTTCATTTGATCTGTTTCATGTAATTTTAAATTTTGCTGTTCTTGGGTTAAAAATTCACATTTTACATGTTTTTTTAAGGCTGCTCTTTATATAATTTTATTTTGTATTTTAATATTTTGCCTCAGAATACATTTGATGTTTGTGAAAAAAAACCCTGAAATTTTTATATAAATAATTGTTTTTAAATTGACATGTTCATGAGTAGCTAGTTACAATGTTTAGTTTTTTCTGTGAAGTATATTTTGATGTTTTATATGATGTTTACGATTTTATGATAATTCAAAATCTGTTTCGCTCGCTCTGTTTTTCCATTTGTCTTTAATTCAGTCCAATAATACATCTTTTATATGCATGTGGTCTAGTTCTTTCTAACCTGAAGGTTTTATTGATGTACTCATTCGGCTGTTTGATTTAATCAATATCCTTTATCACTTCCAATCCCAGAGTTTCTTTGCCTCGCTCATTCATACCACAGCCGAAGTGTGGAATCGCCTGATAATTTAGGTCTGCAGCTTAGTCAGGATTGATATACAGTAGGTCGCACCTAATAGGCCGTAGCTTTTAAGACTAATTCAATAAATCTGAATCATAGTGCCTACATAAAGATAAGATTTATTTCTCTCTATGCATCCAGCATATGAATGAAACACATCAGTAATGGAGGGTCAGGGTCTCTATGCACAGTGCCTGTTAAATTTGGGAGTAGATATGTTGTCAGCTTAATCTGTTCCTGGAGATGGTAGAAAATAATGCTTACAATGTAATAATGTTTATAAAAATTTGATGCATATTTTAGCAACTATGTATAATTGCATTAGCTTTGCATGATATGAGCTTATTTTCTTTCATTTACAGTAATTACTGTTACAGTAAGTTCTAAAACACTTTAATGTCAGGTTGCTCTTCGTGATTCAGCCGATTCATATTTGTATGATACTGGTATTTTGTAAACACTCTTAAAAATACTATTTTTTTTTCTCCACACAGTTTACTTTCTCCACTAACAATGTCCAACAATGTTTATACATAAATCACAGGAGAAATCTGTAATTTTTGTAGCTATTCTAAAATATTTTTGTTTATAGTTATTTATCATAGATAGTTAAATTATATTGTAATTAAGGTAAATTTTGAAAAACAAAATGACGTCTCGTATTTCATCTCAGGCGTGCTCTTAGCTGACCGTTTTCTCCTTGATAAACAAGTAGGCCTACACTAACTTTTGAAGGAAAAAAATGTTTTTTTGTTGTTGTTTCTACACAGTATACGAAATTATTTTACTATTTGTTTGGATCATCTTAGTCTTATAATGTAGTAAAATTTTACAAGAGACTGAAAGTCTACCTAGGGAAAAGCTACAGTAGCCTACATGGTAAAAAGTTTTCAAGACAGGTTTAAAGTGATTTTCGTAAAAACAAAATGAACAAAAATAACCCTTGGTCCATAACTATATGTGGCCGCGGTTGGAGAAACACACTTTAATATATGTTTTTAAGTGGAAATTACATTGTTGATACATCATTGAGCCTGAATGAAGGTTCTGGACTGGAGGTCATTGGTGCAGAGTAGCGAGCGCGCAGCGCGTTCTTGTCCAGACGCCCGCGTGCCCGTATGCGTTCTCGCCCGCGAAGCAGCGAGTACCGGTGGGCTTCTCCGCCGTCGCCAGCAGGTTTGTTAGGGATAGACGGGGTGATACGTACAGTCAGTCGGACCGGTTATCTTCGCCAAACCTCTTTGATTCCCCGGTGCTTTATACTTATGAAGATATTGATCGACAGGGCGGGTGATTGACGCCGCGGGATCAGTCCAACGCGACCATGGCATCAGATAGTAAGTATAGCGTGGCTTTAAACGATATTATAAAGCGGTGAATTCATTTCTCGTCAAATATCGTTATACACAGTATCAGTTTGTTTATTAAAGCTCATTGGCTGATTTTGCTGCAGCAGGGCTGAGCGATGAATTGTCCCAGCATCATTATCATCGTTCATATCATATAGGGTTCATTTCCTCTACTGTACTTGACATTATAACAACTGACATTTCATTCAGACGATTATAAACACGCGTGGAGAATTTCATGCGATGTTTTATATCAGGGGTGGGGAACGTTGATCCTGGAGGGCCATTGTCCTGCAGAGTTTAGCTCCAACCCTGAAAAAAACACTCACCTGCCTGTAACTTTAGTAATCCTGAAGACATTGATCAGCTTCAGGTGTGTTTAATTAGGGTTGGAGCTAAACTCTGCAGGACAATGGCCCTCCAGGATCAACGTTCCCCACCCTGTTTTATATAATCCATGTTCTGGCTTTTGCTGTGGTTATTTCCTCACCTGCTGCTTGTTTATTGCCTTTCGAATGGGTTTTAAAGACGTTTATGGTTGAAATGTTTTTAAGTCATTCTACTTTTAAAGCACACGTAATAATTGCTTAAAACATTTCTATTGCGTCTCCTCAGATACTTGTTCTTTTTAATTTTTAAGAGGGTTGGATTGTTTTTAACAAATCACTGTTCTCAATACATTACTGTCATTACTATCACACCAAGCATTTTAGAGAACAATTTAGGTATTCCAAATAACTGGATGGCTTGAACTTTAAAGAAATATAAATAATTTAAAGATTTTTACATCTGTTTAGATGTAGGTTTATGAGGTGTTAAGACTGAACCTGTCATAAATATTTTAGCATAGATGAAGTATAGTTTGAAGAAGCTTCTTTTTTCAAGCATTCACATGAGTCAGATATCTCTAAAGAATCACATATCCATGTCTAATGGCATCCAATGCAGCCATCTTTCTATATTCATAAACCTTCATTCAGAAAACAGGTTTATTTTTGGCCTTGCTGAAAGGCCTTCATGCTCCAAATAAACTTTGTTTTAGCTCTCCAATAGGAAATGCAGGACCAAAGTACTTAATAGTTCACTTAATAAATCATTAAAGGCATCTATAATGAAATTGATCTCGGCCACACATAGGGAATATTTCATAAGAGTATTCTGCTCTCCAAACTAAAATTCCAATATCATCATGATGTTATACAGGCGCACACTATAAATTAAATCCTCACATTCACACTCAAGAGTCAAGAGTAAAAATGATTTTTCAAAGTTGTAAATAAAAGATTACTGGAGTATGTTTTACAAGAAAATACTGTTTCAGTTTTTCTACTTCAAAATGTCATTTAATTCAATGTGTAACTTGCCGTTTCTTTGGAATTACTTGTGAAATTTTCAGTGAAGGTGGATTTTAACTGGAAGGTTGAACTGTGTTTTCAGTATAAGGGTATTATTCATAATCATGTAAGGTCAGGGCAGGTTGTCATGTGTTGTACATTTTTGTGTTCTGTAACATTAATTTATAAGTGTCCGTTTCTATTTGTCAAAACAATGTTTTTATAATGTTTTCCCCTTTTTTCACTGTTTTCTAACTTTAACTTTGAACATTTGGCTTAAAAGCCATTAGCTTATAATGCATTTAAAATGCAGATATGTTTAAGAAGGTTACTTTTTATTACTTTAGATAATATTTTGCCCCACATTTTGCTCGCGTATTGCCATTGTGCTCTTGGACAAATATTTTAAGGCATAAATGACACAATTTCACAATTTTTTATTTGGACAGTCAAAGAAGGGTATTGACACAAATTTCATGATTTGATTAGATTTTGATTCACATGCTTTCAATTTGATTCAGTATCAATTAATTTGGGTAAATAGCAGGTACAGTACATGGCAAATTTTCTCAAGGAAAAAAATCTCTCAACCAGTGCTGTAAACTGTACATTGGAGTCAGTTGGTACTACTATAATATTGAAGGTTAAAATTAGCAAGTGCTGGTGTGTGAGGTTCATCCAACCCTCCTTTATTTATTGAGTGATTCATTCTCATTTACGGTTCCCCACCTCTGTCTTTATTAAAATTGTGTGACCATGAGAGTGATTTTATGATCTCAGGTGGTGTGTGTGGTTTGAAGGAGGAGACAGAAAAGCATTAATCTCCAAATATCAAACATTCTGGAAGAGATAAGACTTTTTTTAAGGGTTTTATGTGTGTGTTTAGTGTGAGAACATTAGAAAGAGACCCTTCCTGCATCTTTACAAACACATCTAGATGCTCCAGCATAAAATATACAACATACAGTGACCTGGATGAGTGAGAATTTTGAATCTTCATAGTGTCTCAGTGGCCTACTTACTGACCCATCTGTGATTCAGGCTCTGGAAGTTTTTAAAAGAACTTGTATTTGTAATGCTTGTGAGTGAGCCTATGGAAGATGCAGCTCATGGAATTGTTTTATAGATATGGTTTTCTAGGTGGAATAATTATTGCAGAAAAAAATATTTGTGTTCTCAGTAGGTTAGGTTTTTTTTTTTTTTTTTGCTTTACATCCGAATTCAGCAATCAGACTACTGTTCAAAAGTTTGGGATCGATAAGATGTTTCTTATTCTCACCAAGGCTGCATTTATTTAATCGAAAATACAGTAAGTAAATACACTTATTTTGTGAAACCTTATTACAATATAAATAATTGTTTTCTGTGTTAATATATTTTGAAATGTAACATTCCTTTGATGGCAAAGCTGAGTTTTCAGCAGCCATTACTCCCATCTTCAGTGTCACATGATCAGAAATCATTAAAAATAAAGGTTTTCTCAGTGATGCCATAGAAGAACCATTTTTTGGTTCCCTACATTTCAGTGAACAGTTCTTAAACCCTTTGTGAAATGTAAAGTTTCCATGGATGTTAAAGGTTTTTCATGGAACCATTAATACCAATAAAGAACGTTTAGTGTAATATGCTGATTTGGCGCTCAAGAAATATTTCTTTAACATTATGACAGTTTTTTTTGATTAATAGAAAATTTAAAAGAACAGAATTTATTTGAAATAGAAATCTTTTGTACCATTAATGTCACTTTTGATCAATGTAATGCATCCTTGTTTTCTGGATATATAAAAGACCTGGCAGAATTCTTAAATTACTTTAATAGTTTGACAGGTTGTTTGAAACAGAAGCGGGTTTGTCATAGTACAAAAAAAAAGAAAAGAAAAAGGCATAGCTTGATGACGGCGAGATTGAGCGCGGAATATTGGGAGGTGTCGTCTTCACGTCAACAGCCAGTGGAAAAGAATCAGGACAGGACTCGGGCAGGAATCATGTTCATGGATGAGATTATTAATGTTACTGTAGTATAAAGCAAAGCGGGGCCGAGTGCTGTGTGAGCAGAAACAAGCTTGACAGCAGCAGAACTTTTATTATGCCGCAGTCGCCACTTCCGCTTCTTCCGGTCAAGCGTATGTGGGATAAAGCAGCACTGTTTTATCATATTAGATACATTTGTGTGTTGAAAGTTGTTATAGTGCTACTCTGCGTTCCCTCAGCAGCTGCTGTGAGACACTGCAGTAAGCTAGATCGATATTAGTCATGGTAAAACATGGTACTCGCTGTAATTCAAGAGAACGAGATTTAAATAATGAGACTAAACGTGTTGAGCTATATAACATGAATCCTGAGCTATATAACAAGATTTTCTCTTGAGATGACATGAATGTATCCATCCAAACAGTTGCTCACCTGTCTAATAAAACATAATATATTAAAGCGTCTTTGATGTTTCCATGGTTTCTACAAAAAACAGAAACAGAGGGTAATGCAGGTATGATGTCATTGATAGGCAACGCATGGATACGGTCCGTGTCCTGGTTAAAATTGCTTATTTCTCTGGATTTAAACATTGTTGGAAACATTTGGGATAATGTAAGTACTCAAGTCAACAAAATATATAACATTCTAGTGGGTTTTGGATATTTTAATAAAAAAATCTTACATATTGTGCCTTTAATTAGTATCTGTCTATATTTGTGTCTGTTTTCTTGTAAATCTACTTGAAAAGCAGAATATTTGTAAGATAAGACTTGTTTGCACTACAAAAAAAAAAAAAAAGTCATGTTTTTAAAAAGGAAAACAATTTGCCAGTAGGGTAAGATAAGTGAAATGTCACCATTAAGGCTCGGTCTGTGAACTAAAGTGTTGTGAGGCTTGTTTTTTTATATCCGTGGTAACTTTGTTTTACTCGGGGTAAACTACCCTCTAGGGGAATTTAGATTTTGGGTCTATAAAAAAATAAAATAGTTTGCATTGATGTTTAGAGCTGCCAGGAAGGGTGTTAGAGCCCGACAGGAAGTTTCCTGAAAAAATGGAGAGGGACAGCATCCTGTACTAATTAACTAATGGCAAGCGCTTAATGTTGGCTTTCAAACTTTTCAGTGTTTTAAACAAAGGCTTTGTCAAGCACAGCATTCAAAATTTGTCTTGATGAACTTTCCTTTTTTTCTTCTTCAATATCTTAACAGAAATTAGATGTGAAATGTTTGTGCATTATATTGTCTTTGTCATTTTAAATCTATTAATTACATATATAAATAATATTTTTTATTTTTATTTTTTGGCCTTTTAACTTCTGGTCTAAGCAGTTACAGGATGCAGTTCATAAAAAATCGCCAGTAGATGGAGATGTTTTACTATTTTCAGGTATGACAAGAACTTTATGGTGATTTGCAGAGCCATTTTGACAGTTTGCAATTCCTGAAAAAGTTTGTATCTTTTATTTTTTTCGTTGTCTCGTTCTTTTTCAGTCTTGTTTAGCAAAACAAGCCATTCTTAATTCAAAAAAGGTGTGAAAGAGTTTAAAAAAACAAAACAAATTTCTTGGATCATAATTCTATATAGAGCTCATATGAACTCTTTGCACTCATGAACAGAAAATCCATGGCAACATGAAACCATCTGTGTTTATGTGAACAAAGCCATGCACAAATCACTCCTCACAGTTGTTTCCAAGGAAACCATCCTGCTCATGCAGTACAGAGGTCCATGTGGGTGTGTGTGAATGTGTGTTTCTGTGCTTACAAGGTCAGTGTTTTCTTGCTTGCACATGTCGAAGACTGCAGAGAGTGTGGTCAAGTGTTTGGATATGAAATTCACAGCAATATGCAGCAGCTCATGTAATCTCGCTTGAATCTTAAAAAGATAGTTAACCCAAAAATGATCAGAATTAATTTACTCATCCTTATGTTGTTCCAAACCTGTAAAGATGATGTTATGAAGAATGTTCGTGCTGCTCTTTTCTATATAGGCCTAATGAAAGTGAGCAGAAATTTTCTCTTCTCTCTTTCTTGTTTTTATGACGATATTCCCATCTGCTTCTGTTTTTTCACACTCGTCTGTGTGAGTGGTAGTTGTGTTCTTTGCAGCGACAACTGTGACTGTGTAACCGGATGGTTGTGTGTGTGCGTGCGTGCGTAGGTGCAGATTAGATGTTCAGTACAATAGTGTTCAGCTTCAGCCTTTCAGTCAACACACACTCAGGAGAGCCTGCCCTCTCAGACTCAGTGAAATATTCAATCTTATGCAACTTAATGGTCCATTTTACACTTGAAGTGTTCACTTCAAAGCACCTTTGCTGAATATGAGGCCATGGTTTCTCTCTCTGTTGTAAGGCTGTTTTCCTACAGACAGATCAGTCCTACAGTAGTCAACAAATTCCCTGAAAAACATTAAAACTGTGAGCAATTATAAATGAAATCTATGCTGTACAACGCTGAACAGTTTGGACAATGCTTACACAGAAATCTGGAAAAACAACAACTGGAGAATCAAAACGTTTTACATTTTACACCACTTTTATAACCACTTTTAAGTATAAGGAAAATCTTGTCTAAGAAGGCCTATGTGCCTCTATATTTTATATATATATATTAGTTATTTTATAATTATATTTATCTTTAAATAAAATATATTAGTAATTTAGAGAGAGAGAGAGAGAAAAGTCTTTATCATGGCCAGTGATAACAAGGGGCTACACAAGATAACAAGGGGCTACACAAGATAACAAGGAGCTAACAAGGGACAGGTGAGGGCAATTAATCACTATGGGAACAAACAAGGGTAACTATGGCAACAAACAAAGGCGCTAGGCAAACAAGGCAAACACAGTTGATTTGTTCAGAATCGCCCCCTATACCCTTATTCCTACATTCCCTACATTACTTCACTAATATAGTCCACTTGAAGGAGTGAATGAAACCAGTGAGTGAATTCGGACACTGAGTGCGCCGGAAGGGCTGCTGATTTCGCATAGTTTGTGCTTGCTGTTTGAATTTGAAATGTAGCAAACTGGCAGATCTAGTAGTAATGAATATTTATGTTAAACTCTGCGATGGAAACTAGCATGTATAAACCTTAATTAAACGATTTAATGATGAAATAAAAAAGGAATGTATACTAAGATATTATGTTAGACCAGGGCAGTTTGGAAAATGAATGGATGATTGTGGGCGCCATCTCCTGGCGAGACGCGGGAATCCATTCAGCGCGTGACAGTGCATTATGGGTTTTCTCTAGCCGTTGAGCATGCATCAGTTGTACACTCGTTATTGCAGTGCATTGTGGGATTGAATGAGTGCACTCAACATCATCCACTATGGTTTCGGACACCACTTACAAATGGCTGTCCCCACAAATAGTTCCCTATTTAAGGGCATAGGGGCCGATTTCGGCCACAGCCAGTGTGTTCACACTGAAAATTCCAAAAAGAAAAAGTACACTTTAAATACCCGGATGATGCACTAAATTAACGGAAAAAACGAAGTGTGGACACTTCATGCACTCAACTGTCGCAGTTTTAATTATGTAGGGGAGGGGAAGGGGCTGTCAGACTCTGATGTTAAATAACAAAATAACCTTATAGAATTCATGCACTACATGGATGAGTGCATAAGTGCATAGTGTATAGTGTGTCATTTGGGACGCAGCTGTAGTGAAAACTGAATACTGACCTACTATATAGTATGCAAAAAACAGTACGCCTAGCATGTCCGAATACATAGTATTAAAAAAAAAAAGCAGGCAAAAAGTCCCCAGATGACCTACTACTTCCGCCAAGATTCTGAAGTGAGAATAAGAGGCCACAGGAGAGGATTTATAAATGTAAGTGAAGTGACGCAACTGACGCTTGGTTGGTCACGTGATCGCAATAACATGGTGAATGTAGTATGTCCAAATTTCATTCATAACACCCATGTTTATACTATATGGAACATACTTTTTTTAATGATTGTGAAGTCAATTCAAATTTAAATGTAGTACCTACTACTCAGACAGTATGTGATGCAGCGTGGAACAATGGGGAAAGAAATTACATATCAAAAAGTCCTTAAACACAAAACAGGGAAAACAAGAAAGGAATTGTAACATTTAAAAATGTAAAACCTTTCTTTTTTCCAATATGGTTCCTGTATAAATTTACCCTTCCTACATTTTTTAATAAATGAATCCTTTTATTCAGCAAAGATGCATTAAATTAATCAAATGTGATGGTAAAGACATTTATAGTGTTACAAAAGATTTCCACTTCAAATAAATACTGTTTTGGATTTTCTACAAATATTAAGCAGCACAACTATTTTCAACATTGGTTATATTACGAAATGTTTCTTGAGCATCAAATCAGCATATTGGAATGATTTCTAATTATGTGACACTGAAGACTGAAGTAATGATGATGAAAATTCAGCTTTATCATCACAGAAGGAAAAAATACATTTTTAAAATAGAAAATTATAGTAATATTTCAACACATTACTATTTTTATGTATTTTGTCAAATAAATGCACATTGAACCTTCTTTTCTGAATCCTGATCCCAAACTTAGTGTATCTATATAATACATATTTTAAATGTTGTTTTTTGTAAGTTAAGTGATCAGAAAAAAATAGTCTCTTTTCTTTGGTTGGTGAGCACAGTGCCAGAACACGTGGTTAATATAATGGGCCAAATAAGTTGTATGTGTTATTCTAGGAACTGTGAAATCGCAAGGTCTTCTGGGTCATTTGTGTAACTAGCGGTTTTATACCACATATCAGGGTGTGTAAGAATGTTAAACAAGAGGAAACAGCTTAAATAAATAGCTAAATAAGAAAAGAAAATTTCAAAATGCAGAAAGGTTTGGTTTAGGGTTGGGGGATAGAAAATATCATTAGCTCAATATATAACAACTCAACTTCTGTACTTCTGATCACTAGTAATCTGTCTGTCTACTCCCTCACCAGTCACTCCTGAGGCAGTGGGCTTCCTGTCGGCTGTGGGCATCTTTGTCGTCTTGCTGGCCATACTCTTCCTCTTCATCAATAAGAAGCTTTGTTTTGCTCGTGTTGGAGGTCTGCCCTGCCTCGAGCAGTACAGCCGGCGCAAACGAAGAGACCGTGCTGGGATTCACCAAGGACTGGGTGAGTAATATTTTTCAGAGACACTTTTTTTGTGGATTCCTTTGCTCTGTTTTGTAAAAGGTGAACTTAACCTCGCAACAAACAGAAGTTGCCATAGTCTTTTCTCCCCTATTGTGACGTATATGTGAGTGAAACGGCTTCTCGTACAAGATAAAATGTAGGGAAGGACTTGATTTTGTCCATCGGGACTTGATTGGATCGTTGTATGGTTGTGGTTTGCTATTGGTTGATCTCATGTGAGTGACAGGTTGTCACGCCCTCGCTGCAAGAGGGAGGGGGAAGATATTTTGATTTAAAGGTTATTAGGGCACATTAATTAAAAATAAATAAATAATGATGTGCATGGATATATTATGTGTAATAAATACTGCAGTTTTGATTTCATAGTGACTTTCATAGTGAACAAATTTTCTTTTGGTAAAATACTTTCTTCTATCCCTCATGGGGTGTATGGGAGTGTATGGGATCCAATTAAGAGTATATTTGCATATTATATACACTGAACCACACACATCTCTGTGTGCTCTATGGGTTGTCCCTTTCTCTATTCATTCCTGGCAAACATGTTATCAACTTTGCATGCATTGGTCGATTTAAAAGTCTTTTTAACTAGTGAGGACCAGTAAAATTTCCTCACAGGTCGGTTGTCATATTTTACTATATTATATACGTATATTAAAGTTTTCATTTGGTCCTCAAAAGTATAGCCAAACCTTTACACACACTCTCTCTCTCTCACACACACACACACACACACACACACACACACACAAACACACACACACACAGAGTACACGGTCAGTATGTCAGCTGGGTGTTGGAGGAAGTTTTGCTGTGCTATTTCAAAAGCAGCTCCCTTAGTAAATATTCATTCAGTCTGTTCTGCGAGATGTCCTGAGTCTAGATAAATGTGTTCAGGTGCCGCTGAACTGGTTTGACTGAAGATTGGTTATATGTAGAAAGTTGCTGAGGTGCAGGAGCTCTAAATGGAGTAATTGATTGTTTTTTGTGGAAGCTGGTCATTTCACATTCTGGTAAGTGTTTGTACTAGGGATGCACAATATATCGGTACCATATCAGTTACTGGCTCAAATTTTAGATTTTTTATATTTATTGGTAATTAATTGTGCATGCTAGTTTTCCATATTTTTAAATTTAGATTACCTTTGCCATCATCTAACTCTCACTTAAAGCTAAGCTAGTAAGACTTTACAATAAGGCTTTATTTGTTAACATTAGTTAACTACATTCGTTAACATGAACTAAAAATGAAAAATACTTACAAAGCATTTATTAATATAAGTTATTGTTACTTTCAACATGTACTTACTTATACATTATTAAAATAAAATGTTGTAGACCTGAGCTAACATGAATTAAAAACAAATATTTGTATCTTAATTAACTAACATTAATAAATATTACTACGTACTGTAACAAATGTATTGCTCATTGTAAGTTAATGTTTGTTAATGCTAGTTAATGCGTTAAATAATGTTAACTAATGAGACCTTATTGTAAATTGTTACTTTTTAATCTTTAAAAACACAAATGATTTCATAACACTGTTAAATGGATATTCATTTTGAGATTTGCCAAAAATTGTATTTTTCATACTGTACATTATCATAGATTCAATTATAGCATTTAAAACAGAAGATTTTAGTTTAGTGTGTTTTATTATTATTATTTAGACAAAATAGTCTAATGAGAGTTTTAATATCACTCAATTATTTGACTTAGTAGTTTCAGCTAGGTTTTTAATACCATTTAAAACAGTTTAAATGGTATTATTTAAAATGGTTTTCGTCAGGTAGCTGAAGGCAGTTAACTTGTAAATTGTATATTTGATGTTTGTCTGCAAATTGTGGTCGTTAGTTGCACAATAGAAGTAAATATGTTCTTAAAGTTAACATGTTCTGCATTGATTTTGTTTTTAAAACAGTAACAACATGAGGAAATTCACTGGGTCTTCTGTGCATCTGAAAATAGGCCTACTTTTGAGCTGTTCTTTTGAGCTGTCGAAAGTGTTCTGAACATTGTGGAAAACATTTTGAAATCTGATGGAATGGCAGACATTCCTCAGGCAGGTATCCCAGCATTCTCTTCATGGCTCACTCAGATTTCAGACGCTTTCTCCAATGGCTTCCGCCGCCTCGGCCAAAACAAAGCTGTTTACTCTGAGGTCTCAGTGAAAGATGAGAGTTCAGAAGTGGAGCAGAACTTGAGGCTTGTTCATGGATCTGGAGTGGATGTGTCCTCCATGGATCCACAGGAAACGGTGCTGCGAGGTCAGGGCGACAGGTTTGATTATGCCCCCTCTGTTGAACGTCTGACCCCCATCAGCGAAGACACAGAAGAGCTGGAGAGCAGGAGGAGTCTGCAGGCATCACGCTGCTCTGATGCTGGTAAGATGTAGGTTAACAGGTGTTCAAGTGGATTGGTCCGTCTTCTTGGTCCATTTTTGTTGAGTCTGCTTTCCATTCATTTAGTTTAGACATCACTGGTGGTTCTGTTCTTGTTACAAACAGGTGACATGCTTACTAAATAAGTTGTTGTTATCTCTTTGTCTTTGTTACCTCTTCATAATTTTAGTAAAATATTTTTTCCTCCTTGCTACAGTAACTTTTGGCTTGCTCAATCCACCTTATTTTTAACATAAATTTAACATATGGCCATTTGTAACTTGAATGTGCAAGGCTTCCGGTTGTCATCTGGCTCTAGGTATTTTAGCTGTACAAAACCAGTCCGTTATGCTGCTTGATATTGCAAACTGGTATTTGTTTTCATATATTATTTAAATGTATTATCGTAATCATTAAAACAGTGGTTTGTAGTGCAAAAAGGTTTTACCGTTTACTGCACTTTGTTATTCTTTTAGCTATTTAACTTTTAGCGGTTAAAGTCACTATGAAATCAAAACTGACTTTTTTTTACAGAATATTATCAGTGCTTTATCAGTACACATCATCATTATTATTATTATTTTTTTTTTAAATAACGTGTCCTCATAATCAAAATAACTTCCCCTCCCTCTTGCAGCAACATCTCTTCTCTTCTCTGGCACAAGGGCGGGACAACCTGTCATACACATGAGATCGACCAATAGCAAATCACAATGATTCAATGATCTAATCAATTCCTGATGGCCAAAATCGAGTCCCCCCTGACATTTTTTATTTTTCGACAAACCGTTTCACTAAGATATAGTCACAATAGGGAAAAAAAAGACTATCACAACTTCCGTTTCATGCCAACTTTGATAGTCTTGTACATTTACAGGAAATAGCGTACTTCCACATTGCAAAATAAGTTAATTTTCTGTAAAGCTACTTTTAAGCATTGTTTTTTGTAAAAATATACTATACATATAAAATTTAACGGAAATCAGCCAGGGCTCTAATATCTGTTATATACAATTTAGTATATTTTGTAATATTTTTTTTTATTAACATCAGTTATGGGTTTAGCTTTAGCTTTGAGATATCTGTATTACATTTATTTAGATTCGTCATACTGAATTGTGATTGTCTGCGAAAGTTCCTGTGAAATTCTGTTCCTTGGAAAAACACTAAATACACAGACACTTGTACACAGTCTTGTGTGTGTGTGTGTTTGATCTTTCTGGATATTAAATATAGTCAGTAAACTGAGAACACCCTCTCAAAACAAACAGGAGAATTATTATATTTACACATGAATAGACTGTACACACATATCAAATACACATGCCATGTTCACTCCCTCAAGCACACACACGCGCACACACACATGTTGGTGCACTTATCATTATCAGAACATTCCATAGGCGTAATGGTTTTTATAGTGTACAAACTGTATTTTCTATCCCCCTACACTACCCCTACCCATTTAAGCCATTTTAATTGTCCTAATAAATCAAGTTTACATTGTAATACCCATTTCATTATATAAATTTGTCTCCTTATAAATCATATATAAACAAGCATGCACACACACACACACACACAATATATATAATCATATGTGGTCTAATGTATACAGAAACACCACCTATAATACTCTTAATGTGCTTGTTTGGCCACTGGTTCATCTTGAGCATATATCAAAATATCTTTTTTAAATTTTGAAAAAGTTATCCAGTAAATGTATGAAAGGCATTTAAAGGCACAATATGTAGGATTTTTGGATTAAAATATCCAAAAACCACTAGAGCAGTGTTATATATTTTGTTGACTTGTGTACGTACATTATCCCAAATGTTTCCAACAATGTTTAAATCCAGAGAAATAAGCAATTTTAACCAGGACGTGGATGTGTCCGACTGTCCGTGCATCACCTATCAACGACATCATACCCGCGTTACCCTCGATTTCTGATTTTATTTTGTAGAAACCACGGAAACACCAAAGACGTTTTAATATATTACATGTTTTATTAGCCAAGGGAACAACTGTTTTGTTATGTTTATAGACAGAAAACTAATTATTGTTATATAGTTCAACACGTTCAGTCTTATTGTTTAAATCTAGTTTTTACCATGCCCCAGAGAAAAACACTATTTTGTAGTAGCTAACGCAGTATAATCAGATGCAGTAATACGGCATTTTCTTCATACAATACGTTTCTATTTAATTGCATGCCATTTATCAGCACAAGCCATCAAGCATTTATTAATATGATATTCTAATATCGATCTAGCTTACTGCAGTGTGCAACAAGTGTCTCACAGCAGCTGCTGAGCGAACACACAGTAATGTTAGAACATCATTTTCAGCACACTCAAATGTATCTTAATATGATAAACAGCGCTGTGTAATAAAAGTCCCACTGCTCTGTCAAGACGTGTATCGCGCTCGTTTCTCATTAGCAATCGCTCCAGCGGCCGCTTTCCTGCTCCTACAGCACTCGGCCATGCTCTGCTTCATACTAAAGTAACGTTAATAATCTCATCCATGAACATGATTTCTGCCTAAGTGACGTCCCAATTCTTTTCAACTGGCTGTTGACCTGAAGACGACATTTCCCAAGATTCTGCGCTCAAACTCTGCGTCATCAAGCTACACCTTTGTTTTGAATAAGCGACCTCTAGTGGCAAAAAATATACATATTGTGCCTTTAATTTGTCTTTGGTTGGATAGAAATATGTCAATGGGGATGAGTTGGAAAGATTCTGAAATTATTAGAAATATCAAATTTAAGCAAGATGTGGGCATGTCTGTCACCTATCAATCAACAGGTATGTTTGCAGAGTGGTTGCCATGGTAATTTAATACATCCTAAGGAAAGACGGACAGTCTGATGCTAATGTAGATGAACTAGCAGCATCATATTAGTTAAAAAACATGGTTTTGCGTCACTAATATTCACTTTTAATTTTTTGGAAGAAATATTAAATGCTTTTTTTTTAATATTAAAATTGATATATATTATGTTCTTTATTGTTAATTGATATTTGTTCCTAATTCATTAACTGTTTCTTTGAAATGTTACAAATATATTAGTATATGTAGTAACAATAATCACTGAAATGTAGCAGTTTTGTAGATGTTTGTAGAGGTATTCATATGGTTTCATATAAAAAGTACGTCAGTTGAATGTTTGTATCAAAGGGCTCTTTGCAGCAGTTATTTTAAAGCTCTTTTGTTTGGAACCACGCAGCTACCGTGATTTGTTCTCCTGTTGAATTCTCTGCACAGGTATCATTTATGTAGTACAGAATGTACATTAAGGAAAACACTTCAGCATGAAGGACTGGTAACCATGGCAACCTCCTATGCTGCTCCTTGCATAGCTACTTGGCCTGATTTTTATGTGTGTGTGTGTGTTAGTGAATGATGTGGTGAAATGAATAAATGTGGAACGATAATTGGTAAGAGAGAGAAAAAAGAGACTCAAACACACTAATTGTCACTAATCTTATAATTAGGTGCATATGGCAGATGTGTCTTTCTACACACTCTACATTACCTTTAAAAATACCACCATATCTGAGTCATCTACAAACAACACTTTCTTTTTCCACTTGATGCAATAGAAAAATAGTTATTGTGGTCAAAGTGTCCTGTGTTAGTATAAATTAAGGTTTTTCTTTTATTAAAGGTGCTTGCTAAGGCAGGCATCACTACCATTCAAAAGTTTGGGATCACATTATTGTTTGGAAATAAATTCATACTTTTCAGCATTCAGCAAGGATGCATTAAATCTACCAAAAGGTACTGTAAAGTCATTTGTAATGTTACAAAAGATTCTGTTTAAATGCTGTTCTTTTAAATTTTCTATTCATCAAAAAAACCTGAAAAAGTTTACAGAAAAATATTAAAGGTGCAGTAGGTGATCTGGGAAATGCTAAAGTTAGCCTGCTAGCATTGAAAGTATGCAAATCGTCATCCAAACCCACGCCTCCAAAACACATGAACTCACACACACACACACACACAGCTGCTCTTGGCAAAGCTTCACAACAGACAGCGTTAAACTACCTCATGTCTCAAAGCACATAACATTACAATAATAATGAACGCAAACAACTTAGAGAGCTTGTAGCTGACTGCTGCAGATTCATTTCGTTGTTGAAACTGTTGACATGGAAAAGCATAATTCCGAGTCTGACTGAACAGCTCTGGTTAGAATGAACATCTCCTAATTATGCTAGTTATGGCGTGAACCAGCATAAGCTTGTTGTTTTGATTCGGTAGGAACTGAAAAAGCTGGCTGCTGTTTGTTTGTGGTGCTCCGTGACTGACGTCTGTCTATATAAACTCTGCATAGCATGAAACGTGCTGATGTATGATGTCTGCGTGAACAGGGTGCATGAGGGTATGTAAAAACATTGACATTGACAGGCAAGTAGGACATTGAATTATTTAATTCGGACCGAATATAATGATTAGATTTACATTTTATTGTCCTACGCCTTTCACAGGCGATATATATTTATAAAAATATAAATTTAGACTGTTTAACATAGTGATTGCTATCAGGATATGAGGAGACATTTAAGCAATATAACAAAAATGTTTCTGTAGAGAATCACCTATTGCACCTTTAAGCATAATCGGTTTAACTGCATAATAATAAATGTTGTTTTTTTTGTTTTGTTTTTTTTAATTGCATTGTGGTCTGTGGATCTGCCTGAAGTGTACATATCTAGTAGACTCGCTCCTCTGTCAAAATCAAGGGTTTGAGGGTCTGTCCAAATGAACTTCTGTCGCCCACTTAACAAAGTTGAATGCACTTCAAAATGGCAGCGGGGATGTTTAGTGCTTAGGGAAGTTTGTTAAACGCAGCCCTAGAACCACCTAGTATAGGAACCACCTATAGCAATGGCACAGTAATGACACAGAACACCCTAGCAACCACGTAGAATTACCTTGGAATTATGGCTGCAAATTCTGCCTGTAGCTAAACTGTAAGGTCATACATTTTCTCTGCACTGATCTTTGTCTGATTTTTTTCTAATTTTTGGTCATTTGTTTGTCCTTCTGTCCCCGTCCATGTGTGTGTGCAGTGAATAGTTACGGAGATGATGGTGAGATTTCCAGCTCATCAGACAGCGATGATGAGTTGGCAAAGCAGTTTGAGATCTCCGTTTCCCGCTCGCAAAGCTTCCGTTCAGGGGTTACGGAGCTCAACACCCAGATTGCACCAGGACCACATCACAAATTTAAACGTCTGCTGTCTGACCACGAAGAAGGAAGCACAGAGCCGTCTGACTGTGAAGGTATGTACCTACATTCTCGTGTTTATTTATAATTTATTTCCATATGTTTGCCTCCTAACCTTATGCTTGCAGTTTAACACATAAAAGTTTGTTTTATTCATATAACAACAATAAATATCTTTATATAAATGTTAGAATATATCATTGTAAAAAAGACATTGTCTCTTCATTTTAAATGGACAGCATTAAATGTAATTGTGTCTGGCAATTTGAAAAAATGCGTTTTGTTGCGGTCTAAAAAAGTTAAACATTTAATGATCTATAAGCATTTCACAGATTTCTGTGTACACTAATTATATAAAACAATACTGTTAGTGTAACATAGTTATACAAATGAACTAGATCAATGCATTTATTTCCATTCAAAGGGACGGAAACCGATAGAAAAAGATTAGGCTTAAATGATTCCTTATCCTGTCAATTTCGTTAAGCTTAGACATTGTGTTTATCAGCTAATAGGTCAACTCATAAAAATGGGTGTTGCCTGACCAATTAATTAACTTATAACTTTGCAATGCTTTGAGGAATCAAAATTCTTTTGATAACTTTTTGCCAGCACCGTCCTTAGCTGCTGTGCCTGTTTTGGTGAAGATTGGACCAATGCAAAGACTATAGATATAGAAAGACGGTTCACTCCTATTAGTTACGAATGGGAGAAACTACAACGCGGAATACGTCCCACCTTCTAAGTAAAAGAGCCAATTGCTGATTGATAGTCACTGTGTCACTGCAGCTGCCGTTAGAAGCTCCAGTTCCCATAGAAACCTGAGACTCACGCATAAGACTGCACATGCGCATTTGCTCATATAGCCTGAAAAATAAGCTTTTTTTAATGCAATTTTAGTATAAGAAACAACATTTATGGAACAATTCATGTCAGATTTTGTTGCTGATTTGAAATATGTTATTTAATTGTGAGTTTGCCAAGCAGTTTTTGAGATTTCAGGATTCCCCCATTCAAATAGATAGGACTTGGTCTTGGATGCCCAAAATAGCTGCCCGGAGGCGTTGCAAATATGTCCGCCGAGTGAACTGACTTTCCTTGAAAGGGACTTTGACCAGTGACCTAGAAGGAGTTTGAAAAGGTAGGCTTTTAGGAAAATTCAGATTGGCTGAAAATTTTTATAGGCGGAAATTAAATCAGATGATCTTGATGCAAGGATTCGGGGGTGGGGGAGGATTTTTTTTTTTGTTTTTAGCCCTTAGGGTTCCATCGTTAGGATCCAAAATGCAAATTGTTGTGCGTGTCTGTGCACCTGAATAGCGATGCACAATTGGGACCATCCTGCCAACTTTGGGGTCGCTACGATTTTTCAGTCTCTGACGCCCATACACCTTTTTAAAAAATCAGACCTTGGCTCATATTCATCTACATAAGAATAAATAAATCCTTTGACATTGTCAATAAAAATCTAATTGATTAACTTTATGGTAATCCAGTGTAATTTTGAGTACTTGAAATAAAGCTTAAATAAAATAAAATTGAAATATTTGTTGAAAAAAAATTCATCCAATTTAGAAATGTTGTCTAGGCAATTAACTGAAACAAGTTTAAGTATTAAAATGCCTAAAACTAAGACTGAAATAAAAATTAATTAAATCAATAAAAAAAACAAAAGCACATAACAAAATTACTCAACTACACTCAACTAACTAAAATTCAAATGAAAACTAAAAATATGAAGAAAAAAAAAAGAAAAAAGCTAATTTAAAATATTAATAAATACTATAATGTGGTAAACCAAAATAATTTTTCCAAATAAACTAATGTGTAGTTTTGTGGGAAGATACTGTGCTTTGTTGAATTAAGGTAATCTATGTTTCAGAAGGTGCAATACTTCATACCCAAAATACCCAAACCCCTTTTATAAATATTTATAAAAGTGACTCTTGTCACATCACTGTTAATCTCCCTAATGCTCAGCCTACATCTCTGACTGACTGTACACTGTAATGTGACATATCTCAACTATAACAGCTCCAAGTTGTGTCTATTGAATTCTTGCTGTATGGAGCTATATTTCTCGGAATGGTCATCACACCATCAGTTGCCATGGAAAAGCGTCTTTCTGGTTGCCGTGGTAACAAAGTGACTGGACCTGTCTGCAGTTAATTGGTCGCTGCTGTAGAGTAGAACAGTTTGTACCCTGAAAGAGATTCCATTCAGTGAAATTCACAGAGTCATGTAGGACAAGCACTTAAAGCCGTAAATTACTATCATTATCATCTGCTCCGGGGAGTCTGATTGGTCAAATGAGCTTGTCCTGCAATTATGATGACTGTCAGAGTGTCAATAAAATTTCATTTGCTAAACGTTCAGGGAAAGTGTGTGTGTGTGTGAGAGACGGAGCTGTTAATTGTGTCATTTGCTCTCTATCAAAAGTCTACTGCTAAATTGTTACAGCTAAATATAGTCCTCCATTTATTTGACTCACCCAAAGGAATTAAAATTTACAAATGAGGTCTCTTTAATGTCTCAGTTTTTTCCCAGACAGCAATGAGATTAAGTGGACACTTTTGCTTAAAAAATTCTCCTGACTTCAGAAATGTGTCTCCTTTGGAGTTTCAGCAAAGGTCTCAAAGATGTCTCAAACTTCTGACTTTATAACTCGCAATTGCAAGTTTATATCTCATGACTCGAGAGTTATAAAGTTATATTTTTATTAACTTTTGTTAACAAAGATGAATAAATAATGTAGCATATATTGCTAATTTTTAGATAATGTTAGTTTAAGGGATAGTTCACCAAAAATGTTGTCATTTACTCACCCTTGTGTCATTCCAAACCTGAAGAATGTTAGTAACCAAACAGTTGCTGATAGCCATTTTTTTCCCATAGTATGGAAAAAAAATTACTATGGCAATCAATGACACGAAGGTGAGTGAAATGATGATTTTTGGGTAATATATCCCTTTAACCCATTAACTAATATTAACTAATGGGACCATATCATAAAGTGTTACCCAGTTTTCAGTCATATTAAATAATTATGTCTCGTTCTTTCTCCCTCTCCATGTAGAAGCTGAGAGAAACAGTGTGCAGAGTTTTCAAGATCCCCTCTCATCCAGGCGACATGTAAGGTCTGAGCCGAGAGACCCCTTATCGCAGAGTCCTCTTCCTGAGGGCCGAACCCCCACAGACCCCCTCTCTCTGATGGCGGAGCAGATTTCTGTGGGCTCCCAGGACACAGGAGACGGTCTGGAGGCTCTACCCAGGGATGAGGGCAGTCGCCTGGGCAGCATGGGGCGGCAAACCCCACAGAGGAGTCTGGCAGTTGACAATCAAGGTTATGACAACAGTGAGGCTACGGATAGTTTCTCTACATGGAGCCCTGAGGTGTGTGTGCTTATAATTTTTATACTTCCTATATACACTGCCGGTCAGTACAATTGTTTTTTAAAGAAATTAATATTTTATTCAGCAAGGATGCGTTAAATTGATCAAAAGAGATATTTGGAATATTTCAAAAGATCTCTATTTGAAATAAATGCTGTTGTTTTTTTTACTTTCTATTTATTAAATAATCCTGACAAATGTATCATGGTTTCTACAAAAATATTAAGCAGCATAACTGTTTTCAACATTGATAATAATAATAAATGTTTCTTGAGCAGCAAATCAGTATATTAGAATGATTTATGAAGGATCATGTGACTGAAGACTGGAATAATGGCTGCTGAAAATCCAGCTTTGCCATCACAGGAATAAATTACAATTTTGAATATTTATTAAATGTATTAAAATAGGAAGAAAAAAAAAAGTTATTTTAAATTGTAATAATATTTCACAATATTATGGTTTTTACTGTGAGGGACTTTCAAAAGCATTTAAAAAATCTCACCAACCCCCCAAACTTTTGAACATTTGAAATATAAGAGATTTAGATTTTGTTTAGATATATATCAATAAAATTTCTCTGTTTTAACTTTTCCATTCATATTATATCCTCTAAATCTGTCTCCACAGAGATCTTCAGTTATGATAATTAAATTCTAATGAATATTCATAAGTTGTCTGTGCTCTATAACACTCATAGCCATTGCTAATGGAAACACCTTGGGTTTATGTATTAGGTTTTCACAGCAAAATCTTTCTCATCCAGATATAGAGGTGCGAGAGTGCGGGAGGTTGTGTATGATGTGTGTGAGTGTGTGTTTAGATCTGTATGTTTACATATGCGTTGAGTATGTTTGTGTTTGTGTGCAAATGTGTTTTTCCTCTCTCTAACAGCATGAACAATCTCCGTCCCACCCTTTGAGCTCTGCTCCTCGTGGGCTCATCTCAAAATGTGGTGACCTCATAATTGCTCTCGACTACCGGGCTGAAACCCACAGGCTTCTGGTCACCGTGATATTGGCCCAAGACATTCCAGACAAGGCGCGGAGTGGTATGGACTCCTGGATGGTGCATGTGGTGCTGTTACCTGGGAAACGGCAGAGGCACAAGACGGCCGTGCAGAAAGGCTCAATGCCCAGATTCGAGGAGACGTTCCGGTTTTCACATCTAGAGCCAGGGGATTTGGGTTCCTCTGCGCTGCGGTTTCGTCTGTACGCGCTGGGGAAGATGAACAGGGAGAGGATGATGGGAGAGGCCATATACAGACTGAGCAGGCTGAAACACACAGGCAGGTTCGAGATCACGCTGCTGCTGGAGCCACGTAGTAATCTCAAGGTGTGTATACTTGCTATCATAATATGACAGTATATAAATGTTAGGTGAACTGTACAAAAAAAATCTGTCTGTCTGTTTATCTGTCTATCTATCGGTCTGTCTGTCTACCTAAAATTTTATAGAAATGTACATTCCTTAAAGTGGGCTGGTACGGCACACTGCAGCGTACCCTCACTTTTTTTTTTGCTTACCGGCACTTATCACATAAACCAGGGACGGTGCTAGGCCCTTTTTCTAGTCAGCCCCTATGCACTATTCATGATCGCCTCAGTCCCCTTAAAATCCTCATATGAAAACGGCGGTATTTTGGTCAGAGCTGTTCAGTGTGTTCTTCAGTCCGCAGTGGCGCAGGGCCAGTGTCAGAAACAGAAGACAAGGTGTGTGTTTATTGACAGATTGTCATGATATCTGCATCTGCAGGTCTTTGTCTTAAATGCCGTTTACATAATGTGATGCGGGAGCGATAGTAGACAGATTCAACAAAGATTTGTTGGTTTAACTTAAAGTAAGTTGCCCTAAAGTTTTGAGTTCTTTTAAACTAAAAATTTGAGTTTCTACAAAGAACTCAAAATATTATGCTATCTGAACAACATTTGTGAACCTAAGCTGATTTGACAAAAGTTTTGTGAAAAGTCATAATCATAAAAATATATTTTTTTACAGCTGCTTATCAGAGTGAATGACAGAGAGAGAGAAACATCATGTGGAGTTATTCTGTTCTACTAAATAATGACCCAGCAGCTGATTGTGACATTTTATAGCCTTAGAGTAAAGGGATGTGTTTGGTGATGTCACTTTGAAGTGGCAAATTGATAGATTCATATTATTTTATTATTTATTGTTTCTGCCTAGTATGCAAACAATATATAAAATGTTTTTTTTATATATATATACATACCCCAGTGACAACGTAGCACTGGCTCGAAACTCTCCTGCTCCTTATTGTCTAGCCTCTAGTGCACTTTTCTGCTGGGTCGACACTTACAGTATATGCACAATATGTACACATAAACAGATTTACAAATATTTAACTTTACAGACTCAAAAAAATTTCTACAAGTTATCTTTTCTCTTTTCAAAAACTGGTCAGATATTAAAATTCTGGAACTTTTCTCAGGGTACCAACATATTTGTTTGCAAAGATTTGTACGCCTGTAAAGTTGTACTTATGGAGAAGGGTTTACGTTTTAAAAAGGTACACTGAAAAAAAGGTGTAGGATTTACTTTGAAACAATTGTCACTCAGAAATTTCTAGTGAATTTATCAAATAATTACAAAGAAATGGCAAGTAAGACGTTGAATTAAATGTGAAATTTTGAAATAGAAAGACTGAAATGGTATTTTCTTGTAAACCATACTCCAATATTCTTTTACAACTTTGAAAAATCTTTTCTTTTTTCTTTTTTTTTTTTGTATTCATGTGTTGAAAAACTGTTTAACTACACTTTACATACAAATACCAACTAATCAGGTCACATTGGCATCTCTCCATCTCCCTGTAGACAATAGACTCCCAAGTGTCATTCAGCGCACAGAGTGACAGTGCTTCCTCCAGTCAGTCTGTGTCTCACGGTGGAAATCCAGAACTACTGCTGGGATTATCATATAACGCCACCACAGGACGACTGTCTGTGGAGATCATTAAAGGCAGCCACTTCCGTAACTTCGCACTCAACAAACCTCCAGGTAAACACACCGTCCCCCTCACACTAACAGAGGCTCAGAAACACATTCACAGGCATCATTAGACCTTCAGGAGTGACTCTTGAGCAAATAACCTTTTGTAGAGCCGTCTGATATTGATTCAGAGTAAATGTACTGCAATAAATCCTTTCTAAACGAACAAGCTGCTAGAACACACATTTGTACGTGCACATTTTGAATGCGTCATCCTCACACATGTTGTGGGTCAAACATTGGGCTCTTAGAGTTCTATGGAGATCTATTACAGTCATATCTCACAGTGATGCTCCTGGGTGAATAGAGTTACAGGACATTTAATCGATCACAGAGCCCCAGATCTTTTTCACACACTTCTTGCATCAAGTCGATGAGTCACCACTGGAGAAAAGCACACATACATACACAGACAGACACATAATCTGTTATCATGCTGAGTCACAGTTTTGTGTTAGTGATCATCTTAAGCCAAGTGTCTAAATTAAACTGTTTACTTCAAAAGAAAAACAATATTTGTTACTGCACCATCCTATTCTACGTTCAAAACATTTTTATGTCTTTTAAAGGGATAGTTCACCCAAAAATGAAAATTACCCCATGATTTACTCACCCTCAAGCTATCCTAGGTGTATATGACTTTCTTCTTTCAGACAAATACGATCGGAGTTATATTAAATAATGTCCTGGCTCTTCCAAGCTTTATAATGGTAGTAAGAAGAGGATGAGATTTTGAAGCCCAAAAAATACGATGAATATAAAGTTCAAAAGAAGAGCATTTATTTGAAATGGAAATCTTTTGTCTTTTGTGAATAAAAGTATTAATTTCTTTCTAAAAAAAAAAAAAAAAACGTATGGCCTCAAACTTTTGAATGGTAGTGTCAATTAATTACTGTGTCTAAAAATCCCACATTTACAAGTAAAGCTTTTAATATCCAAAATAAAACAATTGACAGATCATTATTATCCAATAACAAAACATGACCTGTCTTTCTCTTTCAGACACGTTTGGTAAGCTCTCTCTGTTGAACTCTATGGGACAGGAGATATCCCGCTGTAAGACATCCATCCGTCGCAGTCAGCCGAATCCGGTCTTCAAGGAGACGTTTGTCTTCCAGGTGGCGCTGTTCCAACTGTCCGATGT
The DNA here is from genome assembly GCA_037101425.1 of Elopichthys bambusa. Taxonomy (NCBI): domain Eukaryota; kingdom Metazoa; phylum Chordata; class Actinopteri; order Cypriniformes; family Xenocyprididae; genus Elopichthys; species Elopichthys bambusa. The sequence goes on from CM074443.1 coordinate 11,363,483, forward strand.
CACATTAATGGTCTCCATTTACAATCGGCGGAATATGAAACGCAAGGAGATGATTGGCTGGGTGGCTCTGGGCCAGAACAGCAGCGGTGAGGAGGAACTTCTTCACTGGCAGGACATGAAGGAAGGCGGAAACCAACAGGTCTGCCGCTGGCACACACTACTGGAGGCTTAGAGGAGAGAGAGATAGAAATATAATCACTCTTACTGAACTGTGTTCAGCTGGAAATCTCCTTTGAGAAGGAGAAGACAGCCAAGGCCAAAAATACCCACAAAAAAATGGGAATGAGCAAGCAACTTTTAACACTATCAAGCAAAGATAAGGCATGTATTTATGAATCTTGAAAGCACAAAGAAACACCCACGCCACACCACTCTTCTTCTCTCTGAGAGTACCTAAAACAGCCTCTTATCTGGTAACCAGGAAATGACATCACGGCGTAATATAGAGACTACTCTATTTAACCCCAGCAGCAACCATTCAAAACGCATTATTGCCCGAGCCACCGTGATTGTCGCCTAGTGATTTAATGAATGGAGGATTGATTTGAAATGATTAAATGCCTTTCTTCAGATGATTTTAAGCCTCAAGTTCAGACCCACACCAAAACAAGGTTATTGGTGAGGGTTTTGAAAGACCAAATGAGTGGAAAACTGCACTTTCATTCATGCTCTCCTACTGATGACACCGAAGCTGTTTCTTTTTATTACATTTTACATTTTTATTACATTTTACATAAAAATATGCTATAATTTATAGTCCTGGGACAGTGTTATGATAAAAGTTAGGATGCTTTTATAATGCTGTTAAAAGGGGTGCACAAGTTATCCATATCAGAATAAGCAATATGAGTAAATGACCCAGAAATGAAATTTCTGTCATTATTTACTCACCCTCATGATGTTCCATTCTTCTGTGGAACACAAAAGTTGAATTTTTGAACTCTTTTCAGTAATGGAAGTGAATGAGGACTGGCGCTGTCGGGCTTCAAAAAGACTGATTTTATTTCTTTGAAAAATGTTGACATCCAACATCGATCTTATTCTGCATGTTTATGAGTGAATCTGATCAGCGAATGAATCCTTTCAATGATCTAGTTCACAAAAATGGTGTAAATTATTCATTTGAATGAACTGATCTGATACTCGGGTTCATCTGAATCAATGATTAACTCTTTTCTTGCGTACGATGATTGTTTAAAGCAAGTTGTTTAAAAAAATTGTGCGAACAAATGGTACTGCAGTGACTGTTACTGACTGTTTAAATCTAGTGGGTTTGGTGTCTCGTGTTTCAAATCCAATGATGCTGGTAGTGACAATTCTGACCAATCAGTGATCTGCAGTGTTTACACGTCATATTTTAGTTTCGGTATGGCTTGCTCGGAACCTCAACCGAGGTGGTACTATTTAAACGAGCCATACCGTGCAGTGGAAAAGTGCCATAAATGATATGATGGTGTTTGTGAATCCGTTTTGAAGCTTGAAAGCTCTGATCCCCATTCATTGTAATTGCATGGAAAGAGACCAGTCACCAAAAATAGTCTGTACACGCAGCACAGACACTTATGCACGTCCAAGAAAATCTTTTTCAGACAATCCCAACACTGTCCTCATGACATTGAAACCCAAACTCTCTTTTTTTTCTAATGCATGTCTGTAATGCTTTATGCATATTTAAAGTGCCTGATCTTGTCGAATCTATATGGAGTTTTCATTTATAGCCAGTGATATTGGAGATTAGCATGGAAAACTCTGAAACATTACAGATGCATGGACCTCTGTGTTTTAAAAATCAATAGTGCCTGTTTTGCATGCCTTCAAATAGTCTTTTTGAAGATAAATGCATATATTTTTGTCTGTCATTAAAAACATATCCCTAAGACATGACCTTTGCTGGCAATATTGTTTTATTTCATTATGATTTAGAATGGTACTGATTATGCATTGATCTTAGTGTATCACAGCTGTAAAAATAGGTGATGCTGGCAGAAAAAAAAAAAATGTTTTGTTACAATTGACTGTAACCAAACATATGACCTCTGTATGAAAGTGCCAGAAGGGAGTGTGTGTTTTATTTATTTATTTTAGTGCTGTCAATCAAAAAAAAAAAACTAATTTATTTTAATTTGTAATTAATCACGATTAACCGCACCTAACATTGAGGTTTTTATTATATTTTTATATTGTACTTTCACACTGAATCTCCAAAATAAATAAGGTATAAAACAACCAGTCAGGCTGGTTCAGATTTCTACCTGCCCTGCTACAGTAAAATGCATAAAAAAAAGTTTTTTGTTGTTGTTGTTTTTGACTCCTGTAACCTTGTAAACGGTGCATTAAGAATTCCAGGTAGGTCTAACAGGTAAATATACAGAAATTGAATAGCAGCAGGTTTATTAAGCCCAAAGTATACTTCGGCTGTCCGCGTCTGCGCACCATCCGCATGCCGTAATTTTCGTCATCAAGAGGGTCCACTGACATCCCCACACCCCATCCGCGTGCAGCCCAATTTTTGAAACCATGCGAAACGGAACATGGTATACCTGGGTATGCTTAATTTTCTACATTCTGCTCCATCTCACGCACAGTTGAGCACACAAGCCTTTCAAAATACACTCCTTTAGCCGTGAGCGTGGGAAGAAGCATTCGGTGCATGCGCACTATCTAGTGGACTGCTGTTTTCAAGCACTCAAGTCACTCATACATGCGTGTTGTACGCAGACCGTCCGAGTGGTCTCAAAAATTGGGCTGCACGCGGACGGGGTGTGAGGATGTCCACTGACCTTCCTGACAACGAAATTTAGGTCATGCGGATGGTGCGCGGAAGGCCGAAGTATACTTTGGGCTTTAGGTTGCTGTCACTTTAAGACCTGACGCATGTGACAGGAATCTGACATCCTATTTTCAAAACTCTTTACCTTCATTTAACACTTTTTAACTAATTTTAAGACTGCATATGAGGATACTTGACAAAATGGTAATTTTTACATAATTTTGTGTGTTTTTTTCCCATTCAAGTGGAAAGAGAACTCAATGCGGCGCTGGCGCGCTGTCTGAAGTGGCTTTTGCTCGCGTTTTGGGTGTTTGTTCACAGAGAGCATCTTCACAGACAGTGCTCGCTAAATGGTTTAATAGCACTTGAATGAATGATAGCCTGATCATATACTGTAGCGCAGAGGATGACAGAAAAAAACGGATGTTGCATATTTTTAACGCGTTAAACTGAAAAATAATAATAATCTAAAAAATGACGCGTAAATCTTGACAGCCCTAATTTATTTATTTACTGTTTGCGTATGGGAGTGGAAGAATCGCTTAAGCTCGAAGGATAAAGCTTGGGGATGTGAGGTTAAAAGATCATTAACAGGTTTTGATATGCTCAGATATTATATGGCCACTTATGTATGCCAGTGAGATAAGTTATAGTAGTACTGTATTTGAGCAATAAAACCTTTCAAAATTAAAATGATTATAAGGAAATAAGCCGTATTATTTGAAGAAATACGCAACCAGAGAGAGGAGGAGGAAACGCAGCAGCAGAGGATGCGAGAAGAATGGAGTTTGATGCTGGAGCGTCATCATTGCCTAGTGACTCTCCTAGCAACAGGAAACATCTGTTTCAGTGTCGACCAATCAGGAGCCGGCGCAGTCTGTTATTGCTCTCTGAACAGAAAGGGGATATTTTAAGAGCCGAGAGTGAGCCGAATACTACAGGGATTATATCAAAAGCAAGACTTCGACATCTGGGGGCGAAGCGTCACGCTCACGCGGAGCTGAAAGCGGCTACATTCGGCACAATATGAGCTGTTTTGAGCCTCTGATCTGATGAACGCGCGTGCAGGGACTGTTAATGTGGCTTTATAAATAAGGTAGGATCATTTTACCTTTCACATTGATTTTCATTTCTTTTTCTGTGAGCGTACTTAAAACCTTATATTTTTTGCTGCAAAATAAACAAATGCACGCAACAGTTATAGGGGATGCAATTAAATAATAGTAGCTACTACTACATACAACAGACCCATTTTCTAGTTAGATTTTTTGTGTGTGTGTTTGTGGAAAATGCTCGTTCTGTGATTCATTCATTAGCGTGACAGTTGAGCTGATTATACTGCACTATAACATAATGCATGCATATGTTGGACTTTCAGTTATTAAATGTACTTATTTGGTACACAATAAAAAAGAAAAAAACATTCTTAAAAGATAATGTAACATGCTACAGTTAAGAACAGCTACGGTTAAAAATCAGTTTTAGCGTAAATTATAGGCTTTTAATTTTACTGCAGAATATTCTAGTTTATTTATTTATTTTATAAAGAGTATAAATTAATTTATCATTTACGGAGAAATTATATATTTAAAGATGCACTTTTTTTCTCATTGAAAAGTTTTACCCCTAAAAATTGATTAGTACATTTTTAATTTTGATAAAATTAAGTTTCCATTAAAATTATTAGCATAATTAAAGATGTTTAATTTTGGAATGAGTTACCTCATGTGGGTCATAATATCATTCATGTTGATATCACATGACCAGATGAACACTGCATCTTGGTAACCCTAATTTTTGGACAATTTTGCTGATTGAATCATAGCCAAATGCTAATTACATTTCTGTTAGAAAGCGAAAAATTATTGCTTTGCATGGTGTTGGATCCATATATTGCTATATTGGCCAGAGTGTACCTTTATCAAGGCAAAGAAAAAAAAAACTATGTTCATGTTGAAATATTGTTAAAATAAAAAATATAAATTGCCTTAATTATAATAATTAAGAATACGTGAATGGGACGTTGCAGAATTCTCTTGCACGAACATCATATGAACTTTGTCATCATGTTGCTTTATAAAATCTGTGTCCACATTTTAATAGCTCAAACAGATTGGCAGGACCTGTGTTAAAATTATTTAAAAATTATTACAATTTAATCACGTTTACAGTTAGAACTGATAGTCACCAAAATGGCATCGAATATCGTCCCTGTATTCGTACAGTTTAACCAAATGTAACCAAAAGAAAGTACAGTGAAGATAAATACCTTACTGGTTTATTCCCTCTCTCTCTCTCTGAAGCACACAAACTCACACGCAGCCCACACTAATCTACTCACCCACGGTTATTGCGCGCCGCTCCGCTGTTGACAGAGCACGAGACATCTCTCTTTGAACATGATAAATGAAATGCAGCAGCAAGACATCGTGCAGCTACTGCACAGCTGCCTGCAGATGCCATTACATTTATACTGCGTGATTTGTTTTTGCTTCTTTGAGACAGAACTACACTGATCTGTATGTAAGAGATTGGGACTAGTTGTCACACATTCACACCAATATAACTTTAGTGAACTGAAATCGGATAGGAAACAGTAGGATCCAGTAAATGATACTCTCTCGCTCTTTTTCTCTCTGACTAGGAACCAATAGGCAATGTGTGTGAGCCAGAGGAAAGAGCCTCAGGTGAATAGAGGATTTGTCAGAGAGGCGTGTGAGTGTGTCTGCGTGAAGCAGTCCTCAGGTAATTAAAATTCACAACACACACAGACATTGTTACATAACACACTGACTGTAGTCTAACCTAATCCACTTTATGGCATATAGTGTTTGAAGACACAGCATTGTTTTAAAGTGAACTGTCATTCTCAACAAGAGATTGAAAGAGAGATCTGTTTGTAAAAATCCAATTTTCAATCCAGCTGCAAAGCCACAGTTTCACAGAATCCTTGTGTGCACATCTGCAGGGTCTTTCCTCTAAGAGTGCCCTCAACGGTCGACAACGTCGAAAGTCGCCTACTTTAAGCGGAAATATGCGGAAGAGGAGGATGTTCAGGGAAGCCTACATGGATATTTACAAAAAGTGAGTATTGGCTGATATGTGCTGAAACAGTGCTGATTTGTTGTGCACTGTTCAGATCTGAACTGAGAATGACTTTTAAATTCCAGTTCAGTTTCTGAATTTGAATTGAGGAAGCAAACAGGATGCAGAATTGCAATTCAAGTGAATGAAAGGAAGTATAATTACAATGAATTGACATTCAAATAAATTCACATAACTGGAACTTTGAATACTGGCTTGACAGTCTTTTTTAAAAGTTTTGAAAAAAGTTTGGAAGGTGATAGATAGATAAATAGATACATACATACATACATACATACAACCCGAATTCCAGAAATGTTGGGACGTTTTTTAAATTTGAATAAAATGAAAACTAAAAGACGTTAAAAGCCAATATTTTATTCACAATAGAACATAGATAACAAATGTTTAAACTGAGAAATGTTACAATTTTATGTACAAAATGAGCTCATTTCAAATTTGATGCTTGCTACAGGTCTCAAAATAGTTGGGATGGGAGCATATTTACCATGGTGTAGCATCTATTCTTCTTTTAAAAACAGTTTGAAGACGTCTGGGCATCGAGGTTATGAGTTTCTGGAGTTTTGGTGTTGGAATTTAATCCCATCCTTGCCTGATATAGGTTTCCAGCTGATGAAGACTTCGTGGTCATCTTTGATGTATTTTTCGTTTAATGATGCACCAAATGTTCTCTATAGGTGAAAGATCTGGACAGCAGGCAGGCCAATTCAGCACCCGGACTCTTCTACGATGAAGCCATGCTGTTGTAATAGCTGCAGTATGTGGTTTTGCATTGTCCTGCTGAAATACACAAGGCCTTCCCTGAAATAGACGTCATCTGGAGGGGAGCATATGTTGCTCTAAAACCTTTATATACCTTTCAGCATTCAAAGTGCCTTCCAAAACATGCAAGCTGCATCTCTGAGTTTTGAAAAAAAGACCACTTATGCACCCCCATACCATCAGAGATGCTGGCTTTTGAACTGAACGCTGATAACACGCTGGAAGGTCTTCCTCCTCTTTAGCCCGGAGGACACAGCGTCCGTGATTTCCAACAAAAATGTCAAATTTGGACTCGTCTGACCATAGAACACTTTTCCACTTTCTATTTTAAATAAGCCTTGGCCCACAGGAGACTACGACGCTTCTGGACCGTGTTCACATATGACTTCCTTTTTGCATGATAGAGCTTTAGTTGGCATCTGCAGATGGCACGGCGGATTGTGTTTACAGACAGTGGTTTCTGGAAGTATTCCTGGGCCCATTTAGTAATGTCATTGACACAATCATGCCGATGAGTGATGCAGTGTCGTCTGAGGGCCCAAAGACCACGGGCATCCAATAAAGGTCTTCTGCCTTGTCCCTTACGCACAGAGATTTCTCCAGTTTCTCTGAAACTTTTGATGATGTTATGCACTGTAGATGATGAGATTTGCAAAGCCTTTGCAATTTGAAGTTGAGGAACATTGTTTTCCACAATCTTTTTACGCACTCTTTCACAGATTGGAGAGCCTCTGCCCATCTTTACTTCTAAGAGGCTCTGCCTCTCTAAGACATCCTAGCATCCTAGCTAATCATGTTACAGACCTGATATCAATTAACCTAATTAGTTGCTAAATGTTCTCCCAGCTGAATCTTTTCAAAATGTCTTGCTTTTTCAGCCATTTGTTGCCCCCATGCCAACTTTTTTGAGACCTGTAGCAGGCATCAAATTTGAAATGAGCTCATTTAGTGGATAAAAGTGTAGAATTTCTCAGTTTAAACATTTGTTATGTTATCTATGTTCTATTGTAAATAAAATATTGGCTCATGTGATTTGAAAGTCTTTTAGTTTTCATTTTATTCAAATTTAAAAACTATCCCAACATTTCCGGAATTCGTGTTGTGGATGGATGGATGAATAGATGGAAGGATGGATGGATAGGTAGATAGATAGGTAGATAGATAAATAGATAGACAGGACAACAGAACAATAGAACGATAGTTTGTCATTCCAATTAAATTTATTTCAATTTAAAAAATAAAGTAGTTGTCACATATATCCACTGTCTTTCTGATCCTATCTGATTCAGCTGCCCATTTCATGTCAACAACCCAGTCACATCAACCTGTCCCTGTCATCTTCCAACCGTCTCTCCTTACCTGTCCCTCTCCCCTCAGCACCTGATCCTGCGTGAGGAGCGCAGCTGCATCTTGCGCCTATCTCTGCAGAAGCTGCGTTTCCTAGACGACCCTGAGGCTTACCTCCGCCGCTCCGTGCTCATCAACAACCTGCTACGCAAGATCCACCTGGACGAAGCCCAGAGGGAAAGAGAGAAACAGAGGGATGACAAGGAGGAGGAGCAGGAGACAGAGAGGAGGCGAAAAAGATTAAAGGTGGTGCTCCAGGAGTTCCAGCAGTACAAGCTGCTGCCGTATTCACCCTCCCCAGCCACGTGCATCTGTGGCCTGGGGAGCTGCCACACCCTGCCTCCTGATCATGGAGCTTCAGTGCTACTCTACCATTTGGATGAAAAAGGATAAGATGTCATCGTGTGCATGCACGGGATTTCCAACTGTCCATGAATGATTTCCAGGAGCCAGCAAAAAAGGGGGATTCGGGTTTGTGTGCATTTGTGCTTGTGCAAGTCTGCTGGTGAGCATGAGCTCTGTGGTTTGTGACGTGACAGGTGTATGCCCATATCAGGGTGTATTTTTCCAAGTGGAAAAAGACAACATCATATTGTTATCACTGCCTCGCTCTGTTAATCTGAACTTTGACCACAGATGTTTTGTTTTCATAAATTTGCTTGAGTGACTTATAATCTTAAACACTGTTTTCAGGGATAAAAAAGGCTAACAAAAGCCATGCACCTTGTGGTTATGTTGTAAAAAAAAAAAAAAAAAAAAAAAATTAAATGAAATTGTCAGTTTCAAAATCCTTGTTGCTCCTAAGGCTGGAGTGATTTTACTTTGAATGAACTTGATGAACTTTTTTGTGCGTGTAAGTGGCTACATATGTCGAACTAGCTAATGTTTTGTTTTGTTTTTTCTTTAACAAACAAATAAATAAAACAAAGAATATGTATGAGGGATGTATGAGGGAAAATAAGAAGTGAAACTAATATTTCTTTTAAGGCCTTCTTGTTTTTTCAGCTTAAACAGGGTCTATAGTGACATGCAATTTTCACTATCATAATAGTAAAACAAAACAAAACAAAAAAAAGTAAAAAGTTCATTTGCATTTGCTACTTGTGTTTAATTAAGGTCTTTGCATACAGCCTTTTGAGGCTTTTGGCAGAAACTGTTATGTTAAGGTGACTCTGCCATCTAGTGTTATGGCAGTGAATTCTCCGCTACTTTGGTTCATTCATTTCAATCATTTCTACTACCTGCAGTTTATAATGCTGTTTTACAGTCATCTGAAGGTAGTCAATTCAAAGTAATTTAGGTAGTCAGTCCAGTTTGTCCCAATACCTCCTTTGTACACACATGGATTTTCTACATTTCTGTCTCTTTAATATCTGGATCTGGAAACCCTAACTGTGTGGGTGTTGGAATATGTCCTCACAATGACCTACATTCAGTGCAAAAACCCACGGTTTATGACTAACAGGGAAAACAAGGTATATGTGCTCAATGTAGTGTAAAATCTCCCGCTCTCTTTTACACAGAACCTCAGATGATCCTGTTCTCATCTCATATCGCTGCGCATGTCTCACATGTTGGTTACACAAGGTTTTCTAACAGACAAAGTAGTGCAAAAATATTTTGGTACAGTATATAATGACTGGTACTCTTATCATTGATATTTTGTGTGTTTGTTTATGCACATTTGTATGTGTAATGTATTTTTTTCAATATCTGAATGTAATTTACTGAGATCTAAATTCAGAGTGCTATCTTTTGGACATTTCAAAGCATAGACATGGATATCCAGTTTATTTTGAAATGGAGCTATTTTTTGTTTCAAAGAGAACATTACTCCTCAGAGAATTAAGTGCTATTTTGCCAAAAGATTTAAAAGTAGCATATACGAGAATTGTCTATTTTCATGGCACTGCAGTCAAATAAAATAAAATATTGAATGTTTCACTCAGTCCTTTTTCTTTAGCCTATCTGTGTAAATAAATACATGCAAATAAAAAAGGTATGATTTCATCATTATGTATCATATTTATCATCATGTGCGGCAGCTCTCGAGTCCTTAAAGGGATGACGTCACCCCTACGTGAACGTCTCCGCACCATTGGGCGGAGATGCTAAACGTTTCCTACACAAAATTTGACTTAATTACTCCAGAGGGCGCTTTGTGGCACAAAGAAGCCGAATTCTAAAATCTCAGGTCTTTTTGGTTCTACTGTTGACATTTGTACACTAAAAGCATTATCGTTTAAATCCAAACGGTTAGTACTTGACGTATAAGTTACATACAAATCAGCTTACGCGATATCTTTTAAATTACGCTGTAATCAGAAACGAACACGATTTGGCAATCAATCCTTAGCGCTGTGAAAAGTAACAGCCACCACGTGACAATGCTGGCTCTCCGATGTTTTAATAACGGCTGGATAATATTTTAAATGAAAGTACGGACAATAATTAAATTAATAGTATTTAATTAATGTAAAACAGCAAAGAGGTCAAATATTATTCGTTTTTATTTAAAATAATGGTACCTGACCAATCACAGCCAACGTCCGGCTGCTAAACCCCTCCCATTTTGAATCTGCGAAACTTGCTTTCTATTTTTCCAGCCACTCGTTGTATTTCTTTCTTGCACGAATCTGTCAGTACCCGGATACGGCGTGGGGGTCGGTACAATTGGCCGTTTGTAAACCGTTGCAAGTAGTTTTTTTACGTTAATTTTCTCCTCATGTGTCCATGAATAATTTTTATCAGTTGTTATTAGTATAATTGTCTCGGTTAGATCGGGGGGTTTTGTTATTATAAGTACGGGAATGGAAGGAATGGTTTAATAACCCACACCCACAGCACGGTTTACTCTCGGTAGCTCCAGCTTCTCCCGGTCTTACCAGGTGGCTTCAACTTGCGCAGCCTGTCGCTAAACATGGCAGACGGGTTGAAAGTGGGATTCGTGCAGCTCATGCACTATTTGCAGGACCCTCAACACGTCGCGCGTTTTCAGCAGCTATGCGGGGTGCGCGGAACCGACACACGTGACAAACTCAGTAACGGGGTACCAGGCACTCGCCACGGGGATGTTCAAAACGGAGGCGGGGATGCCACCCGCCGTAGACCAGCAGGAGCAGAGACCGACAGGGAGAAACGCAATAACAGCGTGGCGAACGGAGCTGCGGGAGAAAACATGCAAGAACGGGATAAGGACGGGGACGACGCTCAAGGATCCGCGGTGAAGCCGTTGCGCAGAAACTCTCTCACCGGAGACGTCGGTCAGGAGTTCATAATCGAGAATAAGTTTCTATTCTACCTGTTCACGCTCGGTACCGAGCTTGGGAACGAGCTTTTCTACATTTCATTCTTCCCGTTCTTCATGTGGAACGTAGACGCTTATGTGAGCCGCCGGCTCGTCGTGGTCTGGGTATGGGTCATGTATCTCGGCCAGTGCACGAAAGATGTAATCCGGTGGCCGAGACCTGCCTCGCCCCCGGTGGTAAAGGTGGAGATGTTCTACAACTCAGAGTACAGCATGCCCTCTACCCATGCCATGTCCGGTACCGCCATACCCTTGTGCCTGTTCCTGCTGACCTACGGTCGATGGGAGGTAAGAACATCACGCCATTCAGAGCATGCATAACAGTTGGATGTCAATCATGAGTTCATTGCATTATATAAAAAAAGATATACTTATTTTGAAGACAGGCAGCACAAGCATAGTTTTCAAGCAAAACATACACAAATAGTCTCTTGGATTGATGAAAAAAGTTAATGCAAATTGATTTAGAAAAGGGAAGTTCTGAGGAAAAGCTCTAGTGTCATGTGTTTGCAGATACCACTTATTTAGATATTTTGTTATCTAATAATTGGCATTCATTCATGTATTATAAAGTAAGAATGAAATAAGCATTGACTTTCTTATTTTTTATGGAATATTGCAGTTTTTACTGTAAATTATTTATCTGTGCCCTTATAATTATCAAAAACATTAAAGGGTTAGTTCACCAAAAAATGAAATTTCTGTCAATAATTTAATACGAAAGTCGTACAGGTTTGGAACGACATGAGGATGAGTAATTAATGACAGAATTTTCATTTTTGGGTGAACTGGTGAAGTCTCTTCTTTGATGTGTACACTGGTGCAAGGGCTAGGCAATAAGGTTGTCCAGTTCAAAAAACAAAGCTTGTCCAGTGGCCAGACGGGTTTCAGTCACTCCTTTCCAGCAACCTGTCACTCACATGAAATGATCACAGCAATTAGCCAATTATTGACAACAAACAACCCAATTAATTCCTGATTATTATTTTTTTCTCTCATTCAGCCTGTTTCACTATTTTGTCTATTTATTACACTTTTTATTTGTAAGCATTTTATATGGGAAGACATTTTCAGATGGATAGGTGCCTATTAAATGAATTTTTGCTCTGTAATCTTTTCATCTGGTTAAATCATTTACTGTGTGGGTGTTCAAATATCTCAAAACAATGGCCAATATTAGGTGCACTTTAGTTCAGATCTTTTCACTGTTAACTTAACCCTTCATAATGATCTTTTTTATCCCCCTTTAAAAGACTGAAATAGGGACTTGAATGGTCACAAGGAGAATTGCACCAAATAAAACAGGTTATCGATAAAAACAGTCTAAAAACTGGAACTCTAATGTACTAAACCAGTAAAAACTCTCCTCTTCATCTGTTGCAAAGCATTGCTACAATAACCTTGTTTAATTTCCCTCAAAATCCATTATCCATCCTCCAGTGCCCCCTTTCACTACTGACGGCTTCCTTAATGCACACATTTTCCTGCTTACTCAGTGGAGCGTACCATTTTTTAAAAATATTAACTCTTGCTTCACCATAGGGCTTTTCACACTGCGCTTAACCCCAGGTTATCGTCGTTCTAAACACTGCTTTTAACCCCAGGTAAAGGAGCTTTTTACACTTGTAATTTAGATGCGGGGTTAGTACCACTTTTTACCCGGGGTTTTGAAACCCTGCTCAGGAGGTTTTAAACTTGTACGGTGTGAAACGATGCAGTGTTAGAATGTTACAACTAGATGCTTAGCAACCGACAACCAATCCCGTGTCTTATATTCACGCACGTTGTTATAAATAAATTCACACTGGTAAATATTCACACTGCGTGGTGTATAAACAGTCGTTTCTGTGTATGATAGGAAGAAATGTAAAACGGCAATGGAAAATGTGACCGTTGGAGTGAAAAAGAGACTGTCATTCTTACCTTTATAAGAAAAGGAAATGTTTTTGATTGGAACTGCCCGACTGTGTTCTGGGCTTAAGACAAGTAATTTCACTCTGCGGCCATCTTTGAAATGCCTCTTGGGCATGCAAGTGCAGCTTGAATGGGGAAACATCAGATTCTCCAAAGCTTTTTGCCAAGTTTTCAATTAAATTTCATATTTGAAATCTGACAACTGTCTATAAATTTTGTTTCTAAACGCTCAAATCATGATGAAAAAAATGTTCAGGCTGGATCAAACTAATGCGCATGCGCAGTCCTAAAGTGTGTGTCTCTTGTCTCATTTCAGAGGTGCGCATCTGACTTTTTCTACAGGAACCGGAGCTTCTAACGGCCGCTGCAGTGACTCGATGACTTTCCCAATCGGCGTTTGGCTCTTATTTGGAAGGCGGGACTTATTCCGCCATATTGTGCGTTGCACTTTCTCCTATTCAAAACAATACGAGTGACGCGTCTTATTCTGTAGTCTTTGTTTAGAATGACCCAGGGTTAAATATTTCAAGTGTGAAAAGCCCTCATGCTTAGTAAATAAGTACACAAGATGATTAAGAACGAGTTAAAACAAGTCAATAAATACAATAAATAGGACTGATAAAACCAACATACATTTACACAAACATTTCCATAAATAGCTCAAATGAGCGCTGCGCTCCAGTACAGTTAGTGCCGCCTTTAAAGCCACGCCCACTCAGCTAAACCAGGAAATATACGTAAATATTATAAAATGCATAGGAACAGTAAGAACATGGTAAATACAGTTTTTGGAGACCACTTCAAGGTCTCTCTATCACAAGGACACTTTTAACCCTGTGCTAAGCTCTGTATTCACATTTGTGCTTTAGACAGAAAGCATAACCGACCTTAGGTATGTTAAAAAAAAAAAAAAAAAAAGATAACCCAGGGTGTACAAAAAGGTGTTACAGACTAATATGGTAGTTACAGGTATCATTCTCCTATTATGTCTTGCTGTATCAAAGTAAAGAGAAATTTATTAGAGAGTCGTATGACTTTATTTGCAGCTTATCTCAACCTGATAACACCTAGATTACAAAGTAATAAAATATGTGGCATTTGTTCTTCATGGTTATTTACTTTAAGGTCAGAATTATTTACTTTCACCCTCTCCTGATTTTACAATGAGAGGTCAATGTCATTTAGGTAATATTGTAATATAAGCTCTTGATTCTATTGTTGGGCATCAGTCTTTAACTATCTAATGAGACTGTTCCTAAGAAATGTCGGCACAGAATGACCTTTAGAATATATAAACAACATTGACTGGCTTGACCCTTTGAAAGCGCTCACATGTGTAACCTTTACGCTTTTATTATGTAACTCACATCAGATAGAACTTGACTACAGTCTCATAAAATAAACACACACTGTATTTGGGAGGATTGAGTTGGATTGTCAGCAGGAAAATGATTTGTGAATGTTTGGGAGTTTCTGTGACTCTGCTGAGTGAGAGTTTACAGGATAAAATAAACTGCTGCCTCATAGTGTTTATGTGTACCCAAAAATGGCACAAATCATTTTGTGAGCCATTTTTACAGAAGGACGGTTCTCCTAAAAATGAAAGATCTGTCATGTCTTTCCAAACCTGCATGACTTTCTTTCTTTCATGGAACACTAAAGGAGAAGTTTAGCGTAATGTTCATGCTGCTCTTTTCCATAAAAGCGGATGGGCACTAGAGGCTGTTGAGCTCTGCAAACATTTATTCAATCAGCTTGTTTTTTGAATGTGCAAATTAATCCACACATTATCAGATCAAATCAGTAATTTGAAAACTTTGTGAGACATAATTTCACAAACATTAAGAGTGATTCAGCGCTACTGCATCTTCTCTCTCACATCACCACATCATATCTGTACAAGCAAGCTGCACGCTGTGATACAAGACTTTCGCTCGTGTTTCGGGACAGAATTTTCACTTGCCAATTCGGCCAGAGTTGCATTATTACTAAAGTTTATCATATGCATGACTTGTCAATTACATTCAAGCAATTTTAAAGCATTTAGTAGTACTCACACACTCTCTGAGAGACTGTTTTCTGCCCACAAAAAAATGAGAGAACCTAAATAGTTGAGAAAGAAAACACGTGTCAATATATTGGATCCGTGCATTAGCTCTTAGTGACAGCAGCCTATGTCTGCACCTGTCTGTCATTAATGTTAGTCAAACAACAAAAGATAGCATGAAGAATTAATCTGTGTTTAATTTATACAACGAAACAACAAAATTACCCCATTGTAAGAACACGCATGCATAGAGTGAGCAAACATTTAGGTGAGATAAATAAGAGTCACCTAAGGGGAGAATTCCCCCCATTTTCCAATTCAGGGCCTGGAACAGACTGTACTGTAAGCCTTTAAATTCTTTAAGTCACCAATTCACTTTTATTTCATGGAAAAGAACAGTTGCTTGAACATTCTGCTATAGATTACTTGAGTAAAACATAAATTACTTGAGTAAAACCTGACAGAATTGTCATTTTTGGGTAGATATGTTCTCTGGTTCCACTGAGGTTATGCGGAGAAGCTTTCAAGGGACTCCAATCTTTGCTGTGAGTGTTCAAGGCAGCGTTGTTTAGTTTAGTCTTATCTGAGGGTGCTGAGATTGATCAGTTGTGTAGTTACTGTCAGTCATCAGCAGGCTTCTGCTAGTTCACTGATAAGCAGGCTTTAGTCCTCTTCCTCTTTATCTCATTCGCTTCAACTCTGGTTTATGTCTGTAGTCTGTTTCATCTTTCATGCTGCTCTTCTATCTTACTTTTTCTTACTCTCGTCTGCTTTTATTTTCTTTTTGACTTCTCTTTTCAGGAAACTTTTGATTTTGCTCATTTATTTCTGGAAAAAGACAAACATAAATAGTGATGAAAGTTAAAAATATTAAATGTCAAAATTACAATTTTCAACTGAGATTTGGAGCCAAATTACAGGGGGGTAAAATGACTTTAGAAAGATGGCAGCAGATAAATAAAATGTTTTTTGTTTGTTTGTTTGTTTTGTTTTTTTTTTTTTTACAATAAAAGCACGTTTTAGGAAGCACTTGTGTATGACGATTGAAAATGGATAAAGTTCAACAATTTGCACATGAAGCCACACTGAGATCCCTACATCTCTGGGAATAAAACTTATGGTCTTAAAAATGAAGATACCAAAAAAAAAGTTAAGAACCAGAATCTAAAAGGATATTAATCTTTAATGCTTCTTGAGTTAGGCTACAGTCACACAAACATTGGAATATATATATATTTTTATTTTGATAGAGGGAAGCAAGATACATTTCTAGTTTCAATATTATTTGTTGTTCAGATGCTTTTTGAAAGAAAAAAGTATAGCTGTATGCAAAGTGACCCACATTTGTTATTGACCAGTGAAAATGTGTACAGTTTACTCATGGAGCCACATTGGGATCCCCATATCTCTGGAATTGAACCATATAGAGCCTTAAAAATGAAGATACCAAAAGAAAAGTTTAAGAACCAGAATCTAAAAACATAATGGGAGATATCTTTATTACTTTTTGAGTTACAGGCATGCCAACTTTGGAAAAAAAACCCATAGAAAATATGCTTCTCCCCATTTTTGAAGTCACCATCTGTATATAATGATTTCTAAAGACAACAGTATTTATTAATAGACCTACCAATCTATGTGTAAAAAAAAATATAATGATGCTGCCATCTTTCTAAAGTCATTTTGACCCCCCATATATTGGATAAATATTGGATTAATCAGTAAATATTTATCCATGGCATTAAATATTTTGGCTTTCATTA
This sequence comes from Elopichthys bambusa, assembly GCA_037101425.1. Classification (NCBI taxonomy): domain Eukaryota; kingdom Metazoa; phylum Chordata; class Actinopteri; order Cypriniformes; family Xenocyprididae; genus Elopichthys; species Elopichthys bambusa. Next base: position 11,380,498 of record CM074443.1, read on the forward strand.
CTATTTATGTTTGTCTTTCTTCAGAAAAAAAATATTAAATTAAAAATTTTAAACAAATCTTGGTGAACACTAGTTGAGTTGGCATGGAATGACCCTATATTTTAAGAATATTTTCTCCCAGTATAGTTCAGTGGTTTTTTGGATAAGTGCGTGTGGTATTTGAATTTGAATGTTGATGCTTTAGCAGGATGAGCAACACACACCAACCATGAACATAAACGCAGTCTCCTGCTTGCTGACACTCGCACACTGACTCTGTCATGCTGTTGTCATGGAGATTACAGACACATGAATCATTTTTAATATAGTTTACACGCGCACACAAAATCAAATCTCTCTGTCTCTGTCATACACAGCTGCAGAGAGCTCACACACACACACAGTCTATAATCAGAGGCAGATGTTCAGCATATGAGGTTAGCTGAGGCTCACATGAAAGGGAAGGAAAGATCTCTGTGAGTTGGTTCAGCATGTGGTCCAGTGTCTGTGTCATGTGGTCTTAGGGCATGAGGTGCGGTCTGGATAACCAGGCATGGTCTAACTCTGTGTTTGGATCTCTGGTTCTTTTAATGGTTGTGTGTGTTTCTGATGTTCACCTGAATCTCTTGACTTAGTGTTTACAGTGTAACTGCATGACCCCAGGGAGATGTGTGCTACAACGGGTTCATTTGTTCTGCTGTCGGAGAACTTCTGTTCAGACATAACTCTTCTCCATAGTTTAAGTTAATTCAGTTCACTTTGAAATGTATCTTTAAAGTTAGTATTTTTTTTTGATGCATGTGCATAGGCAGTGTAATGCTTTTCTTGTGATTGATCTTATCTTTTATCCGTTTGTCGACCAATAATAGTAATTATTTTTGCTCTTCCATTGAGTGATGCTAGTGGTGCAGAAATTACATACTTTACCTTTTAAGTGAGCAAAATTATCTTTGAAAACTGCATGACTAACCACTCTTGCCTAAGAAGAGATTTTCAGATAGCAGACATGCAACTGTTTATATGAGTTTTAATTTCTATCATTCAAGATGGTGTGTCTTTTGCAAGGCAGTTTCACTGAGATTGGGGAAATGTCCTGTTCCCCTTTATGGTGTTGCACTGAATGGAAATTTCAGAGTTAAAGCAGCCAGGTTTTATTTGCTGTGTCATTTTCTTGGCAGCTGGGGTTTACCTGTAAATCCACTGCTCTGCATGTTTAAACATGGACGTTAGTGCATGTAAATCACTGCTGGAGTTTAATCTGTCTGAGAGGGATGTAGGCTGCCAAACAGACACAGCCGACTTAATCTGAAAGAACAATGACTGTAGGAATGTGTTGCTTTTTAGCTATCGGCCCAGTTTCATAATACAAATTAATCGGCCCAGTTTTAATACAAATCAGTGTTTTAAAAAAACCTGAGAAAACCTGAGAAGGTGAAACTTATACCTTGTATACTGCATAAAATTGTGTATTTACACTACACTACCATTCAAAAGTTTGGGGTCACTGTGTGTGTTTTTTTTTTTTTTTTTTTTTTTTTTAACGAAATTAACTTTTATTCAGCAGTTACACATTAAATTGATCAAAAGGGAATCTAACTATTCAGAAATGTATCACTGTATATATTAAGGAGCAACTGTTTTCAACATTGATAATTGGAAATGTTTCTTGAGCATCAAATCAGCATATCTGAATGATTTCTGAAGGATCATGCGACACTGAAGACTGGAGTAATGATGCTGAAAATTCAGCTTTGATATCACAGGAATAAATTACATTTTAAAATATATTAAAAGAGAAACAAATACATCATTTAAATTGTTGTAATATTTCAAAGTATTAGTGTGTTTTTACTGTATTTTTGTCAAATAAATGCAGCCTATATAAGCTTGAGACTTGATTAAAAAGAAATATCTTACTGACCCTACATTTTTTAACAGTAGTAGGAAAATGTGTATACTGAGAGATTGTTGTCCAATAACCTAATAAGTGTGAATAATTTTTAATGAATTTATTTCATAAATGTTACTGTCATTCTAGATGTCCTGCTATAGATAATTATGAGAGAGTTTACAGAGAGTTTATGATAAAATGTCCTGTATGTTAACCAGTACAGTCAGTTAAGAGTGTAGCCGCTCTTTCTAAAGTTTCCTGCTGGCTATGGCTTTCTCTGTTTATCTGCCTGACCATCTTTTGCTTTGTGGGGTGGTAATTGTAGTTAAGTGGTTGTTTTATGGTGTGCTGAGGGTTTGACTTCAGTGTTTGTTGGTTGTATGACCGTTTTACCACAGGAGGGGTCAGTCTGTGGTCAAATGTCATTGTATTATGCTGGAAGTGACAACGATGAGGGTGTTATAGTCATAGATACTACCATGGACACTTGAGACATATGGACACACATCCAAAACAGATACCCTCCAGCCTCATGAAAGCAGGTTAGCCTTAGCTGTGGTGTCACTGTGACACCAGGCCCTCAGCCAAACATGAGGACAATTGGGGTGTGTGTGTGTGTGTGTGTGTGCCTGCATGTGTGCTTGCTTGATCTTTAGAACACCATCTGTGCATATACTGTTATATTGTGTTACGGAGGACCTTTTACACATCTGGTACAAACCATAACACTACAACTCACGGACATGACAGAAAGTGAGACACAGATCTTCTGGCTCCTGATGAGAGATGATAGTGTATGTTTTCTCACACAGGCTTTTTCTCCTCTGCCATCTGCTGTAGTCGTGTGTACAAAAAAGATAAAAGCAAATCAGTCCTATATAATCCTTTGCTGTTAGTTTGTGTAAATTGATGGACAAGCTTGTATGTTCTCCTGCATTTTTAAACAAGTATAAAATGAACTTTAATGTATGACCGCTTACAATTTGCGTTGTAGGTCAAAATGTGAATGGAATGTTAACAAAAGACTTTATTTTACTCCTAATTCAGAAACCGGCATTTTAAAAACGCATTCTGAGCTGCTAACCAGTGTACCATGGATGATGAATTTAATTGTGAAATTTGGCAAAAGTTGTTTGTCTCATAGTAAACTGTGTTTATTTCTGCAGTATCCTCTGCTGCTGGGTCTCTCTCTGGCCATCAGCTGGTGTGTCCTGGTGTGTTTGAGCCGCATATACATGGGCATGCACTCCATACTGGTAAGACAAACTAAAATTAAATTAAAACAAAAGTTATTGTTTTTTATTTAATAATTAAAGATTTAAAGTTGCTGTTTTTTTTGTTGTTGTTTTTTTATATAAAGAGATGCATGATAAATCTGTATCATATTTTTACATTTCAATTAAGTCATTCAGGCCCGGACTGAATTGGAGCACAGGGAGAATTCTTGGTGGCCTGGTGACTGATTTTGGCTGATTTTAATTATTATTATTTAGGCCTAATGTTATTGCCTGCCCAGTGTATCAAAATGATAATTTCCGAATTCGGCATTTGATAATAAATCAGCTCGGGGGCATAATGTTTAGGGAGTCATACTGGTAACCTGAAGGTTGCGGGTTCGATTCCCAATACCGGCAGGAAATGACTGAGGTGGGTTATCATACTTGGGCTTCACACTTATTAGGACTATCAATTGTAAAGTTACATTAGTCATTTAGCAGACATATTCACATGGATTTATAGTATAGGGAGCGAAGGATGAGTCATAATAATAGTATGTATAGAATTAGGATTTTTCTAAAAAGTTTGTCATGATGTACTTTTTTATTGTACTAATTTTGACATTTATAAAAATGAGTTTCAATGTATTTATATGAAATATAGTTAGGTTAAATCTTGTGGTAACACTTTACAATAAGGTTCATTAGTTAAACATTAGTTAATTTATTAACTAACATAAACTAACCATGAGCAATACATTTGTTACTGTATTTACTAATTTTCATTAATGTTAGTTAATGAAAATACAGTTGTTCATTGTTTTGTTTCATGTTAGTTCACATTGCATTAACTAATGCATTAAACAAAATTTTAATAATGTATTAGTAAATGTTGAAATTAACATTAACAAAGATCTTGTGTATTTAAATCATTCTAAGATTAAAAAAACCAAAAAAAAACATTAACATGGTGCCCTAATATAATACTTTGATTTTAACTAAAATAAATTTATTCTGTGCAAACAAATTACAATGAGATGGTTGTTTTGCAACAAGGTGGAGACCAGTTCTGTTCATAACAATAGAAGTGACAGGAACAACAAGAAAAAAAAACAAACACACACACACACAAGGGAGAGACAGAGATATCAGGGAAAATGAAGGAAAGCAAAAGGAAAGCAGTGGGTGCAGTTCAAAAGATCCTTTATTTATTTTGCACGTCCCCAGCCTAGGGATTTAGACTTTTTTTTTTTTGTGATGGCCGTACAAAAAATAGAGTTCACCGTTGTTTCAAAATTTGTTGTGGGTGTATGGGATGGCCTATATGAGTGAGAGATTTTTCTAAAAATGTGTCCCAGTTTTAATTTTTTTTTCCATACTGTACATTATAATGTTGTGATACCTAAATTCACTTGGAGCATTTAAATAGTTATTTTTAATGCATTTATGTAAAATAGCACATTTTAAAACCTACTTCCATTTATCAGACATGACATGTAAATAAATGCCAGCTTATTGGTATCATCTTAAAAAGGTGATTTAAGAAGACTGCTGCTTTCATAAAGGCCAGGCAGTATAATGAGGTTCCTCATGGGGCATGTGCATGTTATTCTTTGTTTTTTTGTTTTTTTGTCTATGTTAGTGTGTGAATGTTATCTGTGTGTCAGTGTGTGTTTGTTCACCTTAAGGCAGTCATGCCGTGAAGAAACAAAAATCCCTAGTGTATCTTTACTGGGCCGGATAATTACCAGCAGTAGTTTCTTTGAGTGTGGGTGCAGGTCAATTGAGTATGCCTTGACTGAACATTTTGCAATTTTGAAGGAAGATCACATAAGACTTAAATAATGAGTTTTTGTGACCTGAGGCTACTGGGATAGACTGTGAACAAACTGGTATAACTACATCCATCTGTTTGGGTCTCGTGTTGCCTGATGCTTCCTCATAATCCCCATCCATTATAAACATGCATTATGCACGTGTTCAGACACCGCTTTAAGCGGGTCATCATCTCTTTATAGTAATAAACAGTGTAATTTCACTGAATGATTTAATCTTTTGGCGAGTTGTCTGTCTGTCTGGATGACGTAGTTTTTCCTCAGTTTTGAAAATTTTGTTTCATCTTTGTGTTCTGCCCCATGTCTGCTCGAAGTGGTAATGTCACTCTCAGGATGACCTCATCCGTCTGGTCGCCCTGTTAGGGTGATGAGTGGCCGTTGCCCTAGAGATTGTTCCCATGACAACCATGAAATTGTCTTAACATTCTCATACTCACAAGACAAGTAGGGATTGTGAAACTATTCAGATTACACTCTTTGGGAAATGTTATGGCCAAATAAAGGCTTATTAAAATAATCTGTCAAATCTTGATTATGTTGCTAATCAACTGGAAACTCATCAATATGCGTTAATTTATAAATTGACTGTTTCAAGACCCATGTGGCACTATTTCATTCATCTCTAGCTTTTGTTCATTTATCTTTACTGCAATGTAATTTTTAGCCTCTTTCTGAGTTTCATGGTGTGTTTGCGTGCACAAATGTGGCTTTCTGAAACCTGAACCACACATCTGACCGCTGACGCAGACTGTTTTTATCTGTTAGTCACTCTTTGACAGTTAAAAAGAATCACTAGGACAGACTTAAGACAGATAGGATATCTCCCTATCTCTCACACACTCACAAGTACATGCTTATGCAAAAGCTGTGAACCCATGTTCCACAGCAGATGTGGAAAATGAGCCCATCATGGTTAATGACTGATAGGTGAAAGAAAAAGGTGTTTCTCATGAACACAATGTTTCTGTCCTTATGAACAGACAGTACTTTGAAAACATCCAGACAAATGTACTTGGGGTCCTTAAGGGAAAACGGCTTTAAAAAAGGACTGAAAAATTTATTTTTTTAATCCATTTTCAAATGCTAAAAGGCCATTATCGACAACAAAAATATTTGTTGACAAATTTTTTTTATTTTATTTTTTTATTCTCATATGATCTATTCGAAGGGCCTGCAATAACGCGGTTTGACCAGTGGGGCGCTGTAGTGCAATACTGTAATGCAGCCCTCCCGGATCGAATCCGATAGAAGCAAACCAAGTCGAACCCGTAAAACGTGGGAGTTTAACATAGCATAAAAGATGACGTCTAGCATAACTACAAAAAATGCTGTCATGCAGGGCGGCCAACTCTCATTTAAACTCACTGTTCGCCACACGTCCATTTTCTCACGCAGTGAAAGATACGTAGCAGAGCATAGAGGACACAGACAGCGTGCCGACAGATAAGACAGATCAGGTTACTTTTGATATAAAGCAAAGTCTTATTTTTTAAATTCTGTCAATTTTACTACTGGATTCAAACAATACATGTGGTTTTGGCGCTCTTTAATGTGGAGTGACAGATCGTTGTAGCGCCTCGGGTCAAGCGGCATGTGAACCTATTATCTCTTCCTCTTTTCTGCCATTACAGCACGAAATAAACATGAATGAATATTAAAAAGTATGTTGAAAGATCCAGTACAATTTACGGAAATGAATCCAGCTCTAATGTAATCACTTAGTCAGAGTTTTAGCCGCATAAAGACCGCAATAAACATCTTGCAAAAAAATGTCACAAAATGTTACATTTACCTCAGGAAAGCCATTCAGTGACCATAAACTCGAAAGTTAGTAAAAAGAAAAAAAAGAAGAAATCTAGAGAGGAGCATTTTTCAGAAATGTTTGCACAATATTACATTCATATTTTTACTCTTATTAAAAATTACAATTCCCAGATTTAATAAAAACACAGTATTTTTTTTAACAAATTAATTAAAAATACACTTTCAAAAGCTGAAGTGATTTCCTTATTTTAATTATTAGTTAAAGTATAACTCAGTATTTTAACTAATTGCTAGTGGAATAATCAAACAAAGCATACTGATTAACCAGTATATATCGGTAGATTAATCGATTATCAGTAATTGTTTGTTGCAGCCCTAATGTGGTTAATCATTCTCTAAATAGGAGCGGCAGATGAGATGCTTTGCATTGTCACAATTAATTCTAGACCACATAAGAATAATATTAAATCCATTTTTACTACTTTATGAGCACATAGTACTGAATATCACACAGTTCCTCTAAATCTCCAGGCAATATGGGATGTAGATGTTGTTTGTGGTAGTAACAGCAATCAAGAGGGCAGAGACTAGTGAATGTGGAAATACAGACATCAGCTGTTTGTTTCAATTAGGAGAACTTTTTTAATATAAAGGGTTAGTTCACTAAAAAAATGAGAATTCTGTCATTAATTACTCACCCTCATGTTGTTGCAAACCCGTCATTCCCCTTTTTTGCACCTCGCTTTTAAATCGCTAATTCCAGATAAAGCAAAAGTAAAATGCTCACGGTAGGGCTGTGAATCTTTGGGTATACAGCAAATTGATTCGATTCATGATTCATGCGTGTTCGATTCGATTCAAGAAAATTTTTTGCAAATTCAGAACGATTTGAGACACTTCACATTAAAATTGAGAATTACACAGTGACCTTCAGGCAGTTAGAGAGTGGGGGCCAAAAAACAAACGAAAAAAACTTTATCCATTATTAATGTTAGTTCATGTTAGTTCTTAATGATGCTACAAAACTTTATTTTAATAGCCTATAAAAATTGCTACTTGTGGAAGTTTACATAAGGCAAAATTTTAAAAGGCTTTAAAAGTGTTGTTAGGCCTAATTCGTTAACTATAGTGTAGGATAGTGTTAATGGCTACACAACCTTATTAAAGTGTTCCAGGTACATTAAACATACTACTGTAAGGCTTACATGGAGAGACTACCTTAGAATATCATGCACTTTTCCAACTAATCTCAAACTTCACGGAATAGTAAGAAAAGCTCTCTTTGTCCTCTTTATACGGAACATTTCCCTTATGATGATTCTGAAAGAGAACGTGTCGGTTGTTTACTGTTGCTATAGTAACGAACGCAACTTTAATGCGCATCTGACAGATAGATAAACCGTGCGCTCTTATTTCAGTGTTGTTAATGTTGTAGTTACTTCAGCAGTTTTCTTCGTGCATTCAGTTTAACGACATTAGGTTCATAATTTCATTTATCATTCATTGGAACTGTGCGTATGCATTTAGACACATTGTGTTTGGTCCGTCCATGCAATAAATGCACGCCCTTGAGGGTTTTTAACGTTACTTCAACTGCTCAGGTAATGTCAGTGGCATGACCCATTTCCGTAAAATTTGAGTATTTTATCTTATAGAAAATAACGGTGACGTTTCCATGCAATAAAAGCATTTTATTGCAACAGTAGTGACCACGCAATGACCTGCCAGCTTTATCAATGGCTTGGGCAGGACTATTGCTATTATAATAGAGAGCTGTCATCTGCTCATGTGAACAACAGAGGCCGTCCTGAGGAGAGCTCAAACTTGATTATATATTTTAAAGCACTGAATCGCTATAGAATCGCGATTAATCCGATTCTTAACATTTTACATCGATTATTGACCGAAATTAACGATTCACGATTCAAAAAACATGTTTCAAGATCAATGCATATGCATCGTCAGGATTTGTAATCGATGCATCGAGAAAACGAGTGAATCGTTAAACCCCTAGCGCATGGCCACACGGGCATTCATAACGGTGCGAAGAGAGAATTTTCAATGATCCAAAATCCAAAAATCTTCCTCCAGCGTCAGTCAGCTCCTCACTTATGAGAAATGAAATCTGACTCCTGCTGCTGGTCTGTGCTGCGACTCTTGTTCGGCTAATGGTGCATTGAGCAGATGCGTTCAGTTTTCAATTGTAGTGTCTGTTTTCTAACTGAATGAGATTATTTGTATTAATATAAAAAATCAAAATGACGGTGGGGGCGGTGCCGCATTGGACAAGTGACGTAACCGGTGAACACCTGTAACATCGTCAACACCTACTATCGGAGCAAGCCTAGTGTTTGAGATGAATATTTTGTAAATAAAGTGGTAAATTATGTTTTTAATGATGTCTTTACTACCTTTCTGGGGCTTGAAAGTGGTAGTTGCGTAGATTGTCAATGGAGGTACAGAAAGCTCTCCGATTTAATTAAAAAGATGAATGAAAGTCTCGCTGGTTTGGAACATGAGGGCGAGTAATTAATGACAGAATTTTTATTTTTGGATGAACTAATCCTTTAATCTTACAAAGTCAAATTTAAGTAATGTTTTTGTAATTGTTTGTAAATCCATGAGATTTGCTTGCATGGTTTATCAACCCCTTTCAGTCTCAGTATGTTCATACTAGGGCGAATATTCGGTGCTAAAAACATTTTAATTGAATGGTTGGTAATCCGACTGTTTAGTCTTTTTTTTTTTTTTGTCTTCCTTCCCCTAAGGAGAGGTATTCTAATCTTTTTTTCCCCATCGCACTTGCCAGCCAATAAGATATGTGATTTTGGTCACATGTCCAGAGCCACTGCTAGTACTTCTGTTTATCTAAAAGCACCTACAGTAAGGGAGTGAATTTGTATTTTCATTCAGCCTGTCTGCTGGTTTTTACACATTGTAAGAATCTAATGTTAAAATCTGACCAAATTTGTGTTGGTGTGAACAAGTATTTTCCCTGTTGTATTGTTCCTTTTTTTTCTTTGCACCTGCCATATTTGTTTGTTCCTGTTTATGGCAATTTTTTTGAATGACATTGTTTATTATTAGGTCAAACTTCCTTTACAGATTTACATGTGAACAAAGTATATGTAAATTCTATATTTGTTTTTCATGCCATCTTTGGACCTCAGCAATTGTTCTGTTTTTCCTTTGCACTGCACATTCACATGTGTTTTCTTTTTATTCATTGGTTTGATGGTAGTATATTTGTATTTGTCTTTTTTAGGACATCATTGCCGGTTTCCTGTACAGTTTGCTGATCGTAGTGGTCTTCAGTCCTGCTCTGGAAATCATTGACACATTCAACTGCACCCATCGCTACGCCCCGCTGATCATAATCTCTCTTCACGTGGGTCTGGGCCTCTTCTCCTTCACCTTGGACACCTGGAGCACATCACGTGGCGACACCGCCCAAATACTTGGCTCTGGGGCGGGTATTGCCTTGGCATCCCACGTCAACTACCATCTGGGCCTATTGCCAGACCCACCTGCATCGATGTTGCCTCTGCAGCCCCCATCTTTCACCCTCGGCCTGATCGGACTCTGTCTACTCCGCTTCTTCTTGGGTGTCCTCATTCTCCTGGCTACCAGAGCCATAATGAAGGCTCTCACCATCCCGTTCGTCTGCTGGCTCTTTGGGATTCCAAGCGGTGATGTTCGGAAGGCCAGGCAGCACATGGAGGTGGAATTGCCGTATCGTTATATCGTCTACGGAACCGTAGGGTTAAATGCGCTTTTCCTTGTGCCTTTCCTGTTCGCACAAGTGGGTCTGTTGTGATTGGGTGAAAGAATCATCCATCTTTCTGGCCAATAAGAGCCCAGTTGGACTGCAGAGGCCCTTCCCTTCTAATCAGTGTTTGGATGGAACTAAAGCCAGTCATGTAACACTGTGCTGCACCTTCCAAATGTTCCTCAAATATGTTTTCCATCATTTAGTTTTTGCAGATTTATGTCCATTTTCTATTCAAAAAAACCTGTTTGGTGTTGATTCAGAGATTATGGCCCTTTTCTAAGCAGTTTGCATTGCATGTAAAGTACAGTAGCATGTCTATTCTCATCTAAAATCTTATTATAAACGTATCTACCCTATAGGGCTGGTTGTATTTTTCTTAAGCAATATAGCAGTTTTGCTAACTATCATAAACTTTAGAGGACTTCTGACTAATCTTTTGATGAGTTTTGTTCATGCCACAGTAGGACGACTGAAACTCTTGCATCAAGAGTTGACTGAAATCTTTCTTGCGAAGGTGTGACTCATGCAAATCAATGCGATGGATCCTGAAGCTGATGCCAGCTTTTATTTTATGTTTGCAATATAAAATCTGTAATCTCAAATGTCAAATGAAAAGGCCACCCAAGCATGATGGTTAGTGGTTTGGTGCAGCGTTGATCTTTGAGGTCCTTTTGTTGCAGTTTATTGAGATGTTTAGTTTCGAATCGAAAGCAGGTTGGACTATTTCTCTGAAGACCTTTATAATGATGATACATGGAGACGCCTTAAAGGGCTATTTCACACAAAAATGACAAATGTCATTTACTTAACTCTCATGTTGTTCCATAATTGACTGACTTTCTTCTGTGGAACACAAAAAGATATTTTGAGAAATGTTTTTGTGTACATAATGGAATTCAATGGGCTCTGATGTTATTTGGTTCCCAACGTTCCTTTAAAATATCATCTTTAGTGTTCCACAGAAAAGCAAATTCATACAAGTTTAAAAATGATATGAAGGTGAATAAATAATGATAGAATTTTAATTTTTGGGTGAACAATCCCTTGAACTGACCACTCAAGAACCAGTTTCTCTAGGCATTTAAATGGCGATGCACTAGTGATTTATTCTGAAAATTGTTTAATATTGAAACAGTTTGTTCTTAGATTGAATACATGTCTGACTCATAATAGAATTATTCTTGATCATTTTATATCTCCGTCTACTTTTATTACCTGTAATTTGCTGCTTAGACATGGTACTATATGTGTATGTAAATATGTGTGGTGTTTTTTTTTTTGTTTTTTTCTTTAAATAGTTTGCAAAGAAAGGCGGCAATGCTTTCCCTACTAGCATTTAGCTGTATTTTCAGTCAGGTTGAAACAAGTCAATGTCCGGTTTGCCACTAAACGTATGAATAATTTAAGCTGCCTTTTGATAGTCAAGGTTATGTTTAATGTGTAGTTAAGATTAATTTGTGATACTGATTTAAATGCACTGTTCCCAGATTGCACTGCTCTGCTGCCTGCTGTTGTCGCTGGGATGACCTTATAATAGGTCAGGCTTGCGTGACACTGCTGTGTTTGCACTCTTCCTGTGGCCTTTTGTGTCTTTGTGCACATTTAAGTTCCTTTTTCTACTGAAAGAAAAAGGTGATTTTCCCAGTTCCTCACTTCTGTAAACAGGATGGTTTTGGATTCTCTGAATAATTAGAAAACCAGTGATTCCACCCAGCGCAGAGCAATGTTGACCATTGACCCTTCACCTAGAACAATACAGATTTCAGTCATTTTAAGGTCGGAGGGTTTATAGAAGAGACAGAGGTTGTATTTAGGCCAGAATATAAGATGCTCATTGGAGCATTTGCTTTTTGGACCAGTTGTGCTAGTTCCTTTACTGCATGACTCTTTCTGAGTGATTCCATAGTAAATCTGTGTGTTTGTAGACTGTAGCATTTTTTCCTCTCAGGCCTATGTGCTAGTAATCTCTAATGTGTTTATGACCAAACATCAGTACTTTCTGTTGCTATAAATCCTTTATGTAGGTAATTATTCCAGTCATCATCCCCACACTGAATCTGCAGACTTCCAAAAAATAATTCGCAAAGCTCTATGCATCCTTTTTCTTGTTAGTTTTTTTCAATGTTTTGTAACAGTTTTTGATATAATTTGATAATGATTCAACTACTAAAAAGTAGTGCTCTCAGGTCGGTTTAACTCATTTTACTATGTCTGAATTAAAAAATTCCCCTATAATTCACACCAAATGCAGAAAAAGACAGCAGAATCCATGTGGTCCTGTCATGACCTAGATTGAGCTCCTGAGAAACTGGTCCAATGGTGAGGTTCTCATTTAAAAGTGCTTTATTTCCTTTGATTTGGCTTTCTCTGCTTTTAAGGGAGAAAAACATAGCTTATTCTGAATAAACAGATCTGCCACAAAGTGCCTTTTATGTAAATCTCTGCTATATTTGATAAGCACAGACAATTATTCCCAACTGTTCTGTTTTTCATTCTTCTTTCTTTCATCTGAACAGAGCATGTGACAAACTTTAAGATAAAGTGAAATATTAAAATCATATTGCTGCTCAGTCCATCCTGGTTCATACAATGTTGTAATTGTAAACTTTTTTTTTGTTTTGTTAATTATATATAAAATAAATATTAGATGAAGAAAGCTAATTCAAAATATTAGCAAATACTATAATAACACAATACACTAAAGAAATACCCAATTCCGAAATATATTACATTTCAACATTTTCTTTTGTACGTTTATTTCTTTGTAAAATCACTTTGATTAAAGTTGTATTAAATGTATTTTTTTCATTGTCATGGTTTCTATTGCTGTACCAAACGTGTCTCAGAAGCTTTGGATACTGTATGTGTTTGTGTAAAATGTTATTTTTGGAGATTTGATGATTCTTGTGTGATGTTAATCTTGGTCTTTTTGATTTCTGAAAATGTTTGTCATCTCTAAATATTGTTGGAGGCATTTTGAAGTTTTTAAGAGCTTAATGTAGATATATTGTAAAACCTGCAGATATTTAAAAATACCCAAAATTGAAATCTCAGACTGAACATTCAGACAAGATAAAATGACCAAGAATTCAGTGTTATAAGGAGACCTGTAGCTTATGTTCATAAAATGGCTTGTTACAGAAGCTCTGTTCAATGCTTTTCATAGCAGTTATCTGATGATCTCTATTGATTTGCGTTTGAATAATATGCTCAAAAGCAAAGCTTTAGTCTGTTTTTGAAGGAAAAAAAAATAATAAAGAAAATACGTTTTACTAACAGAAGTGTATGACTGGGTTTGATAAGCACACATTTACTCAGTCATTGTTTCACAGGAAGTTTGATTGTTCCTGCTGAGAACAATGACCTCTCTATAATGTCTGAAATATTAATTGTGAGCATGTTTTAGCCGGATAGATCTGCCCTGGCAGTTTAGATTACAAAAACACTCTCCTCTTACCGAATTCAGTTATATGTGATTATATTAGTAAAATTAGCTAAATTCTTATGTGTTCATTCAAAATACTAGTGAAGCACATTAGTAGATGGTACGGTATTTCAGATGAGTTCCCACAAAAATCTAATAAATCAGGATTTTATGGCTCATACAGAATGATATAGTGAGAATATGGAGCTCATACTCGAGGAGGAAAAAACAGTTCAGTTTTATTCAGAGGCCCAAACTGAAGTAAGCTGAAATTCTGATAGCTTATGTAAATCTATGATCTTCATAACAGTATAGCAGACTACTTGCATCAAAAGCATATAAATATCAGTTGTCACTCTAAATCTCCCAATAATAATTCTTAGATGATATTTAAATGTTTGGTTTCACGATCAAAGCTCTGTAGTTTTAATTGTGGGGGTAAAACATATAATGCGATGCAAGTCTGCTGTATCTTATTTGATACATTTATTTAAACATGATTTAACATGAAAAAATTATGCATGGATAATCGAATAGACCTAAATTGCTTAAATCCAGTAAATATTCCTATTGAAATGTTATTAACAATATAATGGTTATACTTAGGTTTACTTTATAAAATCCGTAAAGATTTCAAGGCAAAAAGACACAACTACCAAAACCTGAAGGTGGATAGAAGGCAGAAGGCATGTAGAACATTTTGTACAACAGTTTTTTTCATGTTTTGATCATGTTGATAATTTAGAGAACATGTATCAAATTCATGCATCAAATACTACAGTGTGTGTGTGTGTGTGTGTGCATACCTACTCAGCGCACACTGTACTTTTCACAATTCACACCTCTTTGCTTCTCATGCATTCAGCAACAAATACACCCAATAGAGATAACAGGAGCAACTCTCTTACACACACTTACACACATACATAGACTCATTGTCAAAGAGCAGCATACCTAAGGCTTTCATTTCACAGCTTTATATCTCGTGCTCATGTCAAGTACTTGCTATTTAAAATGTCCCCTGGGGATTTTCACGTGCCCTACAGGTTAAAAGTAAGCATAAAGAAAAGTATCTTTGGAAATATGATCATAAAGGTCAACACGGGCTTGCTGTACTGCTCAAGTCGTCTTCACTTTTTCATCTGATGACAATGCGGATTGTTGTTTCAGATCAGATGTCAAGTTTCATTCCTGTTTGTATCCTTTGGGAGTTTTACAAAGGCGACAGGTGGACAAAGAAAAAAAAGCATCTTCTTTTCTTATCACAATGATACCCTTGTCAAATTATATTCTCTTTCCCTCTACAATATAAATGTCCTAGTTATTTCTTCCCATCTGAAGAAAGCATTTTTCGACAAAAGTAGTAGCTAATACGAATTTCTGACATATATACTATTTGTTTTGAAATTATTTGCAAAACAAATTGAACATTTTCATGAATATATGTAATTGAAAATACAAATGTAAATAATTAATAAATATGCTATGCGTGCAGTGTGTATTATAGGCTAACATTAATACAGAGAAACACTGGCATCTAGTGGCGACACAAGCGTATTATAGTCTTTGTTTCTTACCTCTTTTTACGAATACAAATAATAATGCGCCATCACGTCTCTGATTTATAAATTAATAGTGAATTACAGTTCTTTTAGTTTTAGAACAAATTAAGCCTGTTAATCGTAAATTGTGTTAGCGGAACTAATGTTCAGCGTCACTGTGTTTCCGGGAGCAGCCTGAGGAGGTGACACACCGATGTCCGTCAAATAACCAACACATGTAAGTGTTTTGTACTGTAATTTGTTTTATCTCTTAATTAAAACAGTTTATTTTATTACCTTATTAATTATCAGAAAATTCGGAGTACTTTTGGTTATGAGATATCTACTTTGTGTGTTACCTATTTGTGTTTTCAGTTTAACTTATTTACACTTAATATGTAATTAAACCGTCACATTCATCTCTTTGGCTGTCATGTTAGAATAGGAACTAAAGCTATGATTTTGTCAATAATTCTGCATCACTTTCCGAATATTTAAGGAATAAATGTCTTAGCTTGAGTCAGATTAGTTTTAGTGATTTCTAATGGTTTATTTGTATAATTTAATGTAGATTATGGGTTAAATTATGGGATTATGGTGTTCTTGATCTAGGATTTTCAAACCCTGGGTCAAAAAAGTTAAAAAATAAACTAAATAAAAATGAAATTACAATAAATTAATTTGATTAAAATAAAAAATAATGTAAGTTTGATTTAATTAAACATTTTACAGAATAAATATTTTCCAAATATTTTTTACAACTTTTTTATAATATTAGTTTTTCAAAATTCTGTCTTTATACATGAAAATATATAGTTGCCTTTCAAATTTATAGAATGGGGTTCCTTGCACAAGGATGATCATATTATGGGGGTCATTGGCATCTAAAAGTTTGAAAACCCACAGATTTTACATCAATCAGCAACAAAGCTTAAAAGTAAACATTTAAATATCTTAATATTAGCATGATCTGTATTATTATTCAAAATGATTTCTCATTCATAAAACAAATAAGAAAACTTACATTTATTGTTTTTAATTGTCTCTTCAATTTCCTTGGTTTCATGCTCTCAGCAGCCAATAATTCGCTAACCAGTAGAGAACCTTTTCTTTATGCCACTTTGGATAAAAGCATCTATGAAATGACTAAGGACTCTTTTCCTGTAAAGTGCCAGGGTGACGATCATGGACGCTCTTGAGGACACCTTCAGGACTCTCTCCATCGCCAGGAGACTGCAGCCTAGTGAGGCCACGTACATTCTGGACCTCTCTCTTCCATCCTGTGCCAGCAGTGAGTCAGATTTGCTGGCTGTGTGCTGCTCCAATTGCTCTGTGCGCCTGCACAGCAGAGAAACGCTCCGCCAGGTGGGAGAGTTCCAGGGTCACACGGCTCCTCTGTGTGGGGTCCGTTTCTCTCATCTGTCCCCTCACCTGCTATTCACCGGCTCCGCCGATGGGACTCTGCGTTCCTGGGACGTCCGACAGCCCGGTTCTAATGCCACCCAGGTGTTTCGCAGTGATTCGACACATTTGTACTGCTCGTTTGACGTGAGCTGTAATGATCGTGTGCTGTGTGCAGGCACAGAGCAAGTAGAGGAGGAGAGTTTTTTAGTATTCTGGGATGCCCGTATGGTTCAGGATGGAGGTGAGTCTGGCTCTAAGATGGGCGGTCTGCTGGGAGTTTATTCAGAATCACACTGTGATGACATCACTGCGGTGGAGTTCCACCCACAGCAGGCGGACCGCTTGGCTTCCGGGGCCACAGATGGATTTGTGAACGTGTTTGATCTGAGTCTGGGTGGAGAGGATGATGCTCTTGTCACCACCTGTAATTGTGATTCCACTACAAGCTCCCTCTGCTGGACAGGTAGGTAATAACAACACACCTGACTGAGTAATATTTTTGTATTTCATGTAGACAGAATTCCCTTAATCATGGAAAATATTAGAATTTTTAAATTGTGATGACAAGGCCTGTATTATTTATATAATAATAAATAAAATTATTATTATTAATAATAATAAATATTTTTAATATTATAAAATTATTATTATATATTATTACATAATAATTCATATAGAATTTATCTAATCTCTGTATGCTTAGCTGTTAAATTGTGATAACCAGGCCTGTAAAACACTTCTTAAGATAGTTTTTTTTATTTCTACATAGACATTTTTATATATTAATAATAATAATAATAGTAATATTATTGTTATTATTATTATTATTTATCTAGAATATATTTTTCTTTATATGCTTAGCTGTTAAATTGTGATAACCAGGCCTAATAATAATAATAATTTATTGGAAATTTATAATAATAATTAAACTAATATAGAATGTTTTTTTCTAATTATGATGTGAAATATTTAATTGCCTAGGAATTGTTGTTTTTGAGTGCAATCAATTTTATATATATTAAAATTAGGTAAATACAACCTCAGATGAACAACAACACATGGCATATTACACTGTGCCATTATTTATATAAAAAACTAGGCCAAAATGGAGAAGCCATGTGTGACAAACTATGTACACCCTTATTGCTTCCATAGGATTTAAGAGGGTAAGTATGAGTCAGGCGCTGCTAATCAAATGCCTTTTTGATCATCAGCAAGCGTGACCAACTCTATAAAAGTAGAAGTTTTGGCAGTTTGCTGGTCTGAAGCCTTCAGGTGTGTGTTAAAGGATTAGTTCACTTTGAAATGAAAATTAGCCCAACCTTTACTCACCCTCAAGCCATCCTAGGTGTACATGACTTTCTTGTTTCTGACTAACACAATCAGAGAAATATTAATAAATATCCTGACGCATCCGAGCTTTATAATGGCAGTGATAGGGTTCAATGAGTATGAGCTGAAAGGTGCTAAAAGGTTGGGCTAATTTTCATTTCAAAGTGAATTAATCCTTTAACACAATGACAAGGAGGAAAGACATCAGCAATGATCTTAGAGAAACAATTGTTGCTGCCATTAATCTAGGAAGGGTTACAAGGCCAAACAGTTTGAAGTCCATTATTCTACAGTGAGATAGATTATTTACAAGTGGAAAACATTTGAGACAGTTGCCCAGGAGTGGAAATCCCAGCATATTCACCCCAAGGTCAGACCGTGCACTGCTCAGAGAAGCTACAAAAAACCCAAGAGCTATACCTTAGACTCTATAAGCCTCATTTAACATGTTAAATGTTAAAGTTCATGACAGTAAAATTAGAAAAAGACAGGACAAATTTGGTATGTTTGGAAGGGTTGCCACGAGAAAGCCTCTTGTCTCTAAAAAGAACATGACAGGATAGCTTCTGTTTGCAAAGTTGCATCTGAACAAACCTTAAGACTTCTGGAACAAAGACCAAAGTGGAGATGTTTGGCCATAATGCACAGCGCCAAGTTACTTAGAAAACTAAACACAGCATATCAGCACAAACACCTCATACCAACTGTCCTTCACGCTGGTGGAGGGTTGATCATTTTTGGCTTGATTTGCACCCTTAGGACCTGGGTACCTTGCAGTCACTGAGTCAACCATAAACTCTTCTGCATACCAAAGTATTTTAGAGTCAAATGTGAGGCCATCTGTGTGACAGCTAAAGCTTGGCTGATATTGGGTCATGCAACAAGACAATGATCGCACGAACACTGGCAAATCTACAACAGAATGCCTGGAAAAGAAAGGAATCGAGGTGTTATAAAGTCCAGACCTCAACCCAACTGAAATGCTGTGGTAGGACCTTAAGAGAGCTGTGCATAGACAAATTCCCACAAACCTCAGTGATATGAAACAACGTTGTAAAGAATTTTGGGCCAAAATTCCTCCAGAACGATGTGAGAGACTGATAAAGTCATACAGAAAACGATTACTTCAAGTTCTTGCCGCTAAAGTTTGTTCTACAAGCGAAATCATAGGGTGTAGTTAGTTTGTCACACATGACTTCTCCATTTTGGCCTAGTTTTTTTTAAATAAACCATGACATGGTGTGATATGTCATATGTTGTCATCTGAGGTTGTATTTGCCTTATTTTAAGACTTGCTAAAGACCAGATGTTTTTTTTATGTCCTGATACATAAAATCATAGAATTCAAAAGGGTGTCCTTTCTTTTTCACATTAGTATATACAGTATATACTATATATTACATAAAAGTGATTATTAATTATATGATAATAATTATGTAAATAATATACATTTATGCAAATGTATATAAATAATTATAATAATGATGAGAGAATATATTTTAATATATTCACTTTTTTGAAAATGCTGAGTTTTAAAGTCTATTTGAAATCATGTTAAACATAACCATATTTCTACTCCCTAGAACCATAAACTGTAATTTTATTTTTTATATTAACAGGCAAATATCTTGACCAGCTGCTTTGTCTGACTCATGATGAGGGGCTACACCTGTGGGATGTGGCTCGCCCAGATAGCGACGACACTTTGACCCTTCTGAGTTCGGCTGATGCTCGAACACTTGTCCAGCTCCCCGATGGAGCCTCACTTGAGTACTTCGTGGGCGGTTCATGGATGTCAGATGAGGAGCGTATTCTTTTAGTGGGAGGGAGTAATAATGGAAAGCTCCACCTCCTGAACTGCAGTGGGAGTGGCCTAAAGTTCATTAAATCCCTGAATGGGGGTCATTCAGCTACAGTGAGATGCTTCCAGTGGGATGCGGTCGCTCAATGTCTGTTGACAGGTGCGGAGGATGGCCAGTTGTTGCAGTGGAAGGCGGGAGCAGAGGAAATCAGTGTGGGGAAGAAAGATTCTCTGAAAAGCATCTCATCCATGCAGCTTAAAACTAAAGCTCACAGAAAGCAAGCTACAAAGAAAGACCGATCAAAACTAGCATGATCACATACACTGCACAGGAGAAACTAAAATTTCACAAAGAGACAGTTGACACTGAAACAAACTGATTATTTGACAAAAATTAGAGCAATTGTAAATTGTAAAGTGCACTAAGCTACCTTCCTCTGATGTCTTTTCTTTCATAGATGTAAGATAACAGATCCATTAAAAAAAGTGTTATATGGAGTTTAAATCTTTTTAAAAAGTTTAAATCTTCTACGTTAAAGGGTTAGTTCACCCAAAAATTAAAATTCGGTCATTAATTACCACACCCGTAAGACCTTTGTTCATCTTTGGAACACAAATTAAGATATTTTTAATGAAATCCGTGAACTATCTGGCCATCGATAGACTGCAACACAATTACCGCTTTCAAGGTCCAGAAAGGTACTAAAGACATTGTTAAAATGACTGCAGTGGTTCAGCCTTCATTTTATGGCTGGCTCTTGTGTCAGCATCACACGCATGCATTGTGCTGCTCACGTGAACAGCGTCGGCCAATACTGAGTCGGCGTTCTGACGTAGAGCCCGGAAGCTCTGCACTGTGTCTACAATGTGAACAGCATAGGAGACTGACAGGACAAAAAGAGAAGAAATTTGTTGAATAAAGTAATTATTTTTGTTTGTTTTTTGCACACAAAAAGTATTCTTATCGCTTCATAACGTAAAGGTTGAACCACTGTAGTCACGTGGACTATTTTAATGATGTTATTTCTACCTTTTTCTGGGCCTTGAAAGTAGTAATTGTGTTGCAGTGTATCGGATGCCAGATAGCTCTCAGATTTCATCAAAAATATTTTAATGTGTTCCGAAGATGAACGAAGGTCTTGAGTAAGTAATGACACGAGTAAGTAATTAATGACAGAATTTTTGGGTGAACTAATCCTTTAAGAATTTTTTATAGTTAATATACAGTTTTAACAGTGTTTTGTGGTTTTAAAATGCAAGTTAACAAATTGCTATGTAAAAATTACAACGGTTGTCTTGTGTAGCTGTAGTCCTTATGAAGAACATTTCATAGGTAAAACACATGATGTAAAAAAGAAAAAAATGTTTCCGGACTATAAATTAAACAGCTGTAATGTATTGTGTTTATACCATCTTGTTTTTCTGTTCAAAATTTGTTCATGTCAGATCCAACTCGCTGCATCATACTCATTACACAAATTTTGAATCAAAATATAAGTACAATTTAAATTAGTGAATGGGTATTCATATTATATAGACATACATTTATATGAGTTTTTCTTTAATATCTTGACTGAAATGTTTTTTTGTTTGTACCTTGGAGGGCTGCATCAGCATCACTGGGATACAATTTCAGGAGCACTTTCTAATCGATGCAAAGTGCAACCGTAATAATACTATGTCAGCATTCTCCCAATGCAAAGGGTTTACATTCATTATGTTCATAAATTGGGGTTATGTTCTTAGCAAAAGTTTTTTTTTTTTTTTTTTTTTTACAAAAGTATATATCAAAAACTGCATGTTTTGTATTTGTTATTTTATCCGTTAACTATGGGACATAAGAACACATTAGAACCTTTAAAATTGTAAATGGTAAAAACAAGAAATTGGTTGTTTTTGATCTCATCTTATGCTCATATGCTCCCATTTTTTCTGACTCACTTTTCTTTTTTTTCTTTTCTTTTTTATAGCTGAATCTCATTAATAATTCTTGGGTAACTACTGAGTGCTTTGAAATGCAAATGTGAGGTTTAAACAGGCGGCGTTTGTCTGAGATTTATAAGCTCTCCAGTGTCATGCACTTTCAGAGTACATTCTACAATCTTCCGTGTTTGATTCTCACAGTGTAAACACAGATTATGAGAGTCCAGCTAAGATTTCCGACGTAATGCAAGCCTGGTGAGGTTTAATATGCTGAACACAAGACATGCCACAACAGTTCCATCCTATCTGAAACTGCCTCACCCTCAATAACATTTAACAGTGTTATGGAACATGATGTGAATGTGGTATTTGGCACAGGAAATGACAGCTGAGCGAAATTGAGAAACTGTCTTTTGCATGGGGTTTGTGGATATTATGTGTGTTGTAAACGCCCTTAAATAAACAAAAGATTTTCAAAACAACCTTTATTTACTGTCTCTCTTTTAAAGTAAACAAATGTGTTTATAATAAATACAGAATAATAATAAAAGATTTATAATAAAAACTGCAATATTCCATTCAAAAACGAATTGTTAATTTTGATTTCATGGTGACTTCAATTTGAAGTCCCCAAAATCTCCCTGCAAGCAAATGTTGTTTTGTTTTAAATTAACATGAAAACTAATTAACGTTAAAATTATATTAAACTTCTAATGGACTGGTTAAAATCAATAAATGTATAATATTACACGCTGCTTTAGAACTAAATATCAAATTTCACCTATTTTAATATTTTTGCATTCACTGGACTGGTAATTTAGAGTCTTTAACATGTCCGTTTGTGATGAAACATAAAGACACTAAAAAAAAACTAGGTTTCATTTTACAAAAGCTTAGTTCCAAAACCCAGAAGGCACTGAATAAATATTTGAAATTCATTGAAACTGCCCTGAACTTTTCTGTTGCGTAACCAGCCATTCTCCGTTTACGCGTTGACGTGCGTGCATACGCGCGCGTTCTCGTCACTCATTTCCTGAAACACATGAAACCGCAGCTGAGCGTAAAAAGGTACCATATGGTCCTAATGCTCTTCTTTGGTATGAGACGCTCCTAATAAGGGTTGGGCTCTTATACAGGTTTAACTTCATTCCTGAAGAGATAGATTATTTCCGTAAACCCCCCGTATACATTATTGTTTTAATGTATACATAATTTTTTTTTTTCAATTGCTTTTTATTTGTACAGCGCTTTTCACAATACATATAGGTTCAGCTGTGGTTAGTATTGCCAAAGTATTCAATCACGAATACGAATAGTTACGTTAATTATATAGTTATTTTTTATGTTGTAATTGTTGTAATTAAAATAGTAGATCAATAAGACATAATAGTAAGGTGACTCATTTCTGTGCACACAATTCAGCCTAACTTCTGTATTCATCGTTCTTTTCCCTGTAAAATCCTGAATAAAGGTTTGTTGTTCTTATGTATACATTTTTTAGCGCTTTTCACAATACATATAGGTTCAGCTGTACAGATGATATAGTGCCTCAATAAACTTAGTATTGCCAAAGTATTTAAGTCACAAATACGAATAGTTACTTTATTTATATCGTTTTTTTTTTTAATTGTAGTAAAATATGTTGTAATTAAAATAGTAGATCAATAAGGCATAATAGTAAGGTGACTCTCTTTCCTGTTCGCACACAATTCAACCCAACTTCTCTATTCATCGTTAGAGAAGCCTTGGAGTTTTTCCCCTCCCATGCGTGGTGATTGCCACCTACATCGCCCAATCACGTTCCGAGGAATCTTCAAACCGACCAATAGCGTGGCGATGTAGGCCCGAACCCGGTCCAGCAGGCTAGAGCGCGTCCGTGTTATGTGTGCCATGGACTCAGCCCAGTAATATTGACAATAGGGCGAAAAAGGGACCGATATTCTCCCCAAAAACATATTTTCTGGATAAAAATAACCTATAGGTGCGGCGTGTGGATATAAAGAGATACCCGGGGATGTTCATATTTCAGCTGGATCTTTTTCTATCGTCGGAAATTTGAGTATTTGATGGGATTATTGCTGTGGGTTTGGCAGTTTTTAAGGCCAAAAACAGATTTTGTGTCTTTATTTTTATTTTTCTGCTGCTTCAAGAGGCCTTGAAGGAGGAAAGACGGTTAAAACACCCATATCAGCTTCTCACATCGAAAACATCAAGGTAAACCTAATATTTGAAGGTTTTTTTTTTTTTTTTTTTTGCTGCCTATCCTGCTCAAGTTTAGATCCGGTTCGTTTTGATGTTTCATATACAAAAGTACATATGTCAAATAAATGAGGTTAAGGTCCAAAAATACTTTTTATACAGAGTTTGTTAGGGGTTGTATAGTATTTGTGTACCTAAAAGGAAAAAATTGTAACCATACTCTTAATATTTCCCACACATGTCTGATTGTAAAGAAACATTTGAATGGGTGGATGAGTGAAAATCCATGAAGAAAGCCTGTTCTTCATCTGTTTTTGCTTTATTGGTGTTCTGGAATGCAGTGGGTCTATGTCAGCTGCTTGTGTATGTGCAAATGTGTTTAGGGCCATCAGGAGATCATGAACCTGCATCATCTGCACTCATGTGGAGTGGACTGTAGAATTTTGGAGGTTTCCACTTGTTCTGTCCTTTTAGAAGGAACCAGTGTGCCCAACTGCTCTTGTGCATCTCAGAACTATGTGTCTGTTCATTATGGACTAACCCACCAAATACAAGAAGTTCTGATCATCGCTCCGCTTGTCTGTGCCAACTTCTTGCTTTGGCTCAGTGGCATGGTGGCTCAGTGGCACGGTGCCTCTGTGCCCTGTTTCCATGGTCTGGTTTACTTCAGCTGCCTGGCAGTTTGGCAGTTGCAATATCTCATCACCGGCAATAACACAAGCATCCCATTAGTAGATTACACTCTGACTGGTTGTTTTGGGTGACCTTCAGTCAAAACTAGTGTGAAAGGTTATCTCTAAATAGCTGGTTATAGAGATTAGGGCCAGGGCATAAGTGGCAGAGTGTTTTGGATTAATGGCTGGGCATGTGTGTTTCCTAGATTGTGGTTGCCATGTTCACTTATTTGTCAGTTTATACAGTGGTTAATAATAAGTCCTAGTGTGTTTTTATACCTGCAGATCTTTATACAGCGGTGAGCTGTATCATCAAACAACATGGATAACTGGGATTATCTCTCACTATTTCGTAAACTAGCTCAGTGTCACTGCAGTAGAGATTGCATGATGATTGTTTATCTATCTATCTATCTATCTATCTATCTATCTATCTATCTATCTATCTATCTATCTATCTATCTATCTATCTATCGAATCATGGTTAACATTGGTTGAGTAAAGGTTGTCATTCCTTGATATTTTACAGAAGTGATCTGTGTCATCTTGCTCGCATACAGAAATCTGTCACTGTGAATGTCAAACCAGGATGAACCTTACGATGGGACTCGCCTCATGAATTTTACAAAAAATGTGTCCCATTTCACCCCCCCATTTTTATAGTCATTAAAGTCTGTATGTGTACTTTTTTCATGTCAATTATTAAAGGGTTAGTTCACCCAAAAATGAAAATAATGTCATTTATTATTCACCCTCTTGTCGTTCCACACCCATAAGACCTTCGTTCATCTTCGGATGGGGTGGGCTGGTTTCAAAACACTGCTTCAGAGCTTAACAGATCAAATCAGTTAATTTGGAGCGCCAAAGTCACGTGATTTCAGCAGTTTAGCCGTTTGATAGGAGATCCGAATCACTAATTCGAAACAAAAGATTCATAAAGCTCAGAAGCAGTGTTTTGAAATCGGCCCATATAGATATGGTTGAAAAGTCGTTACTTAGTTTTTTTTGGCGCACAAAAAGTATTGTTGTCGCTTTATAATATTAAGATGGCTTTGCTCTCAATGGAGGCCTCACTGAGCCATCGGATTTCATCAGCAATATCTTAATTTGTGTTCCGAAGATGAACAAAGGTCTTATGGGTGTGGAACGACAAGAGGGTGAATAATAAATGACATTATTTTCATTTTTGGGTGAACTAACTGTTTTAGTTTTGGGAGTGGTCTTTTTTTTTTTTTCTCAATGTTTAGTTTCTCATTAATGTAAAAATCAATTTTTAATGGTATTAAAAATATTGTATAATATAGTAAAAGAATATTGTAGTACAGTTTATTTAAATCAACATAAATGCAGCCATACTACAAACATTGATTTATAGTTTATAAATATTGAAAAAAAAATCATTTGTATAGATTTTTTCTTTTTTTTTGCGTTATGATAATGACATTTACTGAATTGTAAATTAAAAAATGTCATAAAAATATTGTCACAATGGCAGAAATCCTAATAGTCTTAATTTTGTCTTGTAGCAAATTCTATATATACCTCCTGCAGAGATTTATATTATATTATATTATATTATATTATATTATATTATATTATATTATATTATATTATATTATATTATATTATATTATATTATATTATGTTATATTATGTTATGTTATATTATATCTTTTTGTTGGTTTCTTCCGGTGAATATAACTTAACTTAGCTCAGAGTCACAACCACAATGATTGCTTGTGTTTATTCATTTCTACTGACCTTATGTGTTTTTGTCAATGTTCTCTTGTGCGATTGTTTCTTGCATGTGAAATTCATTGTTCTTGTACATGAGAGAGAAGGTTTATTCTTTTTATGGGTAGTGATACTGCCAGGCCTGTCATGTCTGAGGACAGGAGAAGTGTCCCAGTAAAGGGGTGATATTGTTTGTGTTAGGCTGCACAGTGCAGCATTATGGGATGTCATCAGAAGACATTGGCAGCATCTCACTCCTTTGATGTCTGCTATTTTGAACCTATCGGACAGCAATATCAAAGTGGTCAGATTAAAGAGCTCACCAGCTGCTTCTTTTTTTTTTTTTTTTTTTGCAAATTCACTTGTCTGCCTAGAGATTTTGCATTAAAAAAAAATAACTGAGTTCAATTCTAAGTCTATGACTTGAGCATCTTGTGTTCCACTAACATGACCAGAGGGAAAGTTCAGGTGGTCTTTCTCTCTTTCCCTGCTTCCTTGGCCTGTTTTTTGTTTTTAAAGGCTGTGGCATCTCTGTCTTCCTGTTAAAGCCTGTTAAAGCCTGTTAACTTCCTGTTAAACTTTTGGGCGTGTTATCATGATCGGATTGAATACTAAAACTGGAACGGTCTGCGCATGTGCAATGACATAGAAATGGCGTAATAAAGTATGATGCACAGAACGAGCTGTTGTTGTTGTTAAATATAGTGTAATACATGACTCGTGTCAATCTAACATTCTTCGTCTTCTCATCCTCTGTGAAGTGCTGCAGGACAACGTCCCACCAGTACTTGTTTCGGACTCTCATCCACAGACTCGTTGTTTTGGGTGCATCTCTTATTGCTTGATAAATATAAGCAGCACAGCACAAAGTTTCATCATGTGCTCGTCGTCTCCTAATTAGGACCTAAAGGTTGCACCATGGATAAATGGACAAACTGAATCTGTGCGACCCTTAAGTTAATTGGGAGCATTTTTGCGAGTGCAAATAATTGTTGTGGTGCGACCTTTTTTCTGGAGATGTACCGGTCGACCGGCCATAAATCAGTTTTTAGTTTAATTTTGGCTGATCTCCATTCCAGACTTGCACACAAACTCCATTGTAATAATTTCCCAAAATGTAATGAAAATATTATGAAGTCTGTTAATAGGACATTAACACAGGCTGAAGACTGGCGCAAAGAGGAGAGCGCAGATGCGCAGCACAGAAAATACCAGGCACAGCGATGCTCGAAATATAGGAAGAAAAATATAAATTGGGGTAGGGGTTTATATAAATGTATCTCTGAAGGGAACTGACTGTCTTCAGAATAGTTTTGATGGCATTTTCTTTTCCTCTTACCTCCGTATAAATTACTGTTCATAAGCACTGCTGCTTTGTTTACAGCGGTACCCAAAGAAATGCTGTCAGGGAGTGAATTTGCATTTTCATTCAGTTTGTCTATTTTTATTTTGTGCAGGTGTGTGGCTACAAATTTATTTTTTAAGACCAGTTTGGCCTGATCTAGAGCAAATAAACAACAAATAAATTTGCTTAAACAAAGAAGAAGAAAAAATCGGCAACCGGTATCAGAATTGGCCAATTTGATTGTAAAAAAAAAATTTGAATCGGCCATGAAAAATCATGATTGGTGCATCACTACTGTTTTTATTTCTCTACAAAAAGTGTTGTTTTTAAATAAAAGAAATGTTTTGATATTTTTATATATATAAATTGTAGTTGTGGTGCTCCTAAATTTTTGAAGTTGGGACTTGTGGGCACCAATGCTACCAAGTAAAAAAGTTCATTTTGAGCCCTGAGGTTGGTTAGTGCCAAAAGTGGGAAACTCTTTATATTTGTCCATGTCAAAAGATTAAATCTGATTTGAAGCTTGTGACATATAAACATGCACATCAACCTGATCGCTTTATTTAGCATTCGTTTGGATTCATCAAATGATTTCATTACTTTTTCCCATTACTTTCAGTCAAAAGATCACCTGTAGACTTGTGAAAAACCTGATCCAGACTTGTACAGTGAACCAGTCAGTGTCCTACTGTATTCTACACCCCTTCTTCCATCATAACAGGGTCATTTCTTTTTTTTTTTTTAATTCTGCTTATGATGAATTTGTTTCCATGCTTTAACTTTCATCGTAGTTTACATTCCTTCCTTTATTTACATCTCTGCCTAGATTTCCATTTCATACCACATCATTTCCTTCCTTAAGCCATTTGTGGTTTGTTTTGTAATTACAGTTGCTTTTGAATTGCAAACTTCGTTGACATTTCAGGCCCGGTTCTAGTTCTGCTTGCTAACACTGGTCCTGCAAAAAAAGCTTACTGTACAGACATTATAAAAATACTTACACTGATCTAAAAACCCCAATGCAACTAATTGCTGTTTACAATGATGGAGATTAATTTGTCAAACTGCTACAGTATGTCTTTTTTTTTGCATCAAGGATTCAAGTATCACTTTAATTCATCATAGAACAGTCCCACCAGATTCCTACAAAACTTTTATGATTATTGCAGCCCAAAATTCACTGTGGCTTTTTTTCATTCTTCTACAGGAATATCTTGCCATTAATTATGTAATTATGCAGCTTAATTAGTGTAATTGACAGTAGTATTATATGTTTACCTGTACATATTTTGGTGCATAATAACTGAGTGGCTTGCAAATATTAGGATCAAGACAATGATGCAAAACTTATTTGTGTGTTCAGCTAAAAAACCCTTTTGTGTTTACAGAGTGATCATGTTAACAAAAACGGTTGTTTATGAATGGACAATTATGGTTATACAAACGTTTGGTGATGATGTTTCTGAGACTTTCATACTTGCATTTATTATACAAAATTTGGGCTCTCCTCTGATACATACAAACTCACTCAAGTCGGTAACGTTTATTATTGGGAAATATTGTCCCAGCATTTCTGGGTAATTTTTATGGGAAGATCAAGAGCAAAGTCAAAACTTCAATCAGAATGCTTTATGTAGGGTCATTTCTAAAGAAAAGTGAGCAAATTAATCCCTTAACAAAGGGCCTCAATGGTGCTGGCAAAGTGAGCCTACAGTGGTCACTTCAAGGAAGTATTTTTAAATCATTAGATCATGTGATCCTGGGAGGGTATTCATTTTGAAAGCTGAGGTTATTTAAGATCTTACATGCAACATTATAATAACCCTCAATTGTTCCCTCATGTACCAAGGACTATTCAGACATAGGATATATTCTTTACATGTTCCAAATACAGACACATGCAATTTTGGAGCATTAATTAGATTTTTTTTATTTTTTTTATATATATATATATATATATATATATATATATATATATATATATATATATATATATATATATATAATATATATATAATATATAATAAATTGTCTCACACATCTCTCTCTCTTCTCCAGGGCTATGTCCTCCGCAGCCACCACTCCTCCATCAGTGGATAAAGTAGACGGATTTTCCCGGAAGTCTGTCCGGAAGGCCAAGCAGAAACGTTCTCAGAGTTCCTCACAGTTCCGCTCTCAGGGCAAACCAATCGAACTCACACCTCTTCCCCTGCTTAAAGGTGACTCACTCATGATAACTAAATGCTCTCATAACCACTTGAGCTCTGAAATACAGAGTAAAATGTAATTCTGATTCAGACTGCTTCAATGGTCTATACAGCCTTCCAGTAGAATAAGCATACAGCCTTTGCTGAATCTCTCTGGAAATGTCTCAAAAGTTGAGTGCATTGCACTTTTCCTCTCTATGGCATTGTCCTCTGGTTACACTACCGTTCAAAGGTTTGGGGTCTTTAAGGGTCATGACACACCAAGCTGATGGTCATCTGTTGGGCTAGAGTTGTCAAAAGTACCGACTTCGGTACCAAGTCGGTACCGACTTGGCGTCTTATCAGCAGGCTGGTCCGCTGATAAGACGCCTGCTTTCAAACGCTCCCGCTCCCAAAATGCTTTCAAATTCAAACACTTCTGTGTGCTTTCAAACGCTTCCGTGTGTTGATCATTGTAGCCAATCACAGACATATCCAATGAGCGTGTCAACACAATAGCCAATCAGACGTGTTTACGAATACTCTCCACAGCGCTCAGTTTCATATTTTTTACATTTCAGTACAGATTGGTACCGAAGTTGGTACTTTTGACAACTCTACATTGTGCAGCATCGGGCCATTGGTGAGTGTCGGTGGGGCTCGTTTTTTTTTGGTGTGTACCACATGTTGGCTTTAGTCAGGCTTATCGGTGAGAGAAATATCTGTGATTGGCTTTCAATTTGGTGAACGAGTCAGTGCAGTGAGATAAAAAGTGAAATTGAGGAAAGAGAGCAAATAAGTCAAGACGGCACAGACAGAAGGCTGTTCTAATTTTGTCATCTTACCTGAGCATTCCAATTTGTGAATATTTTCATGACAACATGAGCCACCTGGAATGAAGAAAGTGATCAACATGATTACTATTCAAAAGGGTAAGCAAGCACTGCTTTGCTTCTGCAGTCCTAGTTCAGTTTCGCTTTTTCAATTACTAAAATACCTACTGAAAATACCTATTGATACCTGCTGATATAGACAGGTTTTTTTTTTCTCTCACCTTACACGCAGGCGCAGAATGCACATGCTGGTTGGCAGATGGATGTAGTCTTTGCAGTGTGTTCAAGCGCAGCTTTTTTGCTCGGATGCACTGTCTGCTTTTGTCACCGCTAGTTGTCTGACGTCGGCTTAGTCTGTCATGGTTGTCAAACATGTATTACTGGTACCAGTCTATACTGAAAAAAAAAAAAAAAAAAAAAAAAAGTACCAGTACCAGCGTTTCTGTAGTACTGGGTATATTCGGTACCCACTGATAGATGCTGCTTTCAAATGCTCTCGTTCCTGTTTGTTTGAGCACTCTCTGAGTGTCAAAGGTTTCTATTTACAGCGTGTTTTTACAAGCAGTGAGCATTGTAGCCAAGCATAATCATATCTGTTGAGTGCTTGAACTCAATGGCCTATCAGAAGCGCTAGTCAGTAAGTTAGTCAGATTCTGCTTAACACCACTGAAAAGGCAAGAGGTTTTGTTTTGTCCAACGCAAGTTGCATGATCACAAATCCTTTAATTATAACCAAGTAAGAGATTCATTGTACAATTAAGACAGCTTTTATTTATTATAACAGAATTTAGTGAGCTTACGCTTTACAGATCGACAGTCTTAGTGGTTATAAAGGGAGGGCTCTTCTCTTGCTTTCTGTTTATTACCCATTTGCAATCTGAATACAAGTTTAGTTTTTCATGTTGCTAAGTAAACATTGCAAAGTTTATAGATTGTCAACTGTATTTAATGTGAATGAATTGGAAACTCGTTTGTGTTGGTTCCAAGTAGAGAATAAGACATGAGCAAATTTTCCCACTGGTTAATCGACGTGACAACACCGGTAATGCCGGTATCACCGGGGCGGGCGGATTTGGAGTTGGAGTTTTCCTCTCTTTTAAATTGCTTACGGTGCATGTCCGCAGAGCAGAGCGAGCGAGCGTTTGCAGTCATTTCCTATGAAAGCTCAACTTCCATAGGAATGAACTGAAAATGCTCGCTTTGCTCCGCGCCAGTGGACACATACCACTACGATTGCCCGTGCGGCCATGCACATTTTAATTTCGCTTTAGAATTAGCACCAATTCGGGTGCGGCAATTGCTTGAATGGTGGGTTCACTATTATTCTTCACGAAAAATACAACAACAAAACAGTACAATGACAAACTCGCTTAAATA
This sequence comes from Elopichthys bambusa, assembly GCA_037101425.1. Taxonomy (NCBI): domain Eukaryota; kingdom Metazoa; phylum Chordata; class Actinopteri; order Cypriniformes; family Xenocyprididae; genus Elopichthys; species Elopichthys bambusa. The sequence goes on from CM074443.1 coordinate 11,412,729, forward strand.
GGCGCTTTTACATTCCATCTTGAAACCAAATCTTCCGCCGTCATCAGAAGTATCTTGTCAGTCAAGAGTGAGGCGAAATGGGCGATGTGAAGTGAAATCTGACTCCTGCTGCTGATCTGTGCTGCGTGTCTTGTTCGGCTCACGCTGAATTGAGCTGATGTGTTCAGTTTTTAATTGAAATGTCTGTTCTCTAACTGCACTAAATTATTTTTATTACTATAAAAAATAAAAACGACGGTGAGGGCGGTGACGCGGTGGGCAAGTGATGTAACAGTGTTGTAGCTGAACACAAGTCTAGTTCCAAGATGGTGGCATGCAAGTGTTTTGTGCAAATTAGTCTAATTTTTATATTTTTCCTTTTTTGTGTGTGTGTGTGTGTGAAGGAACTCAATGATGTGTATTTTATTTTTTTAATACAGGAAAGTAGTAATATGAAGAGAGATTTTGTTTTTGGAAAGAATATTGTATATGAGATGTTTATTTTTTTCACTGGTCAATTCCATGTGCGAATGGAGAAAAGTGTAATCGGAGCATTATACTCTGTTTCCTTTTGTCGAGAGACATTCATCAATACCCCGGTCCGGCCATGAGAGGAAATCAACAACGAAGCAAAAGCGATTGTGATATGGAGTCATTTTCGGATGTGTTGCATGTGGTGGGGAGAGGAGGATTGACGATCTGGGGTTATGGCGGTTATATTGCCGAAAATTGGGGTAATACTATATCAGTGAGATCATTGAAAAATTTTAGTCCCAAGTTATTTATAGATGTATTGGACAGAGTTGATTGGTCATGTGTGATGGTGTGTAAAGATGTTTATAAAGTTTGGTTCTGAAATATTTTGTAAAGTTTTAGATACGGTAGCACCATTTGAGAGGTAAGAGTTAGACAAAGATCTGAACCTTAGGTAACGGATGATATGTTAAGGTTTCTTAAATTAAGGAATTATAGTTTTAAAAAGTTTAAGAAGGATATATGGAGGGTAGTAGTTTTGAACAGTATAAATTAAGAAGAAATGGGGTTAAGGATAAGATAAAGGATGTTAAAAGGAATTATTTTAGGGATAAGATAAATAAAAAGGCATGAACCAAAAAAGCTATTTGTAAAAGAATTTAGGTGGTTTGAATGTTGTAAATGAAAAGTCTTTGAGAATGAACCTTAAGGTGGAAGGGAACTTAATTTCTAATCTTGCTGATATTTTTAATAAATTATATAATCAACTTCGTAGGGCTGCACGTTTTATTGAAATTAAACCGCATGCGATTTGGTAATTGAATGCAATTTTTTTTAAAAAAATGTGTGCACAGCTTGTCAGTGAAGTACGGCTAAATGCTGCTTCATCTGCTCTCGTGCAGAAACTTATCCCAATGGGTATCGCACTATGCTGTAGCTGAATAAACCAATAGATTTTATTGATTAAACCTGACTAAGGGTACATTCACACTAGGGATGTGCGAGACTAGCCGACTAGTCGATTAAACGATACTGCTGCTGCTAGTCGCCTTGGAAAACACTAGTCATTTACACGTTACTTTTTTTTTTTTTTTTAGCCCATTTAATGTTTTGCTTTATATTTTTACAAAGGCTACATTTAAATTACAGTCATGTTAATGTTACATATAGAAATTAGTATATTATTTATAAGTGTATATCTGCAGCAGAAAACAAAATCATTTAATCATTTAAAATTAAAATGATTTTAACAAAATCATTTTAATTTAGCATGCGTTGGTTTTCTAAGTTGCACACGCGGCGGGTTCAGAGAAATGTCCACTTGGAAGATGAGCAAGGTGAGGGAGTATTTTGAAAGCCTACACAAAACTTTTTCGTTTTCTTCAATGTCATGTCAAATTAGTATATGCTTGTTATACTACCGGTTATATGGTATGAAAGTTTTTATCGGATTAAAGAGAAACATTATGAATGAAACTACTGTATCAACATCCTAACTAAGTAAATACAGTTAAATAATGTAGTTGTCAGTACAGTACAGAGTTTTTCTTGCGATTTTTGCCACCCGTCATGTGTACAGATCATTTTCATACACGAGAAGCGCGTTCAAACCTGGACCCGCAAGCGGTTGCCGTGGTAATGAACAACAATACCTTAATGCGCTGACTTATGTGGACTAACTTTTATTTGAGGAAATCTGTTTATAATAAGCCATTAGGTTTAAACTTCCTGGTCCTGCGCTGCCATTTGACTCAGTTCTTCTTTCAAATTGGGCAGGGTTAAACTAGTCGGTTGCAAAATTACAGTTTAAACGGTAATGAAATTAGTCGTTGTGCACATCTCTGGTTCACATTTGTAGTTCGGTTTGTTTGGTCTGGACCAAAACAGAAAAAAAAAAAAAAAACATTTAACACCTGGTCACTTCATGCGTTTTCTCTGATCAGATAGCTATCTGATTTATAAAAACGATTGCATTTACACATGGCCACATAAATGTGTCTCCGCAAAACGGATATCGATCCGATCTTCAATTCCTGCACTATATGCAGATTTCATGGAGTTCACGTCACCGAAAGCAACAAATATGAGCTGTATTTTATTGATCATCAGCTTATTTCAAAATCAAAGATGCAATAGGAGAGAGCACAGCAACAGCACTGGTAAGATAATGTAGTCTCATTACTTTTAATGAGTTTGTGTTTTGAGCACCTGAGACTTTTAGTTTTATTTGCGGCAGTTTGTGCGTTGTCTTACTGAATAGATATCAGCTGCTCATCTGCGGCGATGCGTGCTGCAGTGGCGCTGTCATATCTGGCTATAACATGTTATTTACCCCATAACATGCTCTCACACGTTTATTTTTTAGTATTTTTGGGAGGAGTTAAATTTACATATGTGGTTTCAACAACCAGATTCATTTAGACCTGTTCAGTTTTGACTGGAATGCATCCCAGACCACCTCCTGAAGTGGTTTGAGTGATCGGATTTATATCCGTCTCGAATGCGTTTCGGAGGGCATTTAGACCTGGTATTTTCACAATCGGATAGCTGTCCGATCAGAGAAAACGCATGAAGTGACCAGGTGTAAACAGGCCCTTAGTCCTGGTCCGATTAGTGTTCAGATTGGCAATTTTATCATCGAACCTAAAGGCATAGGGATACATTCACAACCTGATTGGTTGGATTTTATGACGTATTGCCTATTTTGAGACGGAACTTACCGAACACCCAAAACAATGCTGTGTGCTGGGATAAATGTGCTCGCTGTGTGTGCGTAGCCTGCATATGATGGTATTTAGGCCAGCTGGGAAATCGTGAAGAGCTTATAAAATGTGTAAAGGAGTCAAAACAGCGGTGGGAATCCATCCTTCACACACACAAACGATCTGCTGCGTGGAGGCGTGCGTCTGATGCCTGCGATGGGCATATGTGTGAGGATTCTGTCCTTTTTAGGGTCTCATCTTCCTGTTTTCAGTTCATGTTGCATTCATATATTATTCGTACCAGAGTTCGTTTGCAAGTGGACCGAGACCGCGGAAAAGATGGGTTTGGTGGGCACCAGGGTTCGGATGGCAGTGTTCAAAGGAACCGCACTAACAGAGCAATTGCACCAGGGTTCGTTTTAATCGAACCAAACATGCCAAGTGTGAACGCACCCGATAAACGCACAACTAAGACAATGTATGGTTTATCTGAGTTCTTCTAGCCTTCCTGGGTATTGTCATGATAATAAAGTATATTTATAATGCAATGCTAATCGACATAGCCTTTATCACGTTTTAGAATACTACGAAATATGTCTGCCTTATTCTGTGTGAGAAGCCAAATCATCTCACAGAAGGATGTCTTCTGTGAAAATGTTGTCTTTTGTTGGACAAGAGGTTCATAAATGCTTCTGATGTTTGGAAAGATGTTTGATGCGTTGCTTTTTCAAATGCACATTATAAGCGACTCAAACTCACAGTGCTTACAGATGGAGCAGCATTTACTACTGATTACAGAGCTGTGCTTCACTGACAAGCTACGCATAAAAACCTAATATCTTTAACAGAAATCAAGTGAGGTCATTTTATGTGCAACTTCGAATTGTTCAGCAATGTTTCAGGTCAGTAAAAGTGAAGTTTTTAAACTTACACTGCATGTATAATTATAATGCAAGTTGATTTTCTGATCTTTTTTTTTTTTTCAGGCACATTTTACCAATTCCAAACCACATCAATATTAATAACTACTATTAATTTTGTATTTAATCATTTATAAGTGATATATAATTGTTCATGAAGGCTGGAAATGAAAAACGCCTTATATTGAGGTGTAATTATTAGGCAGGTTTTCTTTTACAGATAAAATGAGCCAAAAATAGATTTTACTCAGACTGAAAAGTAAAAAATGATTAAATTCCCATGAGAATGATGCAATACTAATGCAATACTAGAAATTGCAAAGTTAAGGCATGACCATTGGACAGCAAAACACTCATTGGGTCAGCAGGGTCAGACAAAAATGGGTGGAGAAGAAAAGACACGTTAACTGCAAAAGAATTAAGGTGAATAATAAAGTGTGAAACCATCAGGAACCATTTAGTCTTCAGCACCACCATTTTCCAGAACTGCAGCATACTTGGAGTCTCCAGAAGTGCGAGGTGTCAGGATCTCAGAGACTGCTATGGTAAGGAATCCTGAAATATGACCCCCACTTAATAAGAATCACAAGCTGGAGTGTTGTAAAATACATGAAGACTGGGGGTTTTTTTTATAGGCTTTATAGCTCGACAGATTGAGAGTGTCTCTTGAAGGACCAGAACCGCATCCTCTTGTACCACTGTTTGAAGAATTTATTTTCCAGAATCTGTCAGTAAGGTGTGGGAGTTCATTTTTCAAAAATGAACTCCCAAAACAGTCTTCATGTATTTTACAACACTTCAGCTTGTGATTCTTCTTAAGTGGGGGTCATTTTTTAGGATTCTTTACCTAACCTAAGTCTCTGAGATCCTGACACCTCGCACTTCTGGAGACTCCAGGTAGGTTGCAGTTCTAGAAAATGGTGGCGCTGGAGACTAAAGGGTTCCTGATGGTTTCACCCTTAATTCTTAAATACATTTTAACTGCAAAAGAATTTCTTCTCTACCTGTTTTTGTCTGACCCTGCTGACCCAATGAGTGTTTTGCTGTCCAGTGGTCATGCCTTAAATTTGCCATTTGTAGTATTGTATTAGTATTTTATTCTTCTCATAAGCATTTAATAATTTTTGACTTTTCAGTCTGAGTTAAATTTCTCACTTTGCCTGTAAAAGAGAACCTGCCTAATACTTTTTTTTTTTTTTTTTTTTTTTTTTTTTTTTTTTGTGCGCTGATGATGCAGCAATTTTAGTGTCTTATCAAAAAAGGGGTCCTGGTATGGAGGATAAAATGGCTTTTCAGTTACCATAAATTTCCAGTTGGTTTTTGGATAATAAACTTTCTTACACTAAGGTAAGACTGAGGCCAGTCTTTTTACTTCTAGAGGGGGATTATGTAAAGATGCTACATTTTTGGTTAGGATCAGTGATATTGTAATGGAATCAAAGAATGTTGTAAATTATTTAGGACGTCTTATTGATAATAAATTAACAGGTGAATTTATGGATAGAAAAGTTTTTATGAAAATATGTAGTAGAATTAAATGTAGAATAAAATTTTTAGCAAGACAAGCTGACATATTGGATGTTTTCTAAATAAATTAGTTAATATTAAAAGTTCCTCGTTTTCATTTGAGTAATGAATGTTTTAAGGGTAAAACAGTAATATTGTGAAATCATAATTTATAAAAATAATAGTTTTATAATTTAAAGCTGCAGTCCGTAACTTTTTTTGGTTAAAAATGACCAAAATCAATTTTTGAGCAAGTACATATCCAGCCAGGTATCAAAACTATCTCCTTATCTTAGCTCGATTCACAACGGTAAGCTTGTAATAATGTTTTATAATAAGAGCAACCTGGTGGTTTTCCGCTAGAAATTCGAGCATGCAGCGGTCTTTGCATCATTACGTCACATCTGTAAACAGAAAGGAGTCCAGGCTAGTCGGCTTTATCATGTGAGGATGCTGCTTGTAGCGGATCATTTATAGCCTTTTCTCACAGCAGCTGAAATAATTAAACTCATAATTTTGATGGTGGATTGTATGGTATGAAAAATTTACGTTTGAGATTAGACTGTACAGAAATTGAAATCTACAGGTAACACTAATACCCACTAAATACACATAGTCACGCAATGCTTATGTTGTTAACATTAACAATTTGAGAACAAAGTATAACAACAATAATAATCTGCATGGTTTGATGCAATATGAGCTAAGTGATCGTTAAATTTAATCACCATTTGCAGCGTGATTTATTGTAGGCTAATGTATTCCCCCTTAGTTAGTCAGAACAAAAGTGGCATACATGTTACTTACTTTTTCACTGGAAAATGTAATCTGAACATTCCTACTTTGGTTGTACTTCAAGACTACAGTCTGTGATCCCGAAGTACAATATTCACAGCAAACTGACAGCAAACATTAGATTCATCCGCACTGAGGAGTCGTGCCGATGCACAACGCACGTACAGATAATTCCGCATATGACTGAAATCACAGGTTTCAAACAGAGATGGCGACAGAGGAAAAATGCCGGACTGCAGCTTTAATATATTTTAAAATGTAATGTATTCCTCTGATGGCAAAGCTGAATTTTCAGCATCATTACTCCAGGCTTCAGTGTCACATTATCTTTCAGAAATCGTACTAATATGCTTATTTGGTGCTCAAGAAACATTTCTTAACAATTTTGAAAATCACTGTGCTGCTTAATATTTTTGTGAAAACCGTGATACTTTTTTTTCAGGATTGTTTGATGCACAAAACAACAACAGTATTTGAATTATTATCAATTTAGTGTTATTATTAAATAAAATTGAATAAAAAAAGCTTCTGCATATACAGCTCTGTAAAACCTTTTAATTTGTAAAATGTCAGATAGAGTTGTACATCTCGACTTGTCTGTGCTTGTTTAGGGTGACTTCTCATTCTGTTTACAAAAGTGCAGATCTGACATTTTTTTTCTTTTATCCACTAGTGAATAATATGCAAATACTGTTGATTTCACTGTATTATAAATATGCTTCTCTGTTGTGTACTGAATCACCCTCCGTTGCTGTAGTAGACAACCTTTATGGTAAAACAATCAGATGCAGAGTCATATCAAATGTTTTGTCCCCCAAAGCTTGCCTGAGAAATGTGGTGCTGTTGATGGCAGTCTCAAAATGAGATACAAAGAGAGATGTGCAGAAATCTGTTTCACAAGTGATTAAATCAGAGCTGGGGCTTACAGATTTCTGTCAGTTAGCCATGCGTCTGAACTCAAGAGCTTGTTTTTGTGGAGTGTGTGTAATAGAGTGAGTGTGTGCAGTCATGTGCTTTACATTTGTCCATTGCTCTGTCTTGCTTTTTCCTCCTCTTTCCTTTAGAGTTAAACGAGCATTTGAACTAGGACTGTTAAAGACCCCCTCTGGTGAAAATCAGCTTTTAATGTTGTTTATATGCCTGTGTGGTGCTTTTAATGTGCTTCAGACAAACCATGTGCAAATTCATCAGCCAACACCATTGCTGAGTATTTTCTTAAAACTACAGTGTACCAAAGAGAGTCTCAAAATCATGGTTTGAAACAGTACCTGTTTCCTTCCGTCACAAACATGTAATCAATCCCGACAGTCAACCTTCTGCGTACACCTTGGCAATAGAATTGCCATTAGCTAGTACATTTTTTTTGTTTGTTTGTTTAGACTTTTTTTTTTTTCTTAGATACATTGATTCCACCAAATCAGCTTAACTTTGTAAAATGGCAAAGCTTTTTAAATACCATTGTGTCAAACGTTGTAGAGAGCAATACATAAAACTCATTACCAATTCTGATACATTCACTTGTAGACAAACCTGTATAATTGGCTCTTCCACTTCTTCTAAAGAATCAGTTTCTGCTTCAAACATATATGTAATTTTTGTTGTATGTAAAATTATTGAAATGATTGCAGGGGGACTTTAATAGAAAACAATTAATAGAAATATATATAGAAGTAATCATAAACTGCTTTGAGTCAATTATCTATGTACAATGTGTTTAATTAGTTAGTTAATTAAATAACTGTCAAATAAAAAAATGTAAAAAATTACAGTGTCAATGGAAATAATTACCGATTATGATTGATATTTGTACAGCCCTGAACTGCAATGTAACTTGTTTTCACTGCTGCAAATGTGGTTTGTTTAAAGAGACTGACTTATTTGACCAAATAACCTTTGGGTCCATATCAGTGTGTTGAGCAGTCAAACAGGTTGATTTAGTATTTGTAGAGCGCTTCTGATTGGCTGTTGCCAAGGTAACCGCCCTCCCACAGAGGCTTTGTCTGTTTATCTCTCATCATAAATGAATGCTAAATACAATCATTCATTTATCAGAACAGACAACAATACCTGTTTCATGTCAGACTGTCACTGCATTGCCTATAAATAACACTTGTGATGCATTATTACAGTTATTGACATCAGATATGTTAAATCTATTCATTGATGGTCTTAGAAATGGAGCAGAAGTGACTAAAAGCATTTCCAATGACCTTTGCCCCCTGCAGAATGCTCAGTAAGGATTATGGGAAGGGATCAAAGCATCCCGCTCCCTGCAGGGGTTGCTAACTCAAAGGTCACATAGATGGTATGTTGCGAGTTATGTGATAGGCTAATGCAGTAATGTTTTCGTAAAGATGTTGTTCATGGTAGCTTAGCAACAGTCCATGTGCATGAGGACAACAATAATCGATCATGAAATATGATCATCTGGCTTATCCAATAAGTATAGAGTTTGTGATTGCAAGGTAGCCAAAATATGTATCTTTACATAATGTTTGTTGCTATACATTGGCAGTTGTCTATTTGTTAAATAATGTATAAAGTAATGTTTAAATATGGATATTGGGGAAAAAGTTAAAATTGTCAAAGTTTCAAAGCTGACTAGAAAGGTTTCGAGAGATCCAAGTCTGTAGACCATGTAGTAGGGCTGCTCCTATTTTCGCACAGCCAGACCTTCAGTCTGACGGCAGCTTTCATTGGCCAAGGACCACCCAGAGGCCGTCTGACTGACATGTAAAGCAATCTTTGTTTCCAAGCGGATGGTTAAAGAACGCGACACACGCGTCTCCCGCACATCCTGTAGAATTCAGCCAATCAGATGACGACTTGAAAAATCCTAAAGTGTTTCCAGTTAAGTGTGCCATATGTATCAGTCGTTCAGATTTTTTAAAGGATTAAAGGGGGCGTGACCAAAAAAGATTGAGAACCACTGACCTAAAGTAGATAAATGTGCGCCAATATTAGGCGTGTTTTTGCAGATTGTGGAAGCTAAATTAGTAGCGCGCATACTGCACAACATGATTGATTTCCACTTCTGTGCCATCGATGCACATTTTCTCAAAGGCCAGCATCACTGTGAGCAAGACACGATGCTCACTTCTCCACGACAACATGGACAAACTTGTGTTCCTTTCTCATAATATGCGATCGCTTCATAAAATTAAGGTTGAACCACTGCAGTCACATGGACTGTTTTAACAATGTCTTTAGTACCTTTTTGGACCTTGAAAGTGGTGGTTAAATTGCTGTCTATAGAGGAGTCAGATACCTCCTCGGATTTCATCAAAAGATGAACAAAGGTCTTACGAGTTTGGAACGACATGAGGGTGAGTAAATGATGACAGAAATTTCATTTTTTGGATGAACTAACTAACCCTTTTAATATTTTATTTTTTTTAGGATAAGATGGTTATTTATATTATAGGTTATTTATTTTGTTTGGATTGTGAGCTCATAAAAGTTAATGCAGTGTTTGCCATGTCCCTGTGGCAAGATTTATGCATGTGTGCGCTTGAGCACTTCATTTATATTTTAAATGCTCATTATATGGCTTAAATGAACGACTAGGAAAATCTTTAGTCGGGGGCTGCCCTAAAAAAAAAAATTGTTCTGTTTCAGGAACAAGCACCACCATCAGTAAGAGTTGAAGGATGCAGATCTAATGGCTTTTCATCTGCAGAATATCAAGTTAATCACTAAAACTTCTCAATCTCTAAAACATTTCAGCATTAATACACTACAACAAGCAAAATGTATGCGATGTACTCTTAAACGTTTAGTTTTCTGTGATGTTTTCTGCGTTGTTGTGGCTGCTGATTTGTCATCAAGATAATGTTATCTAGCTGGCTGACCTAGAAGAGGCTTTGTTGAATTTGCAAAAATGAGTCTGATGTTATTTATGGACATTATAGCCATATTTTCCGCTTGTTCGAAAAATTTGCTATAAAAAAAGTAAAGAAATTTTGTAAACAGAATTTGTAGCAAGTATAAAATGCATTGCTAAAAATTGTTGAGCCATTCTGATGTGTCAGTGATTAAAAGGGAATAGTTCACCCAAAAAGGAATATTCTATATTCATTCTTCTGCAAAACCCAAAAGATTTTTTTTTTTAAAGAATGCTGTAACCAAACCAAAAGAGACATTTATTAATATATCTTTGATATTCCTGTTCCATAGAAGAAAGTCACTAAGGTATGGAAAGACATGCGCAAATGATGACAGAATTTTTTGTGTGAACTGTCTCTTTAAGAAATGAATAAGGAAAATCAACAGCAGAACATGTAAAATGTCATGTCTTTTGGATACGCATTTTGGATTAAACTATTCCACTGAAACTCAGCTGAAACATGAAACCTAGTTGCCAGTAGATGGCACTGTCATCACTTTCCTAAAGAGACTTGCAGATTTTAATGGCATTGGGTGGTGTTGCACTTTGTTTAGTTCACGCACTTCCTTAACACTGTTAACACTGGACTTTTATAGAAAATAATTGATGACTTTACCTATTAGTTCTAACACTTGTTGATTCCTTGCATCTATGTTGACTAGTCACAGATCATGTGTCTTCAGTTGCATTTGATGCGCTATCATGTGCTTTACATTGTAACCTGTTCACATACAAGCCAAAATAAGAACAACCATTCAAAAGTTTAGGTTTAAAGTCTTATGCTTATTCAAGGCTGAATTTATATGATCAAAAATACAGTAAAAACAGTAATATCGTGAAATATTTTTACAATTCTTTTTTTTATTTTTTTTATTATTTAATAAGTTTTAAAGTGTAATTTATTCCTGTGATGACAAAGCTAAATATTCAGCATAATTACTCCAGTCTTCAGTGTCACATGATCCTTCAGAAATCATTCTAATATGCCGTGATCTTTGGTGATCAAGAAACATTTCTTATTATTATCAATGTTGAAAACAATTGTGCTGCTTAATATTTCTGTGGAAACAGTGATACATTTTTTTTTGATGAATTCAGTTTTAAAGAAACAGCATTTATTTGAAATAGAAATCTGTGGTCTTGTTATAAATGTCTTTACTATTACTTTTAATCAACTTAATAATAATAATAATAATAATAATAATATTAATATTAATTTTTTTCCAAAAAAAAAAAAAAAAAGACTCAACTTTTGAGTGGTAGTGTACAAACTGTTTGAAACCCTCAAAAAAAAAAAAAAAAAAAAATGTTTTCCAGAGGTGAACAGAAACTATAAGTGAGTGGGATGTGGCAACACAAGCAGCATTAGTAGAAATATGCAAGCTTTTGTTTCCCAGCTGCGTGGGACATTTTCTCCAGCTTGGCCGTCAGACTGCTGATGCTGCACGACATGTCATTTTACATAAGGTAAACACTACTTAGCCAACAAGTTGACTACTTTTCTCTGCGACTAGTTCAGTAAAAATGAGATATAAGATCTTGAAAAATATACTTCATAGGAAGATGTTTTTAATTATAAACAACACTCATTTACATTTCTGCCCACTGTCTGTGTGGTCTGCTTCTTGTTATTGAGCCACGTGTTCTAGCTGCCATAGATACATTTCCAGCCCAATGAGCTGTCGCAACAGCGAGGCCTGTAAAGTGTAACACGCAGACAAATCATTGGGGTCTACGCTGTACCTCTGACCTTGTGGGCTTGAGTTTAAAATGAGGAAGGCAGAAAATAGAACGTTAGACACAGAGCCCGTCCGTGTTTCCGTGGGCTCAGCTCCGACACCTGATCTCATGGGTTCCTCTGTGGAGCTGCAGCTCTATGCACTGTACACACACACACGAGGCTTGTAAACAGTTATCTGTGATTTACTTTTTCAAATACTTTCACTATCAACTGGTTCCCTGGAGCGATCGACGAGTAGGAAATCCAGAGAAAGAGAGAGACCTGTCTGAGTGAGTGATAGAGAAGAGCGGGTGGTCGTGGTGTATTTTAGTCATTCTGTAGATGTATGTCGTTTAGCATGTTGCCTTCCGTGTTGTTTGGTGTTTTGGGGGCTGGTTCTAACTGTAAGTGTTTAGAACCAGCTATTCAGGAGTGTCACTTCAGCTTGCTACATCTGCAGCGTTACTGCAAAAATCTGTTTTGTAGCTGTGTTGCTACTGTGTTGCCCTCTCTGACTGCACTAAAAAATGAATATATAGCCTCCAATACTGCCCATTTCACAAACGAATAACTCTGGTATAGTTCTTCTAATTGTAAAACTAATTTGGGAAAGTCATGTTTTTTAATAATTGTAATATTGTGAGAATTTCTGTGGCTGATCACCTTGGCCAGGTCACTTTTGAAAAAGATTTTTAATCTCAGAAAACTTTTACCTGGTTAAATAAAGGACAATTCAATTAATGGTTTTTTTTTTGTTTGTTTTTTTTCAATTAAACACGATAAGACCATATTTCCCTTCTTTTACTGCCTATATCCTTGTGTTTTGTTTGTGCATTATAATCATAAATGGTGCCAACCAATATTGGTTAATTTTATTTAATGCTCATTTAAAGTTATTTTCTAAAACACTAATAATTTAATAACACTGTTAAATATAATACTTAACAAGCCTCAAAATGAATATCCATTTTTCATACTCTACTACCATAATGTTGTGATACCTAAATTCACTTATAATATTTTATAACAATTTAAAATATATATATATTTTATATATATATATATATATATATATATATATATATATATATATATATATATATATATATATATATATATATAAAATATAAAAATATAAAAATATAAAAATAACGGCCATTTATCTATTATCAGCTTTAACTTAAAATTTTCAGATTTTTGTAATGGATCAAATTTTTTTTTTAAATTTGCCTTCCCTTTAGATTTAGGGATCGCTCTCTCTCGCTCTCTCTCGCTCTCTCTCGCTCTCTCTCGCTCTCTCTCGCTCTCTCTGTGCGTGCATGTGCGTGTGCACGTTTGCATTAAATGCATACAGTACATTTCCTTCTCAGTCTCTGGCTCTGCAAAAGTCACCTGCTGGTTCCACCTGTTGGAACAACTCACACACACACACACACACACACACTCTTGCACATGCATTACATCTGTGTAAGTAACTAGACACACAACTTTGTAACCAGTACTCGCTCGCTCTCTCTCTCTCTCTCTCTCTCTCTCTCTCTCTCTCTCTCTCTCTCTCGCTCGCTCTCTCGCTCTCTCGCTCTCTCTCGCTCTGTGCATTTTAAAACACAGTCTCTCTAATGTAATCCAAGACCACCATTCCATCGAAGTGGGTTTTCCCCACCAAGGTTTTTAAAGTGAGTGTGTGTTGTAAAGCAGCACGAGGTGTCACCTTATATGAATGTGTCACTGCATATTGGAGATCTGTTTCTCTTTAATATCTCACTACACACATTCCGTTAAGTTTATTACACTTCAGACCTTTTACTTACACATGTCTTAATATCTCAAAACCTTCTGTTTTGTGGACTGACTGACAGTTAAACTGACAGGAACAAGAAATCAATCTGGACACATGTGGAAAATAACTGCAAGTGATTGAATCACCTGAGCCAAAATGACTGCCATTGTGAGTGTGTCTAAATTTAGCAATGGTACAGATGTCTTTCATCTAAATGTGACTGCTTTACAGAAAATGGCTCATCTGAATATTCTCTCTGCGGTATCAGTCTTTGCTCTGTCTTTCCACTGTTCTTGTCTGCCCTGTTATCTGTAGCGTTTCTTTTATTCTGCACTTTTGGTTGTTCAGGATTAAATGCGACGTTCTGTGGTCCTGGTGGTGTTTTTCATAGAGCAAGTTGATCTGTCAGGTTTCTGTAGATCTGTGTTGGTTCTGTATTTTCTTTGAGAGTCGTGCGGTCTTGTGTATCATATGCTTTTTGTATGTTAAAGACCTCATGTCTTAAATTTTCAAATAGCAGACAGGATATAGTGCCGAATCATGGTTATCATAAATGACCCTGGGCTCTTGTGGTGTGAAATAAAGTGGTTCCAGACCCTGTCTTGGTTCCAACCAGACCACGAGATGAATTGACAACTGTAGCACCTTTTTACCGGTTCTTCAGTTTAAAGAGAGAAGCCAGTCAAAACAACAGCAGTACACACCACAAGAGCCCAGGGTTGTTTATGCTAACTATGTTTTGGCACTATATCCTCTGATATTTTTATCTAGAGCCAAACGCACTTCATTCAAGCCCTTTCTGTTCCGTGTGCGTTACTTCTCTCCTTGGCTAAAGATGTAGAGCACTGTAATAGTTGCAGATGACACCCAAATGTTAGTTCACCCAAAAATGAAAATTCTGTCATCATTTACTCACCTTCATGTCGTTCCAAACCTGTAAGACTTGCGTTCATCTTCGGAACACAAGTTATTTGAATTATTTCTGAGAGATTTCTGTCCCTCCATTGACAGTCTACACAACTTCCTCTTTGATGCTTTAAATCTTTTGTTTCGAATCGGTGGTTCGGAGCGTGTATCAAATTGCCAAAGTCACAATTTTAGTAAACGAGGCTTTGTCATAAGTGTTTCTAAACGTTTCGAAATTTCAATGGTGCTGGATACACGCTCCGAACCACTGAGCAGTGTTTTGAAATCGCCCATCACTAGATATTGTTGAATAAAGTTTTGTTTTTTTGGCGCACAAAAAGTATTCTTGTCACTTCATAACATTAAGGTTGAACCACTGTAGTCACATGAACTGTTTTAAATATGTCTTTTAGTAGCTTTCTGGGCATCTGAAAGTGTTAATTATCTTGCTGTCAATGGAGGCCTCACAGAGCCATCTGGTTTTATCAAAAATATCTTCATTTGTGTTCTGAAGATGAACGAAAGTCTTACGGGTTTGGAACGACGTGAGGGTGAGTAATAAATGACAGAATTTTTGGGTAAACTAACCCTTTAAGGAGCGGGAAGGCCTGAAAATGGATGCAGAGGTTGCTTTATTTCTTCTCTATACATGCAGTAACTACCAAGTGTGGTTGTGTTCGGGCAGTTTTTATAAAAAAGATTAGTGAATCTTTTGTTAAACCCCAACTTTTTGTTCAAGAGGAAATGCATCAACTCGGGGAAGAAAACCGCTCATCAAACAGTTCCGTGGGGTGTTTTTATTGTCATTGCTTCATGATGGTGATGGTTCAAAGGCTATCTATTAGGTGGTACTGACCCAACTAACAAACCTAAACTAGTGGTTCGAGTTCTCAAACCACAGCACTGACATGCTTCTAAATCAGTGTTCTGCCATCATGTGTGTGGTTATGTCAGCAAATTGGTTTTGAACTCTGGGAAGTTTAGGTTTCTCGCCCTTCCTGTTCTGCCCACTGATTAGTTTACATAGTTGAGTCCTTCACAGTTCTTGTATAATGGAAAACTGCCCATTGTGACGTCTGATGACTGACCTGGTGTAATCCTTACATCCTCAAATCTTTTCCTCTGTTCATTAAGTAAGATATCTATGGGATCTTTTGTCTTGTCTGGCATGTGTTTACTAAGTTTACACACTAAAACGAATCCCCTTATTACCTTTTTTCTCAGGCATTATCAGAGTCAGATGGTGTTTGTATGTATGGAAGTACACCCTGAACCTTTTATTTAAGTGCTGGTGTGAACACACCCATCGCAAAGTGAAGTTTCTGCAGGGCTTTTTTCAACTTTTTTCATGTTTCTCGTGTGTGTGTGTTTGTTTGTGCGCAGACGTCTCTGCTCAGGAGCAGCCGGAGTTGTTCCTGAAGAAACTTCAGCAGTGTTGTGCTGTCTTTGATTTCATGGAAACACTGTCAGACCTGAAGATGAAAGAATACAAGCGCACAACCCTCAATGAGCTTGTTGATTATGTCACAGTCAGCCGAGGATACCTCACAGAACAGGCCTACCCAGAGGTCGTCAAAATGGTGAGTATCTAAACGTGCATCATCTCTCTGTGGACAGGATTCATACATTTACCTAAATGGTATAATGTGACTTTGAATTTGAATAATCAATGTAGCATCAGAGAGTCAGACTTTTGACTACCAACATGAAATCTGGTCATTTGCAACTTATTCTGGCTGCTTAATTAGACTGGAATGATCTGTCTGATTTGCATGTTTATGTGCAGGAACACTCCCTTTAAAAAAGTTTGGGGTCGAGATTTTTTTTAAAGATTTTTTTGAAAGATGTCTTTATGCTCACCAATGCTTAATTTATTTGATAAAAAAATACAGTAAATACAGTAATATTGTTAAAATACGTTTTCTGTTTTGATATTTTGTTTTAATTATTCTAAAAATGTGATTTATTTCTGTGATGGCAACGCTGAATTTTCAGCATCATTACTCCAGTCTTCAGTCACATGATCCTTCAGAAATCATTCTAATATGCTGATATAGTATACAAGCAACATTTCCTATGTTGAAAACAGTTGTGCTGCTTAATATTTTTGTGGAAATCACGATACATTTTTCAGGATTCTTTCATGAACAAAGTTCAAAAGAACAGCATTTATGTGTAACATATTTTGTTGTAACATTATAAATGTCTTTTTGACATGTTTAATCAAGTTAATGGATACTTGCTGAATAATTTCTTTAAAAAAAAAATCTTACTGACTCCAAACATTTGAACGGTAGTGTAAATCTGTGACTTATCAGTGATACCACAATAATAGACCGGCATGCAGCAGAATTTATTCATAAAACAAAATTTGTCAGCAATTTTTAGAATTAGAATTATTTTTATGACATGTACAAACCTTTAAATTATAGTTGACCGATAAAATATGGTCCGCTGATGTGGATTTCACCAAAAGTCGATTCTGATGCCAGTATCTAGTGATACTGGCCAAGATAATGCTGATATGCACATAGCAGTTGTGTAGACATACATAGAGGTGCTGAAATTCATTAAATTACCTAAAAGGTGTAATGTGAATTTAAATGTCAATAATTGTTTTATGTTTCAATAGATTAATTTTAGCACTTCCATGCATGTGTCCTTAACAACTATTACATTGCGCTATAAAATTAACTATAATTAAATATTAATTAAGTTTCAGTATACACAGACAAATACAGACAGACACTCCAACCAGGTTGACTAATACATTACAAACCTGTGCACACTGATTCCCAGAAGTTACACAAAGCCAATCTGATTGGAGCTTGACATTTTAAGAAAGCTTGTCTTTTTGTGTGAAATATGCATCAGATGATCATTGAATGGTCTGTAATATTTGATTAAGAAATTAATTAAATTACGTTTCTTATGGTTATATTACATCTCTCTCTTTCTCAGGTGTCCTATAATATATTCCGAACTCTTCCGCCCAGTGACAGTAATGAGTTTGACCCAGAGGAGGATGAACCCACTCTAGAGGCCTCGTGGCCACATTTACAGGTGTGTGTGTATGCAGTGGATGTCCTTGAGAATATTGTTGTGTACTCTGGTCCCTTTCTCCTTGTGTAGAGCTCCTGTCTGTTTTATTTGTTTCAGCATGTTTGTCTGTGTGGGGTTTTTTTTTTTTTTTTTTTTTTTTTTTTTTTTTTTTTTGAGGGTTTGTACACACACTCTGACCCTCTGTGTGTGTGTGTGTGTGTGTGTGTGTGTGTACTCACTGTATGCTTCCAGGACTCCTTTAGAAATGAGATGCATATCTCAAGGAGAATCTTCCTGGTAAAACTTTTCTCTTTTTATTTTGTTATTAATCCCTGCTTTCTCATCTGGGGAAAAAAAAAATCCACTATTGAAAGCCACATTCCCAGCTGTGCTCCTTGTCTTTTTTTTTTTTTTTTTTTTCCTCTCTTTCAACCTCTTATAATGGCAAAGACCACTGGTGGCAGTAGCAGTGTGTCCTGTGACTGTGACCTCAGCTGAACCATGACCTTTGACCTTTTCCCTTTTTCTGTGTTTCTCTGCATGCACGCTAAGTTCAAAGAACTCCAAATAACACAAATTTTCCCTCTTTTTCTCTTCTCAGCTGGTGTATGAGTTCTTCATTCGTTTTTTGGAGAGTCAGGAGTTTCAACCCAGCATTGCCAAAAAGTACATAGACCAGAAATTTGTCTTACAGGTGAGGATGTTCTTTTTTTTTTTTTTTTTTTTTTTTTTTTTTTAAATCTCTCAATTCATTTTTTTCTCAGTAACACTTGGTCATCTTTTTTTAATTTTTAATTTTTTTTGTTTGTTTTTTGGTGTGCTTTGTTCATCTATTCTTGTGTCAGCTGCTGGAGTTGTTCGACAGCGAGGACCCACGGGAGAGAGATTACCTGAAAACAGTCTTACACAGAATCTACGGAAAATTCCTGGGACTGAGAGCTTTTATACGAAAACAAATTAATAATATTTTTCTACGGTGAGGGATCTAATGTGACAATTTACATTATATTTGCACATGCAGGAATGAAGCGCAACCATTCATCTCTTTCTGTCTCATTCTTAGTTTTGTTTATGAAACTGAGCACTTCAATGGAGTTGCAGAATTGTTGGAGATTTTGGGCAGGTGAGTTGTAATTTTTTTAAAGTCAGGAAGTAGTTACAGATAATTTCTTCTGTATCGTGACATACATCCGAGTGAAATGGATTATTGGAAAAAGAAACAATGTAGGGTGGGGACTTGGGTCTATCCATCAGTTGTTATTTGGCTGGAGGCAGATTGGAATGCAAACTTGCAGTCAGTTGTAAGAAAGGGGCGGGTTTAAGCAAACTAAATGATTGGAGAAGTCTGGAATACCAGAGAGAAATATGACGTATCACCTGGGCCCAGTTGTTCAAAAAGTTTAATGTGTATCAGATTTGTCTAGATATTGAATTTGGAAATCAGGTAATCTCACTTTTGTACTGGTTTCAAAGCAAAATAGGATTGGATCACACTGATCCAGATACACACCTTTTCAGATTACCAAATCTGGATTAGCAGCACTCCAAATGGAGTTACATTTCACAATGTAGGCTGCTAGCTATGTAAAGGACAACAGGTAGAAGAGTCTGCCGATGTGGGGTCACTTTAAGTGTTTTATTTGAAGAGAAAGAAAACAACATAAACATCCCTTTCCATTTTAAATTTCCTTTAAACAATCAGACCCCTATGGAGGCACTAAAGGGACATGGTGATGGAAAAAGAAGCATGAAATGGGAGAAAAATTATATATTTTGATGCTTTTGCATTCCCTAAGAAACCTTGTTTCCTGTTTCCAGTGTTTCCTGGGGGAATGCAAAACATTTAAAACAGCAATTTAAAACAACATTAAAATTATTTTTTTCTCCAATCTCATTTTTTCTCTCATCACTATGCCCCTTTAGAGTTTCCGTAGCCCCTCATGTGACCCACAACAAAAACAAAGCCTGCGTCTCAATGTGCATACTATTCATGCTGAATAGTATGTGATATTAGTAATATTTAATACTATTTAGGGCAGATAGGGTGGATAGTATGCACATTGGGATGCAGGGAAACAAATATACATTCATTAAGGGATGCAATTGTTAGAAACTACTTTCGACAGGTTCATCTCTGATGATTGTGCCAATTTATATACAGTGATTAAAAAACACTTAAATTATTTAAATATATTATTTTTGTTTGAGCTGTTTGGGGGATTATTTTATGTTGCCAAAATGTATCTTTTTTTTTGTTTTTTTTCCTTTACATACCAAAAGGCTCAATAGGTAGCCTAATGTGTACTTCTAATTTATTACTTTAACAGTTAAACTATGTATACATTACACAATATAAATGTTATTTTTTGAAGTTTTATTACATTTGTTCCTGAAATCCACTGGGATCAGGATAATCCAGATTTTTTTTTTTTTTTTTCAAAGGTATCCTGATCTTGCTAAAAAGTTTTGAACAACACAAACTGACGATTAGATCTAGATCAAAAACCAAGATTGGAATTTGTGATCTAATCTGATTTCAAAATCCTTTTTTCTTTTGAACAACCCATTTTCAATTTTGATCCAGTCCATTAGCCAAAGTCTGATCAGATTACTTTTGAACAACTGGGCCAGAAAGATTGAGTTATGACATTTTGATTAAGGTCAAAAATCTTTTTTTTTTTTTTTTTTTTTTTATGATTAAGATACATTTAGAAAATAGACAGGGTTAATTTCCATTTTATGCCGAATTTTATCTTAAAGCTGTACAGTTGTATTTTTGTTAATATTAGAATTAGTAGACCTCAAGCTGCATGGGTTAGTTTTCTTAACTGCTAGCCTTACAATCATGGTCATTTACACGTGTAATTGATTTATTCCCCCCCCCCCCCCCCCCCCCCCCCCAAACAAGTTAATAATAATATCTATAAGAATGTGCCACCAATTATGGCTAGGGCTTAGTATTTGTGTGTTGTGTATGCAATCAGCACTGTCATTGACATAACCAATGAAATCTTTAGAGTTGGCTGCAGGGTGGGGTTTGCTCTGTACTGATTTGGGGTAAAATGATGCCTTTTACACACCCCAAGTTTGCTATTTACATAATTTCAGTCACTTAACATAATTAATTGCATAATTGCTATTAACTAACATTTAAGTCTTGGAAGGTTAATTTGAAAATAAAAAAAAATTGTCTATGTACCTTCATGTTATTGTATAACCGTATGACAAGAGCAGAAGTTTCCATACAGTAAAATCATACAGTCTCCAGGGGCTTCATAAAAATAGTCCATGCTCATGTGATTATTCTAAGTCTTGGCCAGACAAAAGCTTTTTGTGAGGAACAGGCTGTAATTAAATTATTCACTAAAGATCTTGACATCCGCTGCAGCTTTTGTCATGCTTGCTTATAAAACTTAAGAACTGAAGGTTATAGCACAGTCTTCTCAGGAATTTCCATCAAATATGAATACATTGGCAGAAAAACCCTGACGAATATAAATGACATTGTGCTGACTGTAGAGGAAAATTCAGAGTTAAATTCAAAGGAGTAGGATTAAATTCAAAATTTGTTCGCTCCCAGAATTCTGTTAGTGAAAGTTGTGTTTGTTTCCTGTCAGCATCATCAATGGCTTCGCTCTGCCGCTGAAGGCCGAGCACAAGCAGTTTTTGGTGAAAGTTTTGATTCCTCTTCACACCGTCAGGAGCCTCTCGCTTTTCCACGCACAGGTACTGCCCATGTGTGTTAAAAGATTCAGATGAGTTCACTTCCTGCAGTGTTGTTCCTGTCAATGAAATTCCTGTTGTTTTTGCAGCTGGCGTATTGTATTGTACAGTTCCTAGAGAAAGACCCAGCGTTAACAGAACCAGTAAGTGCCCTGAACATGTACAAAGCCTTTCACTGATCATCTCTCTTTTTTTTTTTTTTAAGTCCATTTGTTTAACCAGTCTCATGTTTTTCCCTCCTTTTAACAGGTTATCAGAGGTCTGCTGAAATTCTGGCCTAAAACCTGTAGTCAGAAGGAGGTGAGACAAATGCTGTCTCCTGAATAGAGCTAATTCACAGCATGAGGTTGATCAGTCATGATGTCAGGACAGTGGAAGTGTTGATGATGATTTAGGATGCATTCACTATTGTTTTTTATTCACTGCTCTGATTGTCTGCATTGATGTGTGTGTAGGTCATGTTCCTAGGAGAGTTGGAGGAGATTCTGGATGTGATTGAGCCCACGCAGTTTGTGAAGATCCAGGAGCCTCTTTTCAAACAGATCTCTAAATGTGTCTCCAGCCCTCATTTTCAGGTATGCAAACACCCACTCTAGTCCAAGACTGAATTAAACTGATCCAAATATAAAAAATCCTTGCTATTTCACAACAGATCACAATTTAACCAGGTTGTAAAAGTATGGAGTTTTATCGAAATGCTTATGAAAGTAGCAACTGACAATTATTTGCATCAAGATACAAAATAAATTATACATCATATTATAAGCTATATTATAGACTCCAAATGTGTCTGTGTGTCCAGGTGGCTGAGAGAGCTCTGTACTACTGGAATAATGAGTACATCATGAGTCTGATTGAGGAGAACTCCAACGTGATTCTTCCCATAATGTTCACAAGTCTGTACCGGATCTCCAAAGAACACTGGAACCCGTGAGTCAAAGCCACACACTTCTGATATTATTAACACTGCAGTCTATGAGACTTTCCCTTCTGTCACATTCCCTGCTTCTTTCTCAATTTCTAAACTCTCTCAGGACACTATTGGGAAATTCATAAAAATGTTTAATTTATAAAAATTATATTAATATAATTAAATTTAAATTTAATTCACTTTTTTTTTTTTTTTTTTTTACACACACATTGCTTTTGTGATATACAGGTGATGGTCATATAAATAGAATATCATCAAAAAGTTGATTTATTTCACTAATTCCATTCAAAAAGTGAAACTTGTATATTATATTCATTCATTACACACAGACTGATATATTTCAAATGTTTATTTCTTTTAATTTTGATGATTATAACGGATAACTAAGGAAAATCCCAAATTCAGTATCTCAGGAAAATTAGAATATTGTGAAAAGGTTCAATATTGAAGACACCTGGTGCCACACTCTAATCAGCTAGTTAACTCAAAACACCTGCAAAGGCCTTTAAATTGTCTCTCAGTCTAGTTCTGTAGGCTACACAATCATGGGGAAGACTGCTGACTTGACAGTTGTCCAAAAGACAACCATTGACACCTTGCACAAGGAGGGAAAGACACAAAAGGTCATTGCAAAAGAGGCTGGCTGTTCACAGAGCTCTGTGTCCAAGCACATTAATAGAGAAGCGAAGGGAAGGAAAAGATGTGGTAGAAAAAAGTGTACAAGCAATAGGGATAACCGCACCCTGGAGAGGATTGTGAAACAAAAACGTGGGGGAGATTCACAAAGAGTGGACTGCAGCTGGAGTCAGTGCTTCAAGAACCACTACGCACAGATGTATGCAAGACATGGGTTTTAGCTGTCGCATTCCTTGTGTCAAGCCACTCTTGAACAACAGACAGCGTCTCGCCTGGGCTAAAGACAAAAAGGACTGGACTGCTGCTGAGTGGTCCAAAGTTATGTTCTCTGATGAATGTAAATTTTGCATTTCCTTTGGAAATCAGGGTCCCAGAGTCTGGAGGAAGAGCGGAGAGGCACACAATCCACGTTGCTTGAGGTCCAGTGTAAAGTTTCCACAGTCAGTGATGGTTTGGGGTGCCATGTCATCTGCTGATGTTGGTCCACTGTGTTTTCTGAGGTCCAAGGTCAACACAGCCGTATACCAGGAAGTTTTAGAGCACTTTATGCTTCCTGCTGCTGACCAACTTTATGGAGATGCAGATTTCATTTTCCAACAGGACTTGGCACCTGCACACAGCGTCAAAGCTACCAGTACCTGGTTTAAGGACCATGGTATCCCTGTTCTTAATTGGCCAGCAAACTCGCCTGACCTTAACCCCATAGAAAATCTATGGGCTATTGTGAAGAGGAAGATGCGATATGCCAGACCCAACAATGCAGAAGAGCTGAAGGCCACTATCAGAGCAACCTGGGCTCTTATAACACCTGAGCAGTGCCACAGACTGATCGACTCCATGCCACGCCGCATTTCTGCAGTAATTCAAGCAAAAGGAGCCCCAACTAAGTATTGAGTGCTGTACATGCTCGTACTTTTCATGTTCATACTTTTCAGTTGGCCAAGATTTCTAAAAATCTTTTCTTTGTATTGGTGTTAAGTAATATTCTAATTTTCTGAGATACTGAATTTGGGATTTTCCTTAGTTGTCAGTTATAATCATCAAAATTAAAAGAAATAAACATTTGAAATATATCAGTCTGTGTGTAATGAATGAATATAATATACAAGTTTCACTTTTTGATTGGAATTAGTGAAATAAATCAACTTTTTGATGATATTCTAATTATATGACCAGCACCTGTATCAGATGTGATTCCTTTATTGGAGCACTTAATTTAGGTTTTATATGTGGAAGTGGCTATATTCACTATGGTTCAAAAGTTTGGGATCAGTAAGATTTTTTTAAAGAAATGAATACTTTTGTTTAGCAAGAATAAATTAAGTTGATCATAAGTCACAGTAAATACTGGTTGTTAAAGAAAAATTCTTTTGAACTTTCTATTCATCAAAGAATCCTGAAAAAGTTTTTCTATGGTCATGTGAGTAATGGCTGCTGAAAATTTAGCTTTGACATCACAGGGAATGAGTTATATTTTAAAATATAGTAAAATAGATAACAGATATTTTAAAGTGTAACACTTTTTTTCAATATTACCTTTTTCACTGTATTTGAATAAATAAATGAGCATTTTTTTTAAAAAGTACCGACCCCAAACACTCCATGTAAAGATTCAGTATCTGTATGTATACACACAACACGACACTGTCATCACTGTCCAGCATTAATTGAATATTGCCATCTACGGGAGTAAACATGTCCCGTCCTTCCATTTCCAGTGTTTCAAGTGCTTTAAATGGTCTAATTCTTTCTCTTTTTCTGCTTTCAGGGCCATAGTAGCTTTAGTCTATAATGTTCTGAAGGCCTTCATGGAAATGAACAGCACTTTGTTTGATGAACTCACGTCCACTTACAAGTCAGATCGTCAGAGGTGAGCTGTTTTTTTTTTTTCTTTCTTTGTTTGTTTCTTTTATTCATGACTCTGACACGTGGCTCTTTGGTTTGCCTACTGCTTATTAGGGGTATACCGATACACTCATGTCATGATTTGATACAAATCGCGATACTGAACTCACGATACGATACTCACAAGATATTTTAAGCCAAAATAAAGAAGAGAGGTTTTATTATTATTATTATTATTATTATTATTACTTTATTATTATTAAAATATTATCTTATTATTATCATGACCCACATATATTCCCCCATTGCATTATTATATATATATATATATATATATATATATATATATATATATATATATATATATATATAGTAGTTTAATGTAGTAGTTTAATGTAGTAAATATCACTGAAACTCTGTAAAGTTTCAATTTTTCCCCATCATGCAGTACTCGTGCTTTCAATGCAGGCATTATTTGGATCTCTTGCACAGACAAGCCACACTTGCACAGACTCTCCTGGTGCTCACTATGTTCCACCATTAATGCACTATACATAGAACAATAAACCATCTAAAATGCTTTGAATAATTATACTACTGGATGCTTTCACACTGGCTGTTTAGTTCGAAATGGGGCACAGTGAGTGCAATCAGGGCGGCAAATGAATGACAATCCACTGTCTCCTCGAAAGCCACCTTATGCGATGTACATACAGTAAACAAAAGTGTTGTTTACTCAGCTGTGCATAATAGCTCCAATTTAATAAAAAATGCGATATATTGACCAGCGTTCTGTTTTCTATTTTGTGCCGTGCACGTTTATGATGACGTAAGATGAACGCAAATGCACCAGGGTTCGATAGAATCAAGCTGAGTGTGAAACCTGAGTGTCGAAAATCTTATACAGTTGCATGAAAAAGTATGGGAATCCCTTGCAGAATCTGTGAAAATGTGAATAATTGTAACAAAATAAGAGAGATCATACAAAATGCATGTTATTTTGTTTTTATTTATTAAAATAACCCTGTTCAAAAGTTTGGGAACCATTAATTCTTAATACTGTGTGTGGTTATCTGGATGATCTACGACTGTTTTTATTTTTTGTTTTGTTTTGTGATGGTTGTTCATGAGTCCCTTGTTTGTCCTGAGCAGTTAAACTGAGCTCTGTTCTTCAGAAAAATCCTCCAGGTCCTGCAGATTCTTCATTCAGTCACTGTTGTAAAGGGTTCAAATATGCAAAAGATGGTGGAAAACTGATTTTGAGATCCATCTTTTCACACTGAGGACAACTGAGGGACTCAAACACAACTTTTAAAAAAGGTTCAAACATTCACTGATGCTCCAGAAGAAAACTCGATGCATTAAGAGCTGGGGGGTAAAAACTTTTTGAATTTGAATATCAAGGTAAATTGTACTAAATTTGTCTTCCGGGAAACATGCAAGTATCTTCTGTTGCCTCCGAAGGGCAGTACTAAATAGAGAAGAAAAAAAAAAAAAAGATATTTCAACAAAATAATTTCACCCCCCCTGGCTCTTAATGAATCATGTTTCCTTCTGGAGCATCAGTGAATGTTTGAAACTTTTTTTAATAGTTGTGTTTGAGTCCCTCAGTTGTCCTCAGTGTGGAAAGATGGATCTCAAAATCATACAGTCATTGCTGGAAAGGGTTCAAATATGCAAAAACTTCTTGAAAACTGAAGAATTTTGGGACCTTGTAGGATTTCTAAAGAACAGAGCTCAGTTTAACTGTTCAGGACAAACAGGAGACTCGTGAACAACCATCACAAAACATAAAAACAGTTGTAGATCATCCAGGTAACCACACACAGTATTAAGAACCAAGGGTTCCCAAACTTTTGAACAGGGTTATTTTAATAAATTCAGCTATTTTTTTTGTCTTGTGGACTTTATGTAAACATCTTTTATGTAAAATATCTTACTCAGGACAGTACTAAATAAAGAATAACATGCATTTTGTATGATCTCTCTTATTTTTTTTAAATTATTCACATTTTCACAGATTCTGCAAGGGGTTCCTATACTTTTTCATGCAACTGTAGGTTTGAAATTACATGATGACAATTTACATTTTTGGGTGAATTATACTGTATAAATACTGTAAGCGGAGTCTTGGATAAAACTAACTCTATATCGCATATCATTTAAATCAACGATACATATCGTCACATTTTTATATTGCAATATCTCGATATAATGATGTATCGTTAAACCCCTACTGCTTATGCATGTGGTGTTAAACGTACCTCCTCACCTTTATTTTATTTTTTTCTGTCCTTCCTCAGAGAGAAGAAGAAAGAAAAGGAGAGAGAAGAGCTGTGGAAGAAGTTGGAGGATCTGGAGTTGAAGAGAAGCCTCCAGAGTGATGGAATTATTCCCACTTAACGACGCGCCTCTCCTGGACCGCTTTTTCCCCAACGCCTCCACCACGCGCTCGGAACGTTGGCCACTTTTTTTCCTTTCTGTATTTGTGCGACTTACTTTACCGTAGATTCACCTCGTCAGTCTCATTATTTCAAAAGCACTGTAAATAACTTTATTTTATCCTCTTTTTTTCCCCCTTAAAAATATTATGCCGAAAAAGAACGTGACTAGAAAAGGAAGTTAAAAAATAAAAATAAGCAAAAAAGAAAAACAAAAAAACAAGAGAAACCCGCACTGGAGTTGGAAGGACTTTGAATAGACAGTAGGACTGAAATAACGACTGCTGTTAAGAAAATCAAATGGAGAATCTCAACCTACCGATCTGACATACCTCGCCCACCCTTACTGAACAACACCAGCCCAATTCTCACTCTTTCCTCACTTCCTGCCCCCCTCTCTACATCCCATACTCACCCCCTTTTTCTTTTCCTCTTTGTCAGCGCTCTCTGAGTTTGGATCAACATTCACCACCTGTATGTCCTGAATATTTGAAAGCAGAATTGTCTACACTTAACCTTTGACCCTTGTTTATCCGTTAACATCTGGATAAATGCAGCAGGTCTGGATTGTAGACTTCTCCAAAGGGAACGGAAAGGACACTATGCAGTAACCAGCAGAGAAGAGGAAGTGGACACAGAATCATGAAAACACACCAGCTCATTTTTCCCCCCCCCCAGTTTTCGTTCTTTTTCTGTCCAAATGTGCCGCATGGTACACTCATTTGGACTCACCAGTCCGGTACTGGTACCAGTGAATGAGAGACACACACATACATCTGAGGGAGTGTCTAGAATTCCAGCAGCAAAACCAGAGATGCTTGTCATGAGAAATCGAACTGCACGTTCACACACACATTCTGCATTCGAGTGTGTGAGGGAGTTTCTTACAGTGTTAAGTACCTGTATACTGTATCTGAATGCAGTACTTTGATACTCTGTATCTAGTAGAACCTTTAGCGTATTTTTCTTTAGGAGAATCCAGTATATGATGAGGAAAGATTGAACACAGCCTCTTGGGATTTATTTTTTTCTTTCTTTCTTGGGTTTCACTGCTAATTTGTTTTGGGTTTAGTTTTTTTGTCTGGAATTGGTTTTGTTTTTTTTTCTTTTGACCAAGTGGAATTTGTTCTCTCTTCCTTTTTTTTTTTACTTAGTTGCTGATTGGGGGGGAGTGAGAGGGGGATTGTGGAGGACTGATGCTTTGGTGAGCATTGTCAGAATTGAACCTGTGCTTTAGAAAGCCCCAGACATCAAACGATTACAAAAGTTAAAAAGGGTCGGAGAAATACAAATGTTTAATTATTTTAAAAAATAAAGAGATATTAAATTAAACCTGTTTTGTGATAAAGATGAAATGCACATTTGCTTTATTTGTGGTGTGTGTGTGTGTGGATAAAAGTGTAAATCTGAAAACACTTTTTACGTTGGGCATTATTGAGGTTGGAAATCGAGAAATGTTTCTTGGGGGTTTTTTTCATGATCTTTGCTTCTGTTAACTGTTCTTCCATACTTTAGAGTTAGATCTTTTCAAACAAATTCGGTGAATCAGTTCATAAAATACAGTCTAGGGTGCATTTCCCAAAAGAATTGTTTGCCATCTGTGGTTGCCAGTTCCACTGAACTGTGTAGGTAACAAAAGAACTTGTGATAGTTGGCTTTTGGGAAACGCACCCCTGAACGCTTAGTTTACAAATGCCTCGTGAACTGGTTCTTGTAATGACTTGATCAAAAAGACTTGAACTTGTGTTAACGGTTAATCGTTAATCTGCCAGAGTATTGAGTATTCTTTAAAACTCGAAACTGCTACTGTTTGGTCATTGCTGTAATGAGTCATTTATTGTCAAATGAATGACTCTCTTGAGCTGGTTCTTCTAATGAATTGATCAAAAAAGACAAGTATTATTGGTGAACTTGTGTTAGGGGTTTAAAACGGTCAAGGGTGCGTTTCCCGAAGCCAAACTATAGTCGCAAATTCCGTTGTTACCAATACAATTCAATGGAACTTGTGACCATATGCTTTTGGGAAAGGTATCCCAGAATGATTCTTTACACAATCAACCACAAGTCAAATATTTGGTCCTGAAACGTGAAACTGCTACTGTTCACTTGTAAGAACAGAAGATTAAAATTGTTATTACTCACTAAATAATTACTCACCTTTTTTTTTTTTTTTTTTTTTTTTTTTTTTTTTGGGAAACACCTGGCTACTATGAATAATATTTTATTGACAAATTGCTTATTGGACAAATGTTTATAAAATCAGTATAATTCTCTTTCTTTCAAACCCTCGACTCACCAGTACCAAATTCATCCACAAGAGTGCAACAGAGCTCAACATTCAAATGTTTCAAACCAACTTTGGATCATAAACTCTTTTCAACCTTTGTGCATGTAGTCTTTTGATGCTGGTCGATCTTGTTTTCCTAATGGTTTGCATGTTAAAGTGTGAGCTTGCAGGATTTGGCAGGATTTTTCCTGAGGGGTTAAAGGATTTAGGGGCTGCTCTGAAATTGGCGGGTATATGTGTACTTAAGACATGCAGGCTTTATTCTTTCAGTTTGAGCATTAACATGTCAGATACTTGGAGGGAGAGGAAAGGATAGGAAGGAAGGAAGGACATTTTTGGCTGACTGCTTGATTTAATTAACATCACCCCTGGAATCAAGCATAGCAGCACATTTTGAGAAAAAAAAAAAAAGCAAAATGTTTTTAAAGAGACAGTTCACCCAAAAATGAAAATTATTCACTATCATGTTTTTCCCAACCTGTATAACTTAATTTCTTCTGTAGATTTTTTTTTTTTTTTTTTTTGGTCATGTGTTTGGAACAGAGAGTTTTTACGTTTTTAGTATTTATTTCAAGTTCTTCCATAAAAATAATTTGATTATAAAATCCTTCAATGGTGAATGGACAAGACACAGAATGCCACTGACACATTTTTTTTTTTTTTTTTTGATGCTTTAGTGAACCAGTTCAAAAAGCAGCAAAATCTCTTTTTTAGAGTCTCGATAATTGGAGAAGAGGATCTGTAATAACTGTAATCTTAAAGGGTTAGTTCACCCAAAAATGAAAATTCTGTCATTAATTACTTACCCTCATGTCGTTCCAATCCCGTAAGACCTTCATTCATCTTCAGAACACAAATTAAGATATTTTTGATGAATCAGATAGCTGTCTGATTCCTCCATAGACAGCAATTTAACCACCACTTTCAAGGTCCAGAAAGGCATTAAAGACATTGTTATAAAAAAGTCAACTTGATTGCAGTGGTTCAACCTTAATTTTATGAAGTGACGAGAATACCTAAAACGAAACAAAAATAACTTTATTCAGCAATATCTCATACGCATGTGTCGTGCTGCTCACGTGAACCGCTCGGCCAATAATGAGTCAGTGTTCTGATGTAGAACATGGAAGCGCTGAACGTAAACAGCGAAGTACTTCAAGTCTTTGGTTCTTTTAATTGTGATGATTTTGGCTCACATTTAACAAAAACCCACCAATTCACGGTCTCAATAAATTTAGAGTACTTCATAAGATCAATAAAAAAAAGGATATTTTAAACAGAAATGTCAAGCTTCTGAAAAGTATGTTCATTTCTATGCACTCAATACTTGGTTGGGCCTCCTTTTGCATGAATTACTGCATCAATGCGGCGTGGCATGGAGGCAATCAGCCTGTGGCACTGCTCAGGTGTAATGGAAGCCCAGGTTGCTTTGATAGCGGCCTTCAGGTCATCTGCATTGTTGGGTCTGGTGTCTCTCATCTTCCTCTTGACAATACCCCATAGATTCTCTATGGGGTGCAGGTCAGGCGAGTTTGCTGGCCAATCAAGCACAGTAACACCATGGTCATTGAACCAGCTTTTGGTACCTTTGGCAGTGTGAGCAAGTGCCAAATCCTGCTGGAAAATGAAATCAGCATCTCCATAAAGCTTGTCAGCAGCACTCTTCCTCCAGACTCTGGGACCTTGATTTCCAAATGAAATGCAAAATTTACTTTCATCTGAAAAGAGGACTTTGCACCACTGAGCAACAGTCCAGTTCTTTTTTTCTCCGGTAAGACGCTTCTGACGTTGTCTTTGGTTCAGAAGTAGCTTGGTATGTGGAATGTGACAGTTGTAGTCCATTTCCTGAAGACGTCTGTGTGCGGTGGCTCTTGATGCACTGACTCCAGCTTCAGTCCACTCCTTTTGAAGCTCTCCTAAGTTCTTAAATCGGCTTCGTCTGACAATCTTCTCAAGCTTGCGGTCATTCCTTTCACTTGTACACCTTTTCCTACCACACTTTTTCCTTCCAGTCAACTTTCCATGAATATGCTTTGGCACAGCACTCTGTGAACAGCCAGCTCTTTCAGCAATGACCCTCTGTGGCCTCATTGTAGAGGTTCTTGATGATCGTCTTCTGGACAACTGTCAAGTCAGCAGACTTCCCCATGACTGCTGTTGGGATTACTGACCTAAGCCCATTATTTATACCCTGAGAATGGTAATTTAATAGAACTTGAAATTAAATATTCTAATGATTTGAGATGGTATTTTTTTTTTATTTTATTGTGATGAGCAGCAAGCTGTAATAATCAAATGAAAACAAAAAGTCTGGAAATATTTTACTTTGTCATGTATTTTACAATACATCTAGAATATATTTAAGTTTTACTTTTTTTTAATTAAATTACAGAATTTTTTTTCATGATATTCTAATTAATTGAAATGCACCTGTACTCTGAGTTAGTTGACATGTATTTGACAAGTTACTTATAGTTAGTAGAATGTCTAAAGTGGACCATCGAAATAATAAAGTGTAACCAAGTGGGGTTTGAGAACATCTTTCTGATTTACTCAAACTCATTAGTGATATAACCTTGGGCCATGGAGTGTTTTAGGTCTTTATAGCAACAGCATAAAGTTATCTGGGGTTTGATTAAGGTCCTCTAAAATATTTATTAACCCTGGGAGGGATGGCCATCCTTAAAAAAAAGAAAAAGGAAAAAAAAGTGAATTCAAGAGGCAACTCTGAAGAAACAGAAAGCAAGGTGGGCAAGGTCTTTGAGAATCCGTTCGTAATCAGTTATGCAAATGATTTTCTGATTAAGGAAGCATTTATTCCAAATAAGAGGTTACATGTTCAAAGACTACAGCTGTTGGAATATTCATGCTTAATTTGAGTTCAGGATATTCCAAATTAAATGTTTGTTGTTGTTTTTTATTTTCCTGCTGTTTCTGCAATTTTTTCTAATTTATTCCTCATTTCACATGGCATCAAATCTATACTTTGGGATCGTACTTTAAACATGCACTTTTTAATCTGGTCTAATGTGCATTTTAAAATTTAGGCCTGTGATATATTCAGGTCACAAATGTCACACAGTGCTTGTATCTTGTGTTTCACGAGTGTGAAATTGCTGTATTTTCTATTAATTCACCCATTTTCAGTCTGTTTTTTTAACCCAGTTTTTGTGTCATGGAGACTTGGACACCATCAAGAATATTTTATATGGAACCATAAAATACAGTTACTGCTTTTTTGCCTTTATTTTAATATCCTAAAGATCAACTTAGTTGGCACCTAGATCATAACATCTGTGTGTCACTCTGGTAACTGTGATATTCCCAGGTAGGACATGTTTGATTAAGCATTTGTTGTTCATCCAGAACAACTTGGCAAACAAACATGGTCCACTAACACTAAAATCTGATTGACAATACTTTTGTTTCAGGACCAATGAGGACGTTGATCCAGGAACATCACAGTAAAATCACAAAACATGTCCCTTAACAGGTGAGTCAAGGTGGGTTTTTTTTTTTTTTTTTTTTTTTTTTTGCATTCTTCAATAAATTCTTATTTCTCATTTTTTTTGTAAATTGTTATTTCAGGTCCACTTATTTTAGCAAGATTTTTTTACATCAAAACATCCTGCCATAACACTTGTGGAATTGTTTTGAAAACTTCCTATGTTGAAAAAAATGGCAACCGGTTAAATTCAGCCATACAATTTTGAGCCAGAGTCTGATCCTGAATCAGATAAAGGCAAATCAAGTTGAAGTAGGTTCTACTATATATATATATATATATATATATATATATATATATATATATATATATATATATATATATATATATATATATATATATATATATATATTAGTTTCATGTAAACAAATTATTAATGAATGTACAATTATTTGTCACACTATCATTCTTGTATTCATCGTTCATCATTTTTAGTAAAGTGAGAACGTCAAGCGATCTGTATCAGACAAAGCTATAGTTACACATGGTAAAACATTGTTCACTGTTGTTCACACTTGTGCGTTGCAATAATAGTTTGATTCAATTTAGTAGGCACTTCATTTATTTTCAGCCTCTCTGAAAAGCTTGCGTCGAACTGTGTCTTGTTTAAAACTAATCTGCAGTAAAATGAAGTGAACGGTGTCTTACTGACACCATCTGACTTACTACCTTAAAAATTAAATTCATCCACGCTTTCTTAATGTTAGGATCACAAGGATTGCAATGCAAAGACTTTTCCCACAAATTGGGACTGAGAAATGTCTTGTAATCCTCAGAGGCATCTCTATCATTTTGTTGCTGGAGTAATCCTGTTTGCTTGTCTCCTATTTACTACTACATGACATGTACTGATTTGCACATGTCATGTAGTAGTAAATTGGGCTAAAGAGGCAATGATTTAGAAATAGGAATTTATTTTCTTCTGCAGAGGCAGTTTTTTGTCCCACTATGTCATCATGATGTGATCAAATCTGAAAAAGTCGTTTTGGGAGCTTTTGGACTAACAAGGAAGTTTTGAGTCCTAAAACTTGCATGATATTTTATAGTACAATGACCTCTTATATGTCTAAAGATCAAGGAAAATTTGATTCCAATTCATGACCCCTTTAATAGACTTCATTATGTGTTTGTGTGTTCTGACTTAGACCACCCCATCCCATCAACCACACTTAAGACTGAGGGTTTTGTGATTGGCTAATAAAGGGCAGGACACTCCATGACACTTTATTTTGCTGTTTTACAGAGCTTAAAGAGATAGTCCACCCCTAAATGGTCCACATTTGCCAGGGCCAGTCACGTTTCTACCGTCACTTCCAGGGGTTGATCAGGCCTCCTCTGGGCCTCCTCTGGGCTTCCTCTGGGCCTCCTCTGGGCCAACAGCCAGGGTTTTTTGGCTCACCGAATACCTTGGTCCAAAGCGAGCCAACTGAGGCTTGAGTGGTCATGAACAAAGGGGGACTGGGATAGCTGAAGGTTGAAGTAATAGGCATGCCGAAAGTTGAATTGCTACAACAGAAACTAACCCCAACAGCTTTTGCAACCAATGATAAAGACCTTTCTCCACGTCCCTACCTTTCAGGACGCCCATTACTCTAACCTGCAGGTACACACACTTGAATAAAAGAGTTTATCTGAGTCAGGAGAGGGTCAACACCACTGCTCATTTCTCATGTTTTCATATCAGGCTACCAGCTAACCTCAACATTTTAAGATATTTTTTAAAAATTTTAGCTCAAAACTCACTTCCAGACACCAGCATGTGTCTGAAATAACTTCCAATTGCAATCCAATGGGGATTCAAATCATCGTACGAGGCAGAAATATATTTATATGCAATGTTAAAGGTTACTTTTCAATCAGCTAGCCCCATGCTGATGAAATTGTGGGGTTGTGTGACATTCTATGGAGGGGTTTTAGGGTAGCGCTGTGGGGCTACTGGCCGGGCATTGGAAACGCAGCTTGATTTTGGCCTCGTGGTTCGAGGTCTGAGGTCCTTTTAAGGGATGGGATATCTGAGGACACCTCACTTATGTATCAGGTAGTATTGAACTTTTATGTGCAATATTAAAAAATATATATAGGACATTTTTAATAAAAAAAAAAAAAGTCTGATCAAGCTCTTTCTCTCACCTCTTTCTGAGGGTCTGCTATTTTAAAATGTTTGTTTTTGAATGAAATATGGTGATGTACATTGCGAGATCCACCCACTCCTGTTTCTAAAATAAAATACAATGCTGGCCCACACACACATCCACACTGTATCTCTCTTTCTGTCTGTCTTTTTTTCTGAGATTGTTTCTTGTCTCTCTCTTTGTATCCGTTTTTTTTCTTTTAGCTCTGCATGGCTTGCTTTCTGTTGTGATCACGGGCAGAACGAAACCTTCAATTATATCAATTGATGTACAACACCATTGTGATGTCATGTCGTGAAATAACACTCTTATTAACATGATGAAACATTGCATGACTAGTCTTGGGCAAAACTTCTGAATGCATGTCCGGTCGACAATCCCTAATTATCTGTCTTGTTATTGGCCAATAACAAAAAACGTTCTTCCTACTCTCTCCTGAGCTCATCTCCCCTTCATTAGACTTACGTAATCTTTCTGGTGACGAGGATTTGTGTGTGGGGTTGTGATTTCTCCCCGGAAGAAACCCTGTTAAAACAACCATAATTTCTTAAAGATTGTTAGAAAACGCAAATGTGTGTTTCGCTTTGACAGTTGATAGGTATTCAAAAGCGATGACAGAAGTCTTTATGCAGAATTATTGTGGTCAGACCAAATATGAGGCCAAATATTAACCTCATTAAAAGTGAATTGTTTTAGCTAATTATTTCAAAGCATTTACAACTCACCGACCACTTTATTAGGTACACCTGTTTAACTGCTCGTTAATGCAAAATATATAATCAGCCAAAAACACTGCAGCATTTAGGCATGTAGAAATGGTCAAGATGATCTACTACTGAAGTTCAAACTGAGCATCAGACTGGGGAACAAAGATGATTTAAGTGTCATCTAAGAAGAGGAAACAGTAGGTTACTGTTCATAACCCCGGTTCTCTGAAACATTGAGCGGATAGATCCAGCTTTGGGAAGGGAATCCATACCTGACCTCTGCAAAAGCATCCAGTTGCACTAAGTCTGGCTTGATGTGCTCCTGTCCATACTCAATGACAGGAAAGGGACGCCCCTTACCAGAGTGCATAAAGCACCTGTACACACTTCCTTTCCTCAGTGAGCATATTCGCTTCTCGTGCAGCAAGTGCGGCAAGCTTGGTGGAAAGCTCAATGCTCAATGCTTGGCTGATGCCAAGGCCAGAAGCAGAGCTGACTTGAAAGATAGAAGCTTAAGGGAAATATTTCCCAGTGACTCAAAAGGCTTTTGAGACAAAGCCTCCTGCACCATGGAGAGGTCCCACTCTGGAACCGATCTTCAAGTGACTGGAAGAGAATGGCAAGCGCCCTTCATAAATCTATGAATAAGGGGGTGTTGCCCCACCATAGTCCCATCAAACCCAATATGACATGCAGCAATAGCTGTTAAATAGACCTTAATAGAAAAAAAAATATTTTCCACAAGGTCTTGCAGAAAAACCAAAATATCAGAAACTAAGCACTGATATGATTTTAGTTTGCACCCTTCATACCAGACCGCATTCAGAATAGTGGCAATAACACGTGGAGGGAGTTTTTAAGTTTGCCCTCTCATGGGCCAGGCCCAGAAGGCAACCCTGTTTGGATAAGGGTGGTAAATTTCCTTGTTCGCTTGGGACAAGAAGTCTGTGCATAGTGGGAGGGGCCACGGCTGGGCATACAGCAGAGGGATAATCTCTGCAAGCCATGGTGCTTTGGGCCACTGGGTGCTATCAAAATCAGAGTCAGACTCTGTTCTCTCTCACCCTGGGGGTAGGGGTGTGAATCATTCGATTATCATGTCAACGATTCAATTTGATTCCACAATGCACCATGATGCTTTGCATCCTCAATTTTCAATATTACTGCACATGGCTACATTTTCGTCGATTTAATGCAAGCAGTCAGATATATGAATCATATCATATTTCTTGTCACACTTTGGGCTCCTTCTTAACTAAATAACACATACTTACATCATCTTCAGACCATAGTGCTGGTGGGTTATTAGATGTTTATATTGGTTTATTTTATGCATTCATGATGTGCTGGAATTAACTTGAGATCAGGTCGATGGGATTTTTTTTTTAAGTCTCTTACTTTCTCCCACATAAACAAGTTTTCCTTCTATTTTCGTTTCTCTGTCTCTCTCTTTTTCGCCATTTGCTTCTGAATATTTAATCAGTCTTAATGTTCTTCTGAAGATGTTTAGTGAGCTGGATCTAAAACTATCTGACAGATCAGAGTGTTTCAGTGCAGTTAAAATGCATCAGCGTGGTGCCATGAGACATTTTGAGATCGACTGGATTATACTGATTAAGAGGACTGTTTTATTCTTTTCTTTTTACTAGTGTAACTATAATTGTTGAAGTGACAGGACTTCAAAAAGAAACAAAATCCAAATTATTAAATGGATCGAGTCGGTTCTGGATGCTAAGTAGCCTAGTTGACACAGCTTTCCAGTTGTGCTAAGATGCTCAACATAGTAACATCAGATACAAAAAAAAAAAAAAGAACTAACTTTGTTACTGTAACTGATAACAAAATTAGTTGTTTAGTGATTCCTTACATATCCTGTTCTTTTTCACAGATAATATAGGATGGTTCAAAGTGGGCGGTGATTAAATGAGTAAAAAGAATTAGCTGAACTATCTCTTCAATAACACTGCATGAGGACAAACATAAGAGCCTTGTCACTGCAATGTTAAATATGAACTGTTTATTTTCTGTTTCCTGTGGTATTATAGGCAGCATCTGCAGTATTAGCATCACCTGTTCATTGTGGCAGTCCGTTGAGGAGCTCTTCTCTTCCTTACACTTGGACTATAATGAGCAGAATAACAGTAAAAAATTATTTGAACTGCTGAACTTCTGTGCCTGTGAGGCTGGCTCATTGTAATTAGGGAGCATTTGAGACTATTAAACACATTTCAGCCCTGGATAATGCAGAAGTGTTTTAACTAATTTAATGAGGGCCTGACTGAATGTCAGTGAGTCATATCACATCAGGATCCCTTTCTCTCACAAGCTCTTTCTCTCCTTTTCTCCCCCACATTCTCAGTCCCTGTCTTGAGTGTTGGGGAGCAACTAGCTAAACAGCGATGTTTTTCCAGAAAAACTCTTATTTTTCTAG
Organism: Elopichthys bambusa; assembly: GCA_037101425.1. Taxonomy (NCBI): domain Eukaryota; kingdom Metazoa; phylum Chordata; class Actinopteri; order Cypriniformes; family Xenocyprididae; genus Elopichthys; species Elopichthys bambusa. The sequence goes on from CM074443.1 coordinate 11,451,077, forward strand.
TGAATGGCGGTATGAAGTAGCGTGATGAAACGACACATGGCTATTTTTGTCACAATGTTGTATTGCAGACATAGCTTACTGCCAAGCAAACAAATGTAATAGTGTACAGCAGTCAGGTTCCGAAGCTAAATTAATTCATTTTCTCCATAGGGAAATTGATTTTTAACGATATCTTATAAACATTTAAAGACAGCCTTACTGTGAGCTACGAGGTTGTTAATCAATAGTATTTGCTTTTATTGAAGCCGGTTACCCAAAGCGCAATTCCTGGTGAAAAGCTACATTACCTGTACAGAAAATTCCACCAATCAGAGAGTCTAAACAAGCAAAACGCACCAAAAGAGCTATTTAACTCCGCCTACTCCAATGAAGCACCATGAATCATGACGTAATTAAGCCGGTCTCCCTACTCTCTCAAAATACTTAAACATATGTAATACCAAAGTCCCTTTCAAGGAAAGTCTATCCACTCTGCGGCCATATTTGCAACGCCTCCGTTCAGCTATTTCGGGCATCCTATCTATTTGAATGGGGGATTCCTGAAATCTCAAAAACTGCTAGGCGAACTCCCAATTAAATTACAAATTTAAAATCAGCAACAAAATCTGACACGAACCGTCCCATAAATGTTGTTTCTTATGTTAAAATAGCATTTAAAAAGCCTATTTTTCAGGCCAGTCTTATGCGCGAGTCTCAGAACTTCCGCATTAATATAAGCCAGCTCGAAAACTTTAGGTGAAATGTCATTTGCTGGTGTGTTGAGCATCAGTAGTGTATTTCTTAGCTTTTCTTAGAATATAGTCACTTAAATAGTCAGGCATAGCATTAATTTAGTTATTCAAACGTAAGGCGTCATAAAAAAAATAAAGACGTACCTCATTGTTCCTCCTTGGCTAAATTCAGTTCGACCATCAGTTTTCACACTTATGTGAAAAAAAAAAAAGCTTCAAAAATAAATATTTGTGCACTTTAGATAGATTAATTGAATAAAATGTGTGTTTTTACAAGTGTGCTGAAATTATTGATCTTGCGCTGCTCTGACTGACAGCTGCTGTGATTACAAATTGAAAGCGCGGTGCTCGCTTTCTGTCATGAATCACAAGAAAAGTTATTGTTTTTCTTAAGATTTTGAGTATTTCATACTTCACATTGACAAAATGTATTTTTAAACCTAGTTATTGTATAATGTTTAATATTTAGTCAAAAACGAAGTGAAAAACGATTAGAGGAAATGGCTGATATATGCGCAAATAAATGCTACTTTGCCGCCACCTGCTGATTTAAAGTGGTAATTATTGTCTTTTTTATTTTTACATAAGTGTTTTCTATCAAATGTTGAATTTCCTATATTTTGAAACGTTCGGTTTTACAATGGGGACAATCTCAGAAGGATGAACAAATAATGTTTGTGGTCATCACGTTAAAAATAACATTTGAATAACATTTGAAGTGCATATTTTAACATTTTAATGTTGTATTAAAATATGAATACAACATTAAAAAGTCAACCATTGATGGTTTTGTGTAGATGTACAGCGACACAACAGTAATGCCCGAGCTGGCTTAATGACAACCAGGAAGTAACTGTGTATATAGTCCATTGGCTCTTTTACTTAGAAGGCGGGACGTATTCCGCCATATTGTGCGTTGCAGTTTCTCTCATTCGTAACTAATAGGAGTAAACTGTCTTTCTACTCTTCTTGTTCTTGTGGCATTGAATTAAAAAACCTTAAACATTTGAATATATGTGCATATATTGCAATAAACGTATTATTTACAAAGTTATGCAAAGTTTATCAATAAACATTTGAATGATTCCGAGAATGTAAAGTTGATGAAAAATGAAGGGGGTAAAAAAAAATCAAAAAAAATCATCAAACTGGCTCTAAACAAATGTGTACAAAATTATTCAACCCCCCAAAATATAATTTTGTGCAGAATCTTTTATTCTTTATAACCTTGAATAAACGCTGCCTGTAAGTGCTTAGAAGCCTTTGTCACCTACTGCAATCATGGCCCATTCCTCGCTTGAAAAAGCTTCCAGATCACTGATAGTCTTTGGTTTCCATGTTACCACTGTTTCTACGAATTCCACCAAATATTTTCAATGAGATTTCAATCTGAAGACTGTACAGGCCACTCAAAAACATTCACGACTGATCCCTGAACCAAGCTTAAGTAGATTTGGATGTACTATGGGATGGCTGTCCTGCAGGAAAGTCCATTGATCATCAAGCTTCAGTCTCTGCACCAAAGGCGGCATCATCTTTTCCAAAATGGCTTGACACTTTAAAGAATTCATGATGTCCTTCATACAGTCAAGATTTATACTTGCTCCAACAGCAAAGAACCCCTATAACAAGACTGGATCACCTCCATGTTTGACCATGGAGATGATATTCTTCTGCTCATAAGCTTTGCTTTTTTTTTTTTTTTTGCACCAAATGTACCACTGCGCGTTCCATGGGTCCAAAAAGTTCCAGTTTAGTCGCATCCCTCCATAAAACAGCCTTCCACAACTCCACAATTCATTAGCACCATAAGCTGATATTCTTTTCAGCTATGGTGCTAATGTATGGGAACAAATGTTTTTTTATGGTTCTAGGAACAAAAGGGCTTCCTGTTCTTAAATGTTTATGTGGCTTTGAATCTGAGAATGCGGACAGTATTCGTGGGCAGAGCTGTAATTAGCCCAAGCATGGAGACAAAGGAGATCAGGACGGTTTGCGCTCGACATCACAGGCAGCAGCACGACATGTATTTATCTGGCTGCGTTTAAACAGATTCATGTACTCTGTGACTTCAGGGAACAAATATTACAACTTAGTAGGAGGATGGCATCTAATCTTATTGGTTCCAGGAAGACTATTCCTTTGAGTGACAGCACTGCCAGTTCTAGGACATACTGCTGCTGGTAATGTGCTTAAAAATAGAAGCAGTCTGATACCTAAATCTTAACTTGTATAAATGTGTATCGTGCTGTGAAAAAAAAAAAAAAAAAAAAAAAAAAAAATCATGCTACTGCATTTCCAAATCTTCACTTCTGCTCTTTGATTGTTGCCTGTTATTTCTAATTTCATTCCCTGCTGGGAATAGGCCAGTGTGTCCGTTTCAGATGCTGGAGTCCTGCTGTGATTCACTCGAGCCATATTCTGTAAGCTGTATGACCACACGAGACAAACTTCTCACCTGACTTCTCTGATGAAGGAAGAAAATGCCTCAGAAAGAGGGACAATTATGTCCATTGTATTAGCACTCACGTTACACAATACTTTCATCTCTTGAACTGTTCTTTTGAAAATCAAATGTGCATTCAGTGAATTTATCAGGTTATTTGCATCAGTGTGTATTTAATCTGTAAATCTTCTAAAAGCAAAGTCAGCATTGTCAAATCAAAACTGATTACTTTTCTTAATGTTACTGCTCTTATTGTATATGATTTAATTAATTAATCAATTAATTGTTTATAATTTAATTGGTCCACATCTTAAATTTCTCCTTTTCAGCTGACTTTGCTTGGGCTGCATGGGTTATTGGCTAATGTTAACCAACAGTGAAAGCTTTCTTTGCGAGTAATGAAACGTTTCTAAAACCGTGCAATATTTAAAGGTGAAGTGTGTGATTTCTATGCCGCTGGCAGCAACAAACGGATCTGCAAAATTAATGCCAACGAGTTTCAAACACTCCCTCATCTTCTATTATTCAGAAACAGTAGTGCTCTCCCAAACTCACACTATTGGTTCTGTTCACACAGTAGTTTGGTACCGCTAGTGGCATATAAAATTACAAGATTCACCAATACCATAGTAAATTAATCCCAGTTAAAGGATTAGTTCACTTTCAAATAAAAATTACCCAAAGCTTTACTCAACCTCAAGCCATTCTAAGTGTACATGACTTTCTTATTTCTGATAAACACAGTCGGCGAAATATTAATAAATATCCTGACGCATCCGAGCTTTATAATGGCAGTGAACGGGATCAACGAGTATGAGCTGAAGAAAGTGCTTCCATCTACATGATCCATCCATCATAAGCGTCTGCTCCACACGGCTCCGGGGGCTTAATAAAGGCCTTCTGAAGCGAAGCGATGCGATACAATTGTGTAAAATATTTGTTATGTAATAAAATATCTAGCTTCCGCCAGACCGCCTTCCGTATTCAACTTACGAAGAAATTGTAAAAGTTCAAAAAGCTTATGCCACGTCCTACGCCTTCCCTATTCAACTTAAGGAAAATGCTTAACTTACGTGACACAAGTTCCGTTTTCTTCGTAAGTTGAATACGGAAGGTGGTCTGGTGGAAGCTAGATATTTTACTTCATAACTTATTAAATATGGATATATTTTCTTACACAAATGCATCGCTTCACTTCAGCAGGCCTTTATTCACCCCCCAGAGCCGTGTGGAGTATGTTTATGATGGATGCATGTGGATGGATGCACTTTATTCAGCTCATACCCATTGATCCGGTTCACTGCCATTATAAAGCTCTGATGCGTCAGGATATTTATTAATATATCTCTGATTGTGTTCATCAGAAAGAAAAAAAAAGTCATATACACCTAGGATGGATTGAGGTGAGTAAAGCTTGGGGTAATTTTCATTTGAAAGTGAACTAATCCTTTAACATCAATGTAAAAAAAGGCTGCGGAAATAAAAGCAAAAAACGATATATTAGAAAAAGAAATGTAACCATTCTGTTATGAACTTGACATTGAGCCTCTACATTGTGGTTCAAAAGTGTACGCCTCTGGTAGTTCTTCACAACTGACATTCAGGTAAAGTTCCATTCTGGTATGGGACGCCTACTTTACATTTTCTAATCAAGTCCTGATGGATAAAAGTCCTGTCCTACTTCTTTATTGAATATCGAATTTTGCTCTGAAATATGTCACAGTACAGAAGTAAAATGTTGATTTTATCTATAGCTCACGTAATGGAAAGGCTATTACTGTAATTCAGCCCTCTATAGGAAATCTGGCAGTGCTACAGAGACTGCTAATGGTGTAATGACAAAGGAAAATCTATCATGTCTGTGAAGTTATCATTTGTTCTCTTGACCCTGTTACAGTTGCTTAGGGAAACCTCTCTGCTTTCAGATTCAGAGGCTATTGACTTATCGACGGGATATTTTTAGTGATGTTCAAACAGATTCTAGTTAGGAAGAATTTTTTATATCTGACTGTATGTGGGCATCACAGAGAGAGAAAAAGGAAGATGAAAAAAAGAAAAAAAAAAAAGAAAGACTGAGATAGGCTCAGGGGCTAATTAACAGTCACAATCGATATAGAGGAATGGAGACATGCCAGGCTTATTGTGGAGTGTGTGAGCAAGATTGGGAGATTAAGCAAATGTGTGTCAGTGAATACAGTAGAGAGTGTGTGTATATGTATTAGTGTAAATAAATGAGTACATCTGCAATTACACAGCAGGTCATCGTCTCTGGAGGTAGAATGAGGTCACAACCCCGCTGTGTTCTGTCTCTGACATTTACAGTGAAACTTGAATTATTAAACATCTGGGATCACTTGAGGTTCATGCTGTCAAGCCTAAACTGTGTAGCTCATTAAAGAACCAACAGAGCTGTAATAATCAGATTATGTCTTAAGGAATGAGTTTTGGCCTCCTTTAAAGTTCCCAGCTGGGGCGATTGTATCTCTCCTCCTTGTGCTTCACACTCCCCCCCCCCCCCCCCCCCCAGCCCCATATACAACAAATCTTAATTTTATTTATATATGATGTAGCAAATTAGTTTAAAAAGGAAATATGAATAACTATAACTGGTTAGAATTATAAATATTTGGATTAGTTAATCAAATTAACTTGAAGTAGCTGAATTAATATTACAATCAATTAATCTTTTCGTCCAGTGAACACTCAGTATTGATCGTCTATCAACTCTTCAGAAAGGATATTTTTCGTGGCTACAGAAAATGAACTCTTTCTTAGCATGTAGTTGTGATCACAATCGTTAAATTGACATTGATTTGTAAGCAGACCAAAATCAACTTGCAAGAAAGTGCACAAAAGTTTTATTTATCTAAATCACAAATACATAACTAATCTAAACAGATGCATACACACAAATCACACATAGGCTATATGGGAAATGGAAAGTGAAAGTGAATGAAACCGGAACATAAACAAGGAATGAAGCTATGGAAAAGAGTAATTTAACCATATGAAAGAACCATCAGTTACTTACTTCAAACTTAATACTAAATTACTGTTTAGTTATTGTACAATACTTGCATTGTTTAGCTGTGGAACGAGTGTCCAGATATGAAGTCTCAGGAGAAATTCTTGATGGTTCAGTCCGATGGTGCTGAAGATGCAATCGATTTCTTCTGCGTTGAATGAAGAAATGATGATGAACTTGCGCTGTTAGTTTGACTCGTTTGTGGTCGAGGAAGTTGCTCATGGCTCTATGTGTTGAGGCCTGCCGGCCCGCGACCTCGTGGTCGGGCTGGGTTTCCGGTCCCACACACACAGCAATCAGAAGAAAAGCAAGAGAGAGAGCCAGGAGGGAATTTTGTGTTGGCTTTTAAGTTCCACAGAGGTCATTTTGGCTTGATCAATGAGAGAGGTGCAATTTTCAAATGGGGAAAGTTCCTTTGTTTGGAAGCTGACTCATTTGCATTAATGGAGTAAGCTGGCAGTTTGAGTCCATTTATGCTCTGATTAATAAAACAAACACACACTGCATTCTATGAGAAGGTGATGTCCACCAAAGTGAGAGTCATTAAAAGAGGGTTATTTTGAGAGGAGTCACCACATAGATAGGGCTATATTAACTTGTAGTTCTATCATCAGGCATGTTTAACACTATACAATATAAGATATACAAACAGTAAAAATACACAAAATATCTTGGGAAATGCAAGGTTATTCATTAGACAGATTTGTCAATGAATTAGTGGAGAGAATTCCATTTCTATGGAACTGCATGTCTGTTTCTTGCATATACTTTTCTGAGCAGGCACTATCTCCCAAGTGTCTTTGAAGTGTATGAGGAGAGAAAAAGGTATAGTTCTCAGTGGGAAACCAGACATCACAGAGTCTGCATGGGTGAGGGTTTGTGAAGATTAAATGTGACAATGGTGTGTTTGATAGGTCCAGTCGTTAAAATTAACTTATATACAAATATTGCAAATATTAATGTTCCTATTCCTAAACATTTTCTTTATACAACAATTTATTTATTATTTTTTATTTTAGTTAAGGTAAAATATCAACCTAGACATGTTTTCGTGAGATTTCCCCTAATAACATGCTGTTATGTTGCTTACAACACTGCACTATTCACCAGTATGTTAAAAAAGGAGGTTATATGACGCTTCTGCATGTGGGCATGATCAGTGGGTTAAAAACAGGAATGGACTGCTGCTATACCCCTGTAGTGCCAAAGTGTGGATTATACAATGCCTGACTCTAAAACTACACCGTCCCCTCCTTTGATCAGTCTTTTATCTGAGTTATTAGTATCATGTTCCTATAAGGCCTCAAAACTAATTGCTTTTAACAGATTGTTTTTTTTTTTTTTTTTTTTATAACTGATGGAATATGTTCATGTGAATTCAGTTAGTATAGAGTAGAGACTCTATCAACCCATTCATCATGTCTCTCTGTTGGCAGGTGGCTGAGGGCAGAACAGGTGTTTTTGTGAGGGGCCCATCCGAGCGAGAGTCTTCAGTGATTAAAGCTTGATAGAAATTAAAGGGCACAAGCTGATAGCACTGAAGCAGATTATGGGGGGTCTTAAAGAAGCAACTATACTCAGAATTTGGTTGATTTTTGTGCTTGCTGTCATCTGTTGCATAAGCCCATGTACAAATGGGTCTTGACAGGACTGTTTTAGGAAAGGACAACTGGGAACATTGTCTTGGTCCTTGTGACAAGAAGACAAGGATCTAAATATTCAAGGATTCAAGGACCAAAGGTAATGCTCCCTCGTGAGATTTATTTGTTTTTGTTTATTTTTGCAAAATGGTCTTTTGTGGTATCATCCACGCAAAGTTGGTTAATAACATAACTGCAATAAAGTAATAGTTAACAATTACTTGTTTACTTAGGATGTGCATTTTATATTATTTAAGCACCTAAAATCTTATCAGTTTGACAGAATTTTCTAAATGAAAGTGTATAGGTCAAACTAACTTTACTTATAACTAATTTTCTTATCCTGAAAATGTTAATTTCCTCATCTCTTGGAATATTGGAAAGCCAGGTTTTTCCTAATATCGGTCATTTTTAGCAGAACACATTTTACACATGGGGAAAACCAGTTGTTTAGTCAATAATTCAAGAAGGTCCAGAATTTAAAGCTCTTGATTCTAACTTGTACTTGGCCTTATGAAAAAGTAACATAGCTCTTGTAATTGTTTAACTATAGCATTTGTTACAATAAGGATATATATGCTTAGGCCAATGTTAACTTTTTTCTTTCTTTCTTTTTAATCTATCGCATTTATGAAAAATAGTAACCTACACATTTATAAACAACCTCAAGATGCCAGAGTTGTAATATAAATCTTTAGTGAAAAATGTATTGCTTTAACAGTTTATTTGTTATAAAAACAAGTTAGTCAGAATTTACCACAATAAATACAGCAGTAATGAATTCTAGTAAAGGTGGTCTAATTTATGTTGGTCCAGGATTGTTTTCTCCTCTTTTCATCAGTCTTTTTTTAGTTTATTATGTGGCTGTTTAGATCATGTTTGACTTGTCCATAGCGTTTTAAAGTGTTAAATTTACAATAGAATTCAAATGGGTTGCACATTTTATCATTAGCGTCGCGATAGGAACGGCTCGCGCAAATCTTACCACACTTTTGGAGCGCTGGTGAACGCGCCTACGGTGATTCGCACGCCACTCATGCAAAATTAAACAACTGAGCTTCAGTCTTATTGCGCAGATAATTGGTCCGGTCCGTTCAGTTCGTAGGGGAAGTAATAAAACCAGAGAACGCCCGATGGATTATGTTTCCATTAACCATGGTATAAATATTGGGAGGTTGTACTTGCTTGTTTTGGTTATTGTGGGGAAAAATGTATCATAAGCCACCCTTCCTCCTGCTTATGATACTTTTTACATTAAAGTCGAGTATTATAGTACAACGCTTAAGAGATTTGATAACGCTTTTGTTTTTCCTCTGCAGTGGAGTTGTTGGGCACGCGCTCGACGTTGGAGTTGGAGATCCCCAGCTTCTGCCTGCGCGCTTTGGTGCAGCTGCGCATGCGCGGGGAGCTCCCAGTGCCCACCGACTTGTCGCTTTGAGCCCAGAGCGCGCGCGGGTGGCATACAGAAGCTCCCGGCCAGCCAACGCGCGACGTTACCATGAGCCTCCCCGCTCCGCCGGCAGAGACTCCACGCGCAGAGAGTGCCCACCTGACGAGAGCAGCTCGAGAGCCACAGACGCACGATGCCCGGGGGAAAGAGAGGGCTGGTGGCACCGCAAAACACTTTCCTGGAGAATATCGTCAGACGCTCTAGTGGTGAGGAGCACGCTTATGGTTTCTGAAATGCATTAGGTCACTTATAGTTAGTGTCCATGTTACTCAGTAGTCAGTAATTCAAGCTAAATACATGCAATTAATGTGGAGCTGCTTTTGTGTAGTTATTCGTATTGTAATTAGCTATTCATATTAGCCTACATTTAAGATGTGAACGAGACGCTATAATGTAATGTTTAATGATTTAACTTCGTAATTGTTTTCTTATATTTGATCATACAATATATAAAAATATAAATTTTTAATATTTATATTTAATGACCCGGCTCTCTGAGCTGGGCATATTTTTTAAATGCATAATTTACACAATGATCTTTGTTCTTGATGAGGTGTTTTGGAAGATATTAACTTAAAATACAAGTAAAATAAATAAACTTCGTTCGTCAGTATTCATGTATTAAGATGTCTTACATCTGAAAAAGCAGTCGTCATTGCGAATTCACTTTGTAATTTAATAAAACATAAATTTCTTACTGCGCTGCAGACTTTGTTTACAGACAGTATTTATTTATTCTGTTTATTATATATATATATATATATATATATATATATATATATATATATTATTTAGTGTATATATATTATAGTATTTTCAACATCTAGAGAAATGTATTAATTAGACAATAAAACGTTAAGTAGCCGCAATTGACTAAATCATTGTGTAGTACTAATTATTACTAATTTAATATAATTACGCATTTCTCGTTCAGTTGATTAAAAATGCTCTCAATATACAGTAATTTCACTCCACATCTCTGCGCCAGCAGCACATCAGGACTCGCATGAAGTCGGCCTGGTGGTTTTAAGAGAACTGTTGCATATTGCGGACTGTTGCGTTTATGACCACTAGAGGGGGCAACATCTCCTAGTTCTTGTCACAGTAATGCTGTTTGTGTCTGGTTTGCTATCTGCATCACAAACAAACCGAATCTGAGAATTATAAGACACATTTTGTGGTCAGAAGGGCTACATTTTGTAATTGTTTTATTTTATGAGGTTTTGAAAGTCTACATTTTATAGAGAGTACACCACATATTACAGTAGGGCTAGAAGTGACTGTTATATACTGTGTGTCAGATCACTAATTCCTACTCTCTCTTTTATACTTTATCATCTTCTCTGAACATTCAGAGACAAGTTTCTTGCTGGGGAATGCTCAGATTGTGGACTGGCCTGTAGTTTACAGTAATGACGGCTTCTGCAAGCTGTCTGGATACCACAGAGCAGAGGTCATGCAGAAAAGCAGCACATGCAGGTGAGGGGATGTACACGTGACAACAGAAATCTGTCGATGTTACACAGTTCATGCTGTATTGAAGATCTCTCGTGTTGCAGTACCTTAAGGGGCCTGTTGTATATTACAATTTAAGACAGAAGCTTTAATTGATTTGTTGTGATCAATTGTGATCTGCCTAAAATGTAGTGTTATATATACGATGTATTAGGTATTTGGAAACCAAATTTAAATACATGAGAGTATCTTTTTGGCCCAGCCATATATATATATATATATATATATATATATAAATCTAATTTCGATAAGTGGCTTTCATAAAGTGCTGAGCCACAGATATACTGTCTTCCACACTTTAGAGTGTATTCCTGCCATGCTAACAACAGACTATTTTCACAGTCATTAATAAGATTTTATCTGTGACTGCAACAGAAACAAACAGGTTAAGATGCCATAATCAGTCACACTTTGCTTAAGGGGTGAGGTGCACATACATTTCAGAAAATCTCTGTAATCTTTTAATCTTTGTTATAACATATGACCATGAGCCACTTATGTTGGCAAAATGTGAAAATGACTTCAGAGAGGGATAATTACTTAAAAACCATGTACCGTGTGAATAATCTCTGTTTGTAGTTTTATGTATGGGGAGCTGACAGACAAGAAGACCATAGAAAAGGTGAGACAGGCCTTTGACAACTATGAGTCCAACTGCTTTGAAGTGCTGCTGTACAGAAAGAACAGTAAGTGAAACTTAAAACAATCATATATATACACCGACTAACATCTCTAAAGTTTCTTAGAATGTCTAGTTGAGGTGTTATAAACAATAAAACAATCTTGCTGACTAAAATAACTACTAGATATTACACAAAATTAAATATCTGAACAAACAGTATTAAACTTTTCCATGTACACTACTGGTCAAGTTTGGAATAATTACACATTTTTGTTTCATGTTTTTGAAAGAAGTCTCTTATTACAGTAAAAACAGTAATACTGTAAAATATTATTACAATTTAGAATAACTGTTTTCTATTGCAATATATTTTAAAATGTAATTTATTCCTGTGATGGCAAAGCTGAATTTTCAGAAATCATTCTAATATGCTCATTTGGTGCTCAACTATTAGTAATTTAGTTACTTTACTTATAATAGTTTTTGCTGCTTAAAATATTGTTGTGGAAACTGTGATACTTTTTCCAGGATGTGCTTATATGAATTTATTGTCATCCATTAAAACACAAAATATACTATGGTGTATTTATACTACATAGCCTACTATACTATTTTACTTAATAAATACAGGAGCATATTTTCATCAACATTGGTTTGAAGACTTAATATGAAAAGGCTCTGAACTAAAGATTTAATGCATGGTGCTGTCAGAAATTGCATGTGATGATGCTGACTTTGACCTCTGACTTTGTACAGGAACTCCGGTGTGGTTCTACATGCAGATTGCACCAATCCGAAATGAAAATGACAAAGTGGTTCTGTTCCTGTGTACATTTAAGGACATCACTGTCTTCAAACAGCCTATTGAAGACGAAAGCACTAGAGGTGAGTTTTACACTTACATATATACACATGTACTGTATAATAGTACACTTGTAGTGTCAGTGATGCATTCAAAATAGATAGATAAGTCACAGACACATAGTACTTGTTGGACTTGGGTTTGTTCTGACAGATAAACACTTCCTCTAATGTGCTTATGTCATATGAATAAATATTTGTTTATGATTGGCAAGCATTGCTAGATTTTTCCTTGGCACTCACTCACAAGTGTTATTTTCAAGCATGTGTGTGTGTGTGTGTGTGTGTCTGCTGGGGGCTTGTTTATTGAGCTGAAAAATGTTATATAGAGTCTGTTTCCAAAACTTTCAATAGTGCAGACATAGTTGTTCTGCTCTCGTGTGTGTGTGTGTGTGGGTGAATTTCACAAAACCTGTTTCAAACAATTCCAGGTTAGTTTTCACCTCAAAATCAAAAGAAAGAAATTAGAAATTATATTTTTCCTGTAGAAACTAGTGAAGCCTATTTTTTTTTAATGACAATTGTTCTTTACAATTAGACAATTACTGTTACAGTAATGAGAATCACTTTTGAGAATAAATGGGATTGTTACAGTAATGAGGATTTTGAGGTAAAATGTGCTTAACTGTCATGAAAATAATGTTATAGTTCAAAAATTTTAATGGTCCTAAAAACAGGCTTAGTTTTCTTTATACTAAATTATTGTAGGGTGAAGTGTGACTTGAGCATGTTTGCATCAGATTCACCAGTGTGTGTGAGATGAGCTTTAATCACACAAGAATCAAAGAGAGAGAGAGATAGAGAGAGAGATTTGAAACGGCTCCAGACAGTGTTTCAGCAGTTATATTTCATTGCAGGATCATTACAGGAGTGACAGCAAAAACATTTGTTCCAATTTTACACGACATAAAAAACTTTGCTGAGTCATATCTGAGCTACAGAGGACTTATGTTTTGGATGTGTTCATATATATATATATGAATAGTTCCTGTGAGCTCAACAAAAAATCCTGAAAAAAAAAAAAAGTATCATGGTTTGGGATAAAATATTAAGTAGTAGGGGTGTAACGGTACATAAGCATGACAAAAAAATAAATAAATAAATAAACACAAAATTATAGGAAGAGAAAACCAGACATAAACTAAACATAAAATTGCTACTTTTTTCTTCTTTTTTATTAAGCAGTGGTTTTTTGAACAAATTCTCTCTCTAATAAAATAAATTCATTTATAATTAACATTTTCTTAAGGATAAAATCTCTTCTAATGCTGTAAACTATAAACAGGGAGCCCTTTCTTGCACAGTACTATAATTTTAAAGGTTACAATTAACAACAGAGCCCAAACTATTAAATTCAGTTGCTATTTATAATATTTATAATAATTATTTATAATAATCAACACTCAAATAAAAAAATGTAAATTGCACATAAGGCAGGTTTTGCATTAACTTCTATATATAATTATAAAATTATTACTCCAATTCATTTAGCCATAACTTGTTTTCATGACAAATTTGTTTAAACATATTAAATAATTAATTAGTCAATAATTTTATCCCTTAAAACTCATCTTTGATCACCAAAATTACATATTTAAACGTGTTTTTCTGTGAAAAAAAAAATCTTAATGCTTTAAAATAGCTTGAATGTAACTCTACACCCTTGCCTCATTTAATATACATGGATCTATGAAAATGATAATTAGCCCTGCCTCCATGCACAAGCTCAGACGAGATCCACTCGGTCAACTTACTGAGGTAAATGCTGCACAATGGTATCGCTTACAACATCGGACACATAACAGTAATTAATATGATTAGCGTTTTGCTTGACTATGTAATCAAACAGCTAATAATGTGTTGCTAATGTTACACAAACCATGTTCACATTCACGAGTCAGACAACTGCCTTCAACAGTCAGTATCCTTTGAAACGCTTTGAACAACTCAGAACGTCAGAAGAGAAAGGCATATAGTTCATCATAACATCGTAATATACATTATACACCTGCCATATTGCTATATCTATACAATTTTATATCAACAGAAAACTATGCCGGGATAAACTTCTTTTGAGATTACCTTGCGCAGTCAGTTGATGTGATTGGTTACAAGGAAGTTTGTGACATCAGAAACCCCATCAATTTCAAACCACGGGTTTGAGACTGTCTTTGGTTTACTGCAGTTTTAAAGAGAATATATTTAGCAATGGTGTTGAGTTATGAATTTGCACATGGTTTGTCTTAAAGCATGTTAAAAACACCACAGAGACATATGAACAACATTAAAAACTTGATTTTCACCACAGGGAGGTTTTAAGACATTACTAACAGGTAAAGTAAATATAATGAATATATTTACTAATATATATTAATGAACATATATAATGAATATATAAGCTAATAAAGTGCATATATTTAGTGAAATGCTCCTCTCTAGAGTTAATTTCTCTAGTCAAATAACATGCTGTGGACTAAATGACTTGCCTGAGGTAAATGTAATGCTACGTGAGATATTATTCTCAAGCTGTTTTATTGATGTCTTTCTGCGGTTGAAACACTGGTTGAGAGATTACAAGCATATCTAGGCTGCATCCAAAAAGTTAAAAATGCTGCCTTCGGAGGACGCATTTCAAGGTAGGAAGGCATCAAGGCACGTCAAAATCAAAAGTTAGCTTCACTTCCTGTCTCCTGAGATACCTTCATCTGATCGATTTTTGAAGGCAGTACAGATGTATCCTTCGCTGCCTTTGATATCCCACAATCCTGTGCGTTCCATTTGTGACAACTGAGCTAGAAAAAGAAAGATGGCGTCTGAAAGTTGCGTTTGCTGTTTAGTTTGTGTGTAAATGTAATTTCTAGCGGAAAAAATTACTACTGTAGTAATTAAATATCTGTTTAGTTCTCACCAAAGCTCTCTCTATTTTGCTCATTATCATTAATAAACTGTTACGCTGCCTCAGAAGTCTGTCCGAAATCAGTTTCGTGAGGTACCTTCATGCACAGAAGCTGCATGCTGAGTCATTGCCTGATAAGACATGGAGGCAACAAGTCAGCTGCCTAAGTTTTCGGATGCAGCCCTAGATTGTCTGTTCTTCTTCTTCTGTGATTTTTCCTGTTGTGGTGGTTAGCAAACAGCGTTGCATTACTGTGTGCACCCCCTACTGGATTGGAGTGTGAATCGCCTGTGACTGACTGTATTCGTCATCTGACTGTATGAACAAAACCATGACAATCGTACCATTCTGTTTGGGACGAATACATGTACTGTTACACCCCTATTGATAATAGTAATAGTAACAATAAAAAATGTTTCTTGAGCACCAAATCAGCATATTTGAATGATTTCTGTAAGGATCATGTGACACTGAAGACTGGAGTAATGATGCTGAAAATTCAGCTTTGATCACAGGAATAAATTGCATTGTAAAATACATTAAAGTGAAAAGGTGCTATTTTAAACTGTAATTATATTTTACTATATTACTGTATTAATGCATCCTTGGTGACTGTAAGAAACTTTTTTCAAAAACTAAAATATCAGATTCTTATTCACAATTAGGCACAATATGCTCTTTGAAACATTTTTAATTGAGTTCAGTTGTGCAGAACCTTTATGAAAGCAAAATATTTAATCGAGTGCAAATTATTTTATAAGAGTACTGCACAACTGAACTGAATTGAACTGAAAGACATATGTAATGTGTATTCCTGTATGAACACATTGCATGTGAATTCAATTCAGTTGTGTAGCGCTTTTCATTAAACATATTAAATGTGTCTTGTAGGTTGGACCAAGTTTGCACGATTGACTCGAGCGTTGACGAACAGCAAAAGCACCATTCAGCAACTCACGCCCGTGAGCAGAACTGACGTCACTTCGCACAAACAGTCCAGACTCGCAGAGGTGAGCACACACAGAGGCAGCATTTGCTTACATCCTTGACTGCATAGTACAAGGTTATGCAAAACTTCATCTCACAGGGGACAAACTTGTAATAGAATCACACACACACAGGACGCTGCTGTAACGCAATCTCACACATGTCTGTTGGACAGCAGAAGTCTACAGTTTACTGCCAGAAGCTGCTATTAATAATTAACACTGATGAGGGGTGTGTGTGTGTGTGTGTGTGTCATAACCCCAGTTTGCTTTTCTGCTCTTCTCATCTGTCATTTACTGCTCTGTCACTGTTATGTGATGGTGTTAAAGAGGAGGGAAATTTTTGTGTGTGTGCTATTAGAGATTGTCAGGACAATCTTTACATACCATATTGTGTTTAAATCTTCGGCACTCTGAAGAGTTTTTGATGAGGGGAACATTCAAAGATGGGATGTGTGCTGAATGTGTGTTGTTACAGTGTTCGCAAGGCAGCATTGCGTTGGTTAAGGTTTGTTCTTATTCATTAACCCTTATGTATTACATTTCTGCAATTCATTCAGCTTGAATCTCTTAAAGGAATATTATGGGTACAGTATAAGTTAAACTCAATCGACAGTACTAAAGTACTGATATCTGGGTTACAGTGAGGCACTATAATGAAAGTGATCTGTAAATGTTAAAATACAGTTTCGAAAGTAAAATTACACTTTATTATAATTTTAGTGATAACTAGCTTTGTCTTTGTGAAATTATATCAAATTAAAATGCCTAAACCCCAAATGACTATAAAAATTATGAGTACAGCTCAAATAATACACAAGTTTTATCAGAACAATAATGTAAGTGCTGTCATAAAATTATATACTGCACATTTCTGCTGTTAAATCCCCCAAAATTGGTCCCTTTCACGTCCCTTTTCAAATTTATTCACCCTCATGTCGTTCTACACCCGTAAGACCTTCGTTCATCTTCAGAACGCAAATTAAGATATTTTGATTAAATCTGATGGCTCAGTGAGGCCTGCATGTGAGTGTGAGTTCATGTGAGTTCAGTGGTTCTACCTTAATATTTTAAAGCGACGAGAATACTTTTTGTGTGCCAAAAAACAAAATAACGACTTTTCAACAATATAGTGATGGGCCGATTTCAAAACACTTTACGAATCAAATCAGTGACTCAGAGCGCCAAAGTCACGTGATTTCAGCAGTTTAGCCGTTTCATAGGCTCCGAAGCAGTGTTTTGAAATCTGCCCATCACTATATTGTTCAAAAGTCGTTATTTTGTTTTTGGCGCACAAAAACTATTCTCGTCGCTTTATAATACTGAGGTAGAACCACTGTACTCACATGAACTGTTTCAAATATGTTTTTAGTACCTTTATGAGTCTTGAGAGAGGAAGTGTCATTGCTGTCAATGGAGGCCTCACTCAGCCATCGGATTTAATCAAAATATCTGAATTTGTGTTCTGAAGATGAACGAAGGTCTTACGGGTGTTGAACGACATGAGGGTGAGTAATAAATGACATTATTTTCATTTTTGGGTGAACTAACCCTTTAAGATGAAAGGTCTCCTTATGACTTGGACTGACAGAATTCTTAGCATTCAAAATGTAACTGAAAATGTGCCGCCATTTTTGGTGTTATTTCTTGCATATTTTTATAGTGCATAATTTAAATAGTGCAGATTGATATATGATCTCAAACAATCTTTCTCCCTCCATCATCTTATGTTCTTTATTGTCTCTTTGAGAGGAACTTCTGTTAAATCTCTGAGTAAAATCATGTTCTGTTTATACAAACATGCATAATATATAGCAAACAGTGTATTGTCCAGGGAAGAACAGAAATTAACCTGAGCTAGAATTAATATTGTCCTCTCTTTTGTCCCTTAAGAAAATCTTCTTATTAGGGATGTCAGAAGTACAAAGTAAAAATGATTTTTCAAAACAATGAGTACTGGAGTATGTTTTACAAGAAAATACCATTTCAGTATTTCTACTTAAAAACATTCAAATTTAATTCAATGTGTTACTTGAAATGTTACATTTTTTGTGATTACTTGTGAAATGTACTAGCAATTTCTGTTGGAAAATTCTTTCAAAGTATAAAAATTGTTTCAAACTCTAAACCAATTTTGTTTTTCTAGTGTACTGAAAAGTATAAAAGGCTGTCAATTGATCTTAAAGGGTTAGTTTACCCCAAAATTAAATTTCTTTCATTTATTACTCACCCTCATATCGTTTCACACCCGTAAGACCTTTGTTCATCTTCAGAACACAAATTAAAATATTTTTGATGAAATCCGAGAGTTTTTTTTTTATCCCCCATAAAGCAACGTAATTACCACGTTCAAGGTCCAGAAAAGTTGTAAAGACATTGTTAAAATAGTCCATGTGACTACAGTGGTTTAAACTTAACCCTTTCAAGCATGAGTTTAAAATATTCTAGCTGACCCCCCACAGTGAGTTTTTATAAGGCGACCGTTATTTTAGAATGTTTGCCCTTATTGTTTCCATGTTACATAACACACCGCAGCCACAATAACACAAACCTGCTTACCATGTCATCAACTATCTGATATTCTGATTCTCAAATATGTGTAAGTGAGTGTGTGTTTTGTTGTTTAAAAACCTTTATAAATGACCTTTATCTTGATCTATAACGCGAGATGGGCGCCGCCATCTTAGTTTGCCCCGCAGTTTGCAGAGTCCTGTCAGTTGGATTTACAGCATGTGAATTCATCAGTTTCTCCTGAAATACATGCAAATAAGTGGCTGGTGAACTGGAAGAATATTAGAGTAAACTTTATAGTTTCTTTGACCCACTATGTGTGTCTGATATGAATAAACGTTGGCATATTATATTTGAATTGATTGTTATTGCTGCTTCTACTGATATCTGACATCAGTGTGTATTTTATAAACTCTAAATGTATTGTTTTACTTGTGCTTATGTGTATTTAAATGTCTGAAACCTTAAAAAAAAAAAAAAAACATTATTTGGCTGAAAACAGTGCATAGTTGTGATATATGACAAGCGCTGAGCGTCTCTGTCTTGTAGCCAAAGCGCAAAAACACAGTTTGAATCTGGCAGTTATGTGACGTCACTGAACGTTCTAAATCCCATATGTGGGACCCATTGGTGTAGTCTAGTTTTTTGTAGTAATTATACTGTGTTTTTTTTTTTTTTTTTCCCTCCCAGCCTCATACTCACTCGTCCTAGAGCGACACCCCAAAAGCAGCGCCACACTCACTAATGCATGTAGTATGCCTCTGATCTAAGCTACATGTTATTGAGAGCATTCTGAAACAATGCTTATGTGTATGTTATCTACATGTCAATTTATTATAAGCAACACAAGACTTTAACAGCCAATAACATTTACAGCTGGAGAGACTGGACTGATTTTTCTACTGGTTAGTGTCAATCACCATCTAACTCAGCCAGTTAAGAACTACATTTAGTCTTAGATGTTAGGAATATGGTGCCTTGAGCATAGGTTTTATCAGCTGGCAAGTTTCAATGCACATTTAAGAGTGCAAGTTGCAACTATTATTACACTCTAAAAAATGCTAGGTTAAAAACATCCCAAGTTGGGTTGAAAATGGACAAACCCAGCAACTGGGTTGTTTTAACCCAGTGGTTGGGTCAAATGTTTGCCCAACATGCTGGGTAGTTTTATTTAACTTTAACTATTGTGTAAAAATTGCTGTATTGCTTGCTTAAAATGAACCCAAAATTTTTACATTTATTAATATTAAATATAATCATTAAACAATAAACATTTGTTAAATTGTTTATTTAAAAAAGTTCACCTTTTGATTATTATTGTTGCCTCTAGTAATTATGTGTCTGATTTTCAATTTTAGGATTTGAAAAAAATTTTAAACAAAGAATTTAATAGCTTGATCTTGCATTTTCCTACTATTAAATTCAAAAGAAGTAATAATTTTCAACAAAAAAAAAAAAAAAAAAAAAAAAGAGAAGAAAAGTGAAATGCCACTGGCATTGTTTTTTTTTTACTTCTGCAATATTGTTATTTTTCTTTTCCTCTTTGTCCCAGATCCTTCAATCCCTTTATCTTTTTTGTCTCATTCATCTTTCTCAGGTGCTTCAACTGGGTTCTGACATCCTTCCGCAGTATAAGCAGGAAGCTCCTAAGACCCCGCCTCACATCATCTTACACTACTGCACCTTTAAGACCACCTGGGACTGGGTCATCCTCATCTTGACGTTCTACACTGCCATCATGGTTCCTTACAACGTCTCCTTCAAGACCAAACAGAACAACGTCACCTGGCTAGTTCTGGACAGTGTTGTAGACGTCATTTTCCTTGTGGACATCGTGCTCAACTTCCACACCACGTTTGTCGGGCCTGGAGGGGAGGTGATCTCGGATCCGAAGCTGATCAGGATGAATTACCTGAAGACCTGGTTTGTCATAGACCTGCTGTCCTGTCTGCCCTATGACATCATCAACGCTTTTGAAAACGTGGATGAGGTGAGAAACCATATAGCCGTCACTCTGCTCCTGGTTAGGACATATAGTAAGGAAATGTTCTTAGATTGTTCTTAGATTCTGAGAACTTTTGACATTTTATTGTTATAAGAGAAGCTGTAGTTGGCTTTTTCAAGTATAACTCAGCAGTGCTTCAAACACTTGTTGTTATTTTTTAACCTGTCAACCAGTCAAAGATCAAAGATTGAACAATTGTTTCCAATGTCAGGGCTTCTCACAGGTACTCTTCTAAGGATAATGCTTTAGGGTTCTTGTTCAAATTCATTTAAACTTTTGAAGAGCTTGATAGTTTTGGGACAGAAAAACAGAAAAGCTGAACTGGCAGAAATATTTTTCCCTTTGTGAAAATGTAGGAGTTTTATTAATAAGAAACCTCAGGTAGTGAAAGGCCAAATACCATAATTCTTGTGGATTTTAAGTGTATGTGCTATTAAGTGCCTCAAACTAAACACTTTAACATTGTGAAATGTAACACTTTAGAATAATGGTCTGCCATTAATAGGTAACTATCTATGCAGGAAGTAATGCAAGACAAATGAGTAGTACTACATTAACACTTCAGCTACTACTGATAACTAATATGGAAACAAGTTTAACTAATCATTAAGTTATATCAAATTTAGGAATGAGATAGGCCCTATTATGTAATCAGTAATTACTGAATAAGATTAGCCTCATTAAGAACTATTAACTATGACAAATTATAAAGAATTAAAAATTATGAACAGTATCAAAAGTGGTCATTAATGCAGCTCTCAGTAAATTTGCATGCAACAAAAAACTAAAATATATGCTGTTTCGTAAGCACAATCCAACACACACAGATCATTATATATCTTTAATTTAATGCTCAAATTAATGCATTGTGCTCAGCTTTGAAAATACACAAATGTGATTGTGTCTGTGGATATTTTTGAGACTGTTATTTCATGTTGATTCACTTCTAGAATTCAGTATGGTTGCTATTTGTGATACCTAGACTACCAGTTTGAGAGCAAAAATAAAGTATGTTCACGTAATGTTTACTCGATGTTGATTTTAGAACTGGAGGGGAAAAAAACTAACCACCCACCTTTAAATAACAATTTTTTTTTAAATAATACATGCTGGCATTGTTTTCCATCATGCACAATATAAGTGTTAATGGCCCTTTAAAGTTGGCGTGTGTTATTTCCAGCCCACAACCCACTGTATACAGTTTAATGTACAAGTTTTAACTAAGAGAGTTGCTCACTGAACCAGAAACCTTCTGAGAATGCCTTAATACCATGATGTAAGTGCTAAGTGGGAACCCAGATGCCTGTGGACCCTGTAATCTACTGTCCCTGCGGAGGTGCACTAAGGAGGAGTCCTCCGCTCTGAGAGAGTACAGCAGTAGCAGTAGAAATGTCCTGCCCCAGTAGAATTAGTAGAAATGTCCTGCCCCAGTAGAATTGAACTGACCCAGAAGCTCAGAAGCTGGAAGTTCAAAAGCTGGAGAATTAACATGAGCCAAGCACACAGAATTTTATTTTCTACACTTTGGAGTATTTTATTAAGTCCACTTAATCAAGGTTTCTTGTGTCAAAAACATAATTACCATAATTGTCGTAATTAACCCCCTGATGCATCTAATCCACTGCAGTGAATGCATCTTTAAAACTCATTTTAACTATCAAGGGTGTGATGTTAAATCCAATCCACCATGGGTGATTGATTATCTTGACCCTTCCCCATCATTCTGTATGACTGTCCTCTTTGTTTGTCATTGCATTTTTCATTTATGACAACAAATTCGATATGGCTTAAGAAAGTAGTGATGCATAAAGTAGCTCAGCTGGAATATCATCTATTTTTCATTATCTAAGGGGTTTTCTCTGCAATGCCACAGAAGAACCATTTTTGGTTCCCCAAACCATTTTTTTCTTTCTTAGTATATGAAGAACATTTTAAAAATCTAAATAACCTT